>SCDZ01000064.1:0-321912 GCA_004143845.1 Drosophila lacertosa
TGTTATGTTTAATTACTATAATTACTTCCCTTATTTTTTATTTCTAATTTGTTTAAGTTGCCCCGTAAGGTAATAGCGCACCTATCTTTGTTAAAAAAATTTCTATATTATTTTTAATAAAAAAAAAAAAAAAAAAAAAAAAACATTTTCCCTCCCCATTCGTAACTCATTCTTCTTTGCTAAATGTCGCCTGTCTTAAGTCATAAGTGAGCTAACACTGGGAAATATTAGACATAAGGATTATATATTTAAAAACATTCAAATTAGTTAAAACTAATTATGAAATTATGTACAAAAAAGTACCTTAAATAGGTCTACAGTTTTTATTTCGTTCTATGTTTAAAGTTTCATTCAACTTAAAAGCACATGATATATAAATTTAAAAAAATGTTTAAAGATCTTTTGCGAAAGTGCTGCTGCCAAGAACTTTGTTCATTTATTTTAGTGTGTAAGGTGCGTATTATGTATACGCCCCCGATGGCAGCTCAAGGCTTTAAGCTCGTCTCCTTAAGCATTTTATGTACATTTCGCAGACACTTGCGCCCCGCGTCCCTGCTAATTTAGTGGCTGCACATTATTATCATAGTCATCAACATCATTAAAACTTTAACGCAACTTGGTAAGCAGCAGCAGGAAAGCAGCAGCGGCAGCAACAAAACGCGATACTTTTTATATTGCACTTTACATTAAAGCAAATGACGTGGCCGCCCAACCCAACCCAGTCCAGCTCAGCCCACGCTCCAACTCAGTTTGGCTTGCGTTTTTTATAATAACTCAACTTAAGCTGCGGTCGCTGCACGTTTCGACTTTAATAAGCCAGCACGCAAGTTGGCCAACTTGCCGACGACGGCGAGAACTTGCCTCGAATTCAATTCAATGCGCTGCTGTTGCTGCTGCTGCTGCTGCGGCTCACAGACAACTTGAGGGCAAGTTGGCTGCCCCAGGCAGCCTCTTAGTCAGCCCCGCCAAACAAAGCGACGAGAACGAACGCAGGCAACTAACCAAACTCATCAAGCGTCGGTTTAATATAATAAAATTTCAGTTTATAACATTTTGCTCGCTGCTGATGCCGCTGCTGCTGTTGCTGCTGCTGCTGCTGCTTTATTATTTTTACTCCACTTGCGCAATTTCCATTGTAGCCCGGTCCAAGTAAATAAAATTAACCCATTACAATGAAGTTTTTGTTGTTGGCTCCGGCTCGGCTTGGCTCAATGCTGCGGCAAATTTCATTAGCTAAACGTTTTAAAGTGCGCACAAAATACTTTGGCTGTGTAGCCATGGCCAAGCCAACGAAGCGACCCCTTGGCCACAAACAATGATGCCGCACACAAAGGCCTTTGAAGCAAAGGCGAAGCACATTCTTTTGACTCTATTTCCGTGCAGCCTTTGTGCTCTTAGAGCCCACACCATCAACAACTACAACAACAGCGGGCTAAAATAAGTACAACAATGCCCGGCTAAATTCATAGCAACATATAAAACATTTTACACAACAATTTCTGCCCCGCCCACCTACCTGCCCCCGCTGACCGACTTCAAATTGTAGTTGGGGGGCAACCTTTTCAAGCGCCGCCTTTATTACGAAATATTTTAACATTTTTCGCAAGTGTTTTAAGCCGACTTTTGTGTCTAGAACGAAGTACCATTTGGGCAGCAGCAGCAGCGGCAACAACAACTTTGCCCACTTTATATTTCGGCAAAGGGTGCCACATTTGCAAATGTTGTACGGGGGCGGGGCGCCACAATCTTCGTTCGAGTGGGCGGCCAGTTCTTTTGTGGTGTTATTAAATGGCATTTAAAATGTAGCTTTAGATTACTTCAAGTATTTTTGTTAACTTTGGACAGACAGAAAATGTTTTTGCATTGATAATGCCCTCAAAAATAATGGGTGTTTATACAAGTTTTAATCATTTAATTACGGTGTTTAGCTGTGAATGCAAAAAGTACCTGATTTAAGTGTGGAAATGATTGTAAAAGGTGCGAAATTAAACTTACGTTTTATAACTTTAAGTGGCTATTATCTTTATATAAATAAATAATGTACTTATTGCCTAATTAGTCAAAAAAATATATAATGACACATGAGTTTTTTTTTTGCTCCTCTTTCCTTTGCAGGTTTTGATGGAGGCATGCGTCAATGGTTCCACATGGAGGTCTTCGATCAAGATACCGCGTTTTTAAAGGCCAACACGAGCGAGAAGTTTGCGGTGCTCAGTGCCAACGGCCTCGATGCAGGACGTCTCTTCAGGATTCGCATCTATGCGGCGAACGGACGCGGACGCAGTGAACCCGTCAATCTCGTTGGCTACACGCTTAAAGCGGCCGAGAAGCAAACTGGTAAGTAAGCAGGGGGGCCAAATGGTAAAGAATATTGTCAAAGTCTTATGAATGCGTAATGGATTTTGATGTGGTGCGTGTATTTGGCATTTATGAATTTTTTATGGTAATGCTTTTCGTACTCGTCAAAGTCCGCGAGTCACCCAAATTGCATAATTTTGCATGATAATTTCCACATATATATATTTGGACTCAAACTGTAGCTTGAGATTTCGCTTAGCTATTATTATCATGCTCTCTCACAATTTAATTCCGCTAAACTGCTCAATGAATTGTAAATTCCTTAAAAAACTTTTGCCTTAAACTAAAAAAAAAAAATAATAAATTCAAAGAAAATTGAATGCAAGCGCCCAAGTAGCGAAAAAACGAGCAGGAAAAAGAAATTATATAAAATGATTAACATTAATGAATTGTCTTTAGGAGGCACAAAACAAAAATGACGCGCCAAAGCAAATTGTAATACTAATTAGCCCAGGCAAAATGCCGTAAAGCAAAGTTTAGAAGAGTTTTTTTCCAATGGCCGGGCCAAAAAGAGGGGAGACGTGACGTACTCGGCAGAGACAGACACAAATTTTGGGTAAACAACTTGAGTCGTCGTTTTAATTTTTCATAAAGTCACAACAAAAGTGCAAAAGAAAATGAAGAAATATGATGAGGGCAAAAGAAGATTAAGTATAGCGAATATTGAATACCCTTTCAACGTGTTGTAGTCAGTAAATAAACTTTATATTTATATACATTATAAGCAGAAGTGCTTAAAAGACGGAATGACATTTAAGCATTGAATATACAATTTTTATTTTATTTTTCACTTATTATATTTATTAAAATCATATGTAGAAAACAATAAGTATATTTTATAAGCAAGGGATATTTTGAATTTATATAAATAGCAATTACTGAGGAATGAGTTTCTTGATAAGTTTGTTACGATTTGTTTGTATAGAATTAAGAGCAGATCTTGTTTAGCTTGACAGCTGCCAAGTCGTCTTACATATTAAGAGCATCCGATCTTCGTGTAGTGTATCAGAAAAAATTAGCATTCAGCCGTTTTATTAATGGGCAACTGTTTTGGGCGACTGCTTAGCGGCGCTTTGTCTAATTGGGCATTAAAACGACTTGAAATTAAACATGATTTTCACATGATTTCCCTCTCTCTCTCTTTCTTTCTCTTTCTCCACACTTACTCTTTGCAGTTGCATTGACCTCGTACAAGGGCAGCGCCCAGGGCGCCAACAGCTTTGAGCTAACACCCATTCTATCCATCGGCATCTTTGTGGGAATTCTGGTGGCGCTGGTCTGCATCGGGATTGGAACGATTGCGGCACTGAAGCTGCGCTCGCACAAGCATCAGCAGCAACAGAAATTCGCACATTCGAATGCGAAATTCTCACGTCCAGGCAATTTGCAAATTAAGGATAAAATCTCATTGCCGCTGAGCCACTCCGAGGAGATGTACGACGAGAAAAATCCAGATGTCGTGCCCTACAATGAGGGTAAGTGCAACTTGCAGCCCCGGCTAAAACGCACTCAAGATGAATGCGCTCAGTGTCTGGGTAATTTATGGACGCTGCCAAAGGGGGCTTAAAGGACAAACAACACTCCTGAGTGTGTGTGTGTGTGTGTGTGCCAGCGTTGAAATATTTAAATGGCAGCTAATTGCTGTCAGGTAGTCTTTTCCATGTGTGGGCTTGTTTGTTCACATGTCTGCAGTTGAGTGGCAGTCCCAACTCCATTTCCCAGTCTCAACTGCTGCCTTCAGCTTTAAGCTTGCACACGTTTGTATTTTTTGGCTTTGATTAATTTGGCAATCAAGAAATCATCAACAATTTAATCAATTTTCCCAAAAGCCGTAAAGAAAATTGAACGAAAATCACCAACAGATTCCCACGAAAACCCGGCCAAAAACTTTTGCGCCCACTTAACAACAACAACGACAAGCTACAAAACTTTTCACTAAGCCAACATTCTCGCTTTCTCCCTCCGAATTTAGTTGATGGCGAATATAAACAAAAATCAGCAACTCAAACGCCATCGGGACATCTTTCGACGACCAGCGAAGCGGAAATCAGCTGCAAGCCTGGCGCCACAGCCGGCATCGGTGCCGGCTGCTCGGCGGACAGCGGCACTTACCAGAGCAGCAAGGTGAGTTCGGTAGCGCTGTGAAGCCACAAAATTTTATTTTTTTTTACCCCGACCCAAATCTCACCCGCGCAGGACGATGAGTTGCACTACGCGGAACTCTCGCTGACTGGCGCCGCCTGCAGCAGCGCCAAGAAGAGTCAGCCCGGCCAAAACGCAGCCCAGCAACAGCAGCAGCAGCAGCAGCAGCCCGTTGTGGGTGGAACGCTGCCCCATGGCTCGAGTATGCGCAAGCTGCTGCCCACGCTGCCGGCGACGGCGACGCTGCAGCGCCACAAGCCGAATGCGGGCGGGCTGCAGCATCCGCATCAGCACGCGCCGCCGCCCACCTACGACTATTTCGAGGAGCCGACGATATACGCACAGATCGATGCGTACAAGACGCGGGTGCAGGTCCAGGACACGGCGGCGGCTGGGGCTGGGCCGTTCGGGCAGTGCGTCTCGTCGCCAGGCTCACAGGGCACGCCCTCGACCGTGTCGCCGGGCACGGTGCAAATGTATACGCTACCCTCGCATCCCGGCGGCTATCACACGCTGCCCCACAATCACCATCAGCAGCAGCAGCAGCAGCAGCAGCAGTCGCAGTCGCAGCAGCAGCAGCCGCACAATTCCGCATCCATGATGCAAATGATGCATCAGCAAATGCAGCATCATCCAGCTGGCAACATGCCCATGCCGCCCTCCTACCAGCAGCATCAGCAGCAACAGCAACAGCAGCAGCAGCAACAACAGCAGCAGCAGCTGGCACATGGCCAAATGCTCGTCTCGAGCAACAGCAGCGGACTGGCCTCGACGGCGGCCATCGCCAGTCCAAGCAGCTCCTTGTCGGGTCTTTCCGGCGTGGGTAAGTCCTATTCGCGCGAAATTGTAACGGTGCGCACGCCGCTCATGTATTCGCAGCAGGAGAGCTGCGTCTAAGTTAATTGTGAGCTCCTTGAGGTTTGTGTCTAGGCTAAGCGTTGCCAAATCGAATTGAAAGCTGTAAAATATATGTATTCACAAGAATTGCGACAAGTTGAACGAAATGAAAATTGATAGGCCTAATGCCATTTGCCACTCTCCCATATAAGTATCCAAGTAAGCAAACTAAATCCATGTAATTATAAATGTCTGTGCAAAAAAAATATACAAATAATTCAGAGTAACAAATTGTGAAACAACAGAGTTATAAAAAAAAATATACCAAAGTGCACCGATTATAAAGATTTTCGTTGCTATTCAATTCCTAATGAGGAGAACTACAAAGTTAGCTGAAGAATTTGCCAGCTTCATTTATAAGAAAACATATTTCCTTAACTGATATTGACTGAGCTAAATAGCTTTTAATATAATTTTATTGTTAATTTCGACAACTAAATCAATTCTGCAGCAACAACAAAGAATTCCAATTAAAAAAAACAGTGCATCACAAAAAGGTTCCTTCCTTACAGTAAGTACTCACACAAGACAGCCACGAACAGCAAAATAAAAACAAAAAACATATACAATATTTTTATCAAACGCAAATATTTTCCAATTTGACTTTGTAAATGTTTGTAAATGTTTAACAGCTAAAAGTATATATACATATTTATAAACTTATTCTAGCTGTAAGCAGAACAACAACAATTTATAGCAACTAAGCTCAATATGCATACATATTTTAAGCATTAATAACTAACTAGAAGCTCACAAAAAACACACACAAAAAGAAACTTTTTGGCAATTAAATAAAAGAAAATATATATTAAAAATTGAATATAAATAAATTATCGAAATAGAAAAAAAGAAAACACTCTTACACACACACACACAAACTAGATGCAATTAGCTTAGCCTCAATGATTATTAGCTCATAATAAGTGTAAATAACAAATAAAGTTTGAACAAAATTTGGTTTTGTTTTAAATCAATGTGAATGTAAATTAGTTGCATATTCAAAGTTACAACTCAAAAGACTAAAAACTTGAAAAAAAACATACAAATTGTTAAGAATTCTAAACAATGTGTAAATTGCATTTTTAATACATATAAAATATTTATTTATATTGAAAATATATATAAATGTAACTTGAAGCACCCTGTAAATTTATTGTTGCATCTTAAAATTTTCGTTGAGAAAGCGGAAAAAATCTTTAAACTTTTTTAGGCTAATTTGTAAAGAAAAAAACAAACAAACTGTTGAAGACACTGTTCGAGGCGTATAAAAAAATAAACGAAAGCAGCAAATTATAGATATATCTATATATATGTATTTTAAAAGTGATGTCTCTTAAATAAAAATAATCATAAATGGAATACGTTGGCTAAGTGTATGTATGTAAGCGTTCCACGATGAAGTAAGTTTAGCTAATTGATAATAAATTAATTTAAATAAAATGTAAAATCAATAAACACTAATGAAAAACAACCAAGAAAAAGCAACAAAAAAAATGGAAAACAAAACAAATAAGATATAAATGTATGTTATTTTAAGCACTCGAAATGAAAAATCCAATGAGAAAAGTGTGACAAGAAGAAGCAGAAGTCCCCCAAACCAAAATACAAGGAATACAATAAACAAACTGAAAAACTAAATAAATTCAAAAATAAATTCGAAAATTTCAAAGAAATCAAACAGAGTTTTCTTTTTATTTACCATTTAAAATGAAATCTTTAAAACACGCGCACTTGGAGGCCAATCACAAATGGGAAGGCGAGTTCTCAACCTTGCCTTGTCTCGCAAAGCGCTTACAATATTTTGTTGCAACAATTTGCCCATTTAGGGCCGCCATTTGGCAACAATTTTAATGCGCACACACACACACACACACACAAATTGACAATGCAACATTGCCGTCGAGGGGCCTGTCGCCTGCATCTTCAGCCTGCGTCTTGCGTCCTGCGTCGCGGATGCGCTGCATTTGCCTCAAGGGCAGCCGGAGCCAAATAGCCTTTTCAAATTGTGCACTCAAATGGCCACAGCGAGGACAACGCTAGCTAGATGACGAGGACAGCAAGAATGCGTTTGTGAGTAAGGGTGTGTGTGTGTGTGTGTCTGCGTCTTCGTCTGTGCAAACATGGCATGTGAGCTATGTGGAGAGAAAGAGCGACATGTTAGAACATTTCTTACATTTAGCTTTTTCCATGTTGCTTCATCTTTTTATACCCTCGTAAGGGGTAAAATAAATTTGGCATAAAGTGTGTATGAGAAGAGTGTTAATATATAGTCATAATCTCGATATATGTATGTAGGTATTTTCATCTGCCCATCTGCTTCTTAAGATGAAAATAAGTCTTTACATAATAAGGTTAAGGTTAGATTAGATTTGTCTTTGAGAAATAAATAAATAATACAAAATATTATTCTTATTGAAGTTTTTAGCGCATTTCGTGTTTATGCCCATAAGGGTATTTAAAATTCGACACACCGATGAATCCGGTTCACTTTTTTATACAATTTTTTGGACTGTAGGATAGCAAAGGCGGAGGGCAGAGCGGGGGACAAACGTTTGCATGTGCACTGAGGCGTGGATCTAAAGAAATGAAAAAGCAGGAGCAGGCACAGAGCTCACTTAGATTTGTGGCTTGAAAACCAGCAATGGCAACGACAATGGCAAATGGTCATGTTTGACAACTTCTCGGGCGTCCCCGCTCCCTTCCCTCCACAAGTACATATATAGTATATAACTGTAGCAGTCGTTCTCTCTTGCTTTCCCTCACTCTATAGAAGTTTCTGTCTGATGCGTTACTTTGTCACGCTGGCCGAAATTAAAAAAGGAATCTAAAATTGACAAACTGTAAGGCAGGATGGACAACTGCAGAAAGAGACGGGGCGTAACAGAGTGAAGGAGAGAGAACTAAATGAGTCAGTTGGCGAAATCATTGCAGCAAATACATGTAACATGCTTTTGGCAAGGACTCCTCGAAAATGCACTCCCTGCTCATATGTCACTTTCTAGACATTCTCCATCCAGCAGGACATGCGTCTCCGCTGCTCCTCTGTGGTAATTTATGTGCCCGCTTTGATGTTTGCAGGGCCTTCTTACAGGCGACTGATTTCAAATTAAAATTTGAAATGTTCGCTCAATTAAGTGTGTTTGTGTGTGTGGGTTCTCTGATCATTTTTTGATGGACGTTTAATGTCCAGTTTTTGGCAGGAATATTTGCAGTTAGCCACTAAGTGAAATAAAGAAAATAGCGGCAACTTTGTGACACACGAAGGAAATTGACGAACAACTTTAACAGTAGTTAAAATTAAGCTTGAACTGAAGGGCAAAGTCGGGCTTGAAATAAAGATTTATAGTAAATAGATTTGTATGCTTTATAGTTAAAGTTAACTATTTTTTTTCATATAATAAATAGAAAAATAATGCTTATGCAATCCTCTACCTTTATGATACAGGGCTCAGAGGAGTTGTGGACTTCGAGCACACTTAAAGTCATTCAATCTATTTGAATGTGTCTAGTGTCTGTCAAACTATTTCCCTAAGCTGTCTGGCTTTCCCTTATTTAAGACATCTTAAGGTAACTCTTATATGTTTGGGGAGAAATCAGTTGCAGTTGCACTGGAAAATGTTTTTGTTACTGCAGCAGCCTGTCCATCAATGTCAGTAACGGGACAAGAGCAAACAGCGCCCAAATTCTATTCGTAGTTTGGCTCATCCATTGATAGCAGCTGGCCATTTGTTAGGCGGGCCAAATGGAACTACTACCGCGGGGCACATGCATCAAAAACGCTCGTATTTATAACATTTGACAGCGCATCAACAAAAAGAACTCGAATTTATTCATATTTGCATGCTTACTAATGGGTATCGTTGAGTTGGCGGGATCTGCATCAGGTAAATGACATCGCGTTCGACTTTAGTGCTGGCTTGTGTCCTATCAGCGTTTGAGGCAAAACAATCTCATTACCATTATTTTTTAGCAGCAACAAACTTTCAATCAATTTCCGCTGCAATATCCGCTGCTCGGGACAAAATCTCAAGCAGCGGCTTATGTGCAGCGCCTGAGAAATGCACTCAGCACACTTTGCCATTGTTGTTGCAGTTGCTCTTATTGTTATTATTGCCATTGCTGCTGCTGTTGTTGCTGTTGTTGCTGTTGTTGTTGTTGTTGTTGCTGTCAGCGACGCCCAAGTGACAGCATTGTTTTGCGCCCTGACGCAGCTGCTGCTGCGAGCATTGCACGCTTTGAAGTAAACAAGCAATTTTGCAAAGCAGCAGCAGCAGCAACTCCAGCAGCAGCCCTTGGACCCAGCACGTATGCCCTTCGCACCCACACTCGCTGTCAACTGTCAATGCACTCTCGCCTCGACGACTTTGCTGCTCCTTTTGCTGCATTTTTTATGCTGCATCGCACTTTGACTTTGCCGCTTTTGTTTGCCAGCTGCATCATGTTGTTGTTGTTCTTGATGTTGCTGGTGTTGTTGCTGTTGTTGTTGTTGTCTGCCGCCCTATCAGCCATGAATTATTTTTTTCTCTCTTTGCATTTTAGCTGCACGCTGACAATGATGGGGCACATCGCAGACGCTGACAACAATGTCATCAACATAATCATCAGCCATCAAGTTTAGCAGCATTTTCACATATATATATATATATATATATATGTATATGCATATATTTATATATATATTTCTTCAGTATATTTTTTTTTTAAAATATGCGTTTGAAGTTGAGCTCCTCGCATTTCTTTGCCCGCACTCTCGAAGTCAACTTACGCTTGGGGGCATAATTAATATTACGCATACGACAAGAGGAGCAGTGAGGAGCTGCCTGTTAGCCCGGCCGGGCCGTCGAGCTGAGCTGAGCCGAGCACTGGCTCCGGTGACAAATGCCTGGCCATAAATTACAGTTATGCATGCAATAAATATTCAAATAACATGGCTAGCATCCCAAACTGGCTAACTAATGATCTATTTGGCAACACTGGAAGTTCCTGTGTTCGGTGTGCATTCATTTTGTCTTATTAGTTCACCCAAATGGCGACCACGTTTCAAGTTTTATGGCAGCCAGACTTTGACAGCGAGCATTTGTCTTGCCGCAACTAAAACTAAGCATGCCCAACATGAACACAATATGATTGAAACAATTTGTTGACCCATATGACCAAAAATTAGTCAATTAATAGTATTTAGTAGGGGGGGGGACTCTAATTTGAGCTGTTGCCTAAGAAAATATATGTATAATAATACTTTGGCTTATAGATTATATTACTTTTAAATATTTCCAAAGGTTTTAACATAACATTAGCTTTGACCTTTAGTAAGTATAGGTATGTAATTGGTGTCAAATGTTTAACTAACACATGTTTCACTTACACATTTCACACCAACTAAATAAGCAACTTAACTTGATATAAATAAATTAAGTGAAACTTACAAAGTCATTTTGTATCCTTTATAAGCCATAAATCTATCAATTACCAAATAAAACTTCCTTTAAGCAGTGACTTGAACACGCTCATTGCGTTGCAATTGCTGAATCAGTTCATATTTCTAATCTCAAACGATTCTATCAATTCTTTGCTGCAACTTGATGCAGTTCATGTCGAAAGTTGCTGCTGCTGCTTCCTTCGCAGTTGTGTTAAGTGGGCAAATCCCAGTAGAAAGTTGAGCTGCCAGCTGGCAATCATTTATTGCCAGCGTTGCCGGAGTGTCTAATGGGGCATGCGGGGTGAGTGCTGTGGGTTGGGGAGGTCGGGGGCGGGGACGGCGACAGTTTTGGACAATGCCCGAATTACGAGTATCATGCCGCATGATGCTGAGGCGAAACAAAAGTGCAAATCTAACTAAAAACTCGGCAATAACAATGAGCAAAAGTATTTCAAAAACTTTTGGCGATGCCGAAGCAGCAGAAAAGTTTCGCGCAAAACATTTTATTGCACTCTACAGAAAGTGCATATTACGTATACGCCACAGACACAACAGAGACACACACACACACACACACAACCAATGCGCGGAGTGGCTCCCAGAGCAAACATAAAATATGAAATATATTTCAACTTTTGCACTGCGAAACAAAATAGAAAAATATGTGTGGCATCGCTGGCGCTGCGGATGCTGTTGCAAATATGCAGCAACAAGCTCCGGCAAGCATCTTGAGCATGCTGCAGCAGGAAATGCGGACCGAAAAATAAAAGCTATGCACTGACACAAAAATACCCCAATCGAGGGGCGAGCTGCATTGAAAGCCCGGCTAAGCCAAGCGCCTTTGTCTTAGGCACACCGGCAAAACCTGCGACCGCCGGACATTTCAAGGCCACGTCGGGCAAATGGAAAATTGTTTGCACTCTGTCATTAGTTTGGGTGCCGTGCTGCAGGTTGCAGCTTCGATTTTCGGCGTGCGGATGACAAGTGCAATTTGCCAGCAGCAGGACTGGGGCTTATGGCATCTGGTATTGCGATGACGCTAATGCACAGCCTTCGTGACAGTTGACAGCACCCGCAAACAACAAATGGCTGCGGCCCTGGCGGTGTCCGGGACAGGCAGCCACTTCAAGGCCAAGTGTCGCAAACTTATTTGCTCGGGTGCTGCGATTGGGCATCGCATGGCAACTATTAAGTGAAATATCGAGTGAGCTGACAACTTGCGTTGCGTACAATTGAGCCTGGAACTGAAACTTAAAGATTGCGTTTGGGATATGCATTTTAAAGCAACATTTAATTGGTATATTCATTCATGCATATAAACATTTTTGTTCTCAATGCTTTAGTGTAATTGATGTCTTCCTTCCATTTGCCACAGTTGCTTGATAAAAATAACAACTGTGTATTTATCTGCGCTAGCACGCAAAAGTGCTGGGCCAGCGACAAAACAGTGCGTATGCGTAATTTAAATTGATTGCCAACTTCCGCAGCTGGCTGTGTGCATTAAATGCACTGTTAGCCACAACTCTTGCAGTTTTGCGCAATGTTTAATTAATTATCAATTAATGTGTTACAAACCGCAACGGCATTAATTTCATACGCCGCGTTGCACAGCCGCAGACGAGGCCGTCGCAGCAACAAGCACAGCAGTTATTGGATGTATGTAAATCTATCAGGGCTTTGACGATTATCGATTTCTTATTGGGGCTTATCTGTCGGCATGCCTGCATGTGTGTGTGTGTGTGTGTTTGTTGTTGTTGTTGTTGTGTGTGTACATTGGTTGCACTTAGGCCGCCGCAAAATAGACAATTTGGCGGGAATGCGCATAAATATGTGGGTCAAGCAGTGAAAATGTTTGCATATCGTTTAACTCAGCTGCCAGGCATTCAGCTATGAAATGGATTGTTCAGCTCTCATGGCATAAGCTGTGTTGAACAAAGCTGAAAATTTGATTACAAATGGAAGGAACGTGAACTTAAGGCAATGAAAATTATGGCAACTATAAATTATACGATAAATTTAAAAGAAGCAATTGTAATAAAAATAAAAGCAAGTTAAGTTGGCGAACTAAGCTCTTTGTTTTTGAAGACATAAAAAACAAAAAGAGTATAAGTTCAATACCCAGACAAACCAATATCAACTCAAGACAAGTTAGCCACATGAACTGATTTCGGTTTCTTGGCCAACTTGATGTTGATTTAATACGCTGCTTGGTGCTTGCTTGCTTGCTTAGCCCAAAGAAGAGCTGGGCCACAGCCGCAACTTCAGTTGTTGTTGTTGCTGCCATTTTCACTCAAAGTCAACTCATTTTTTCTCATCTAATGCACGCCTGGGATCAATTTGCCATGTAAACAATTTATTGACTGTTTGGTTTAGTGCGCTTTTGGGATACTCGCGCTTAAGTTTTGTGTGTGTCTGTAAACAAGTCGACCGAAATGGCAAACTCTATGAATTTTAAAGCGCACAAAAATTCATTAGGATACAATTTTTGTTGCCTGCCGACTGAGCGTTAATTAAGCGCCACGGCGCCTCAGTTTGACCGCAAGAGAAGCCTCCAATTAATTTTAATTACAGTTTCGCATGGGGAGCAAAGGCAACGGCAAAGGCACAAAGCGATAAACGCCAAAGATGCAGCGGCAGCAGCAGAGTGAAGCAGCAGCTAACTGTTTGTATTTTCACACCTTTTGGCCAGCAAATGCGCTGTGAAGACGCTGCTGAGCGGCAACAACAGCCTTAACAAAAACAACAACAACAGCAACAACAGCAACAACAAGAAAAAGACATCTACTTGTCCTAACCGCAACTTTGTGCACAGTTTGAGTCTTGGGTTTTTGTTGCGATTTTCTTTTATTTTTTTCTTGCCTTTTTTTCATGGCACGTTTTTCTATTTTGCGTTTTGCTTTCTCTCTGCTTTGGCGTCGGGTCTAAGATATCTTTTCTACATTTGCTTACACTAATTATGACCCCAGGTGACTGCCGGCTGATTGTTCGCCATGGCAGCGGTGCATGTAATTAGTGATTAAATGGCCGCCCAGAGGTCAGCCCAAGCGGGGGGCGTGACGTCCGCTCGAAGGTATTATTGCGACATGCTCATTATCAAGTGGATGGCTTGCACACTCACAAGGCTGCGCCCGCCCAAGTGCCAAGTTGACACCGAATGCCCCGCGGCTCTTTCAGTGTCAGGCAACATAAAGTGCCAAGAAATAAGCTCTACTTATACGAGCTACAAGTGTTCTAGAAATCAATTTGAAAACAGTCAATGGATTAAAGCTGAATAGACAGATTGACATGATATAGGAATAAACTATAAATATTATTAAAACAAGCTATCGAAATCACAAAAAATTAAACCATAAGCGCCTGTTATGCTCAAGCTATTGTCGCGACAATAAAGCGCAGATCATGCACAATTATCAGCCGGCTTTGATGGCCAACAAAACACAACAACAGAGAGAAGAAAGGAACTTCAACGGGAACAGATTGCAGATGGAAAAAGAAAAAACAAAATGGTGTGGGAAGAAATCAGCATCATAAGGCATTTTAATTCATAAGCTGACATTTGTCTCGGTCGCTCGGCTCGCCGCCTGCTGCCGCCTGGCTGACTTTGACTGGAAGTAAAATGAAAAAGATATTTTATGCTCATTTACATGAAATTTTCATTATGCGCCGCACACTAAAACTTATGCAATGGAACAGGGAAAGGCAGGACGAGAGCGGATTTGGCCAACGAAGGGGGAAGAAAGAGAGATTGGGAAAGCCAACAACAAAATCACGTTCGTTTATCATCGCGTCGGAGTTGGCATCATGCTCGACTATGATGTTGATGTTGATGAGCACACAGACTGACGGGGCAACGGGTAGCGGGCGACGGAGTACGCGGACAAGGACGAGAACAGGACGACTGACGACAACAAAGCGTGTGACAGCATTTTGCATACGCTGATGAATCCATCATCTTTACTCAACGTCACATCATCAAATCCGCGGCGTTTAGTTTTACTTTGTATGTGTGCGCGAATGCGGATGCGGATGCGGGTGAGTGTATGTGTGTGTGTGTGTGTGGGTATTGTGTGTGTGCAGCTTTAAACCGCATTGCAGCTGGCGCATTGCATACTTTGAGGCGCAGAAATCGCCCGCATATATGCAAATAGAGAGAGCGCCAATGTCGATGGCATGCGGGCCACATCAAACACTCGGCAGCAGGAGCTACCATTGAGTTCTCCAGGTCTGTGTCCAGCCGATGTCGATGTCGATGTCGCTGTCTATGTCGACGTCGATGTCTATGTAGGGGCCTCATGGGCAGCCAGTTTTGATTTGCAGCTCACGGCGCCTGGCGTGTTGTTTACGCGGCGTATACGTGATGGCATTTCAAGTGCATCCCTTTAATTGTTAAACGCAACGTTCGGTCGGGATTGGGGATCGGGGCTTGAGGAGTGGGGAATGGGGAATGGGGTCGGGCACACACAGCCATTGTCCTTGTCTATGTTGACAAAGTGGCCGGCAGAGCCCCCACGTACACGCCTTGGCACTTAAGGGGATTTGCTTAATTGAAACGAATGCCGGGGCGAGGTCTGCCAAGAGATGAGGAGCGGAGGCTAAAGAAAAACGACGTTGGCCAATGCCAAAATGAAAATGTAAAGCTCACGTAAGAAAAACGAATGTGGGCTGCGAGAAGACTAAAATTACAAGTCTAACAAATAAACAGAAAGCAACAGAATGACAAAAAAAAAAAATGCACTTGAGCAGCCAATGAAAACAGCAACAACCCAAAAGAGCCCAAAGCCAAAAGAGAACAGGCGAGAGCGACAAGTACTTGGCCAATTGTTTCAATTGTTGCCTAATGCCAAAAGCTGTCAGAGCTGTCGTCTAGGCCTTCGTTTTCAACGCCTTCCAGCGCAATCGCAGTCATGTGTATTGGGCCATTTGCTTAATTAGAAAGTGCTTACGGACTGTCAAGGCCGCATAAAACGACAAATCTTCAGTCAGCAATCAAATGATTAGCAAAGCCAGCAAAAAGTTTCAGACAGGTAATAAGAATATTTAATTCAAATTTCAATTAAACTAATAAGCAAAGATACCAAATACTACATTATATTAATACAAATTTACATACAAAAGTGAAAAATCTTTTAAAATGTCAATTTCTATTAAGGATATTATTTTCATACATTGCCTTTGATTACTTTTAAGAGTATTTGCCTTTAAACACAAAAATGTCAACTGCTACTTGACCTAAACCAAAAAAAAAATGCCCTTAAGGCAAGACTTAAATGTCACTTAGGCAATCTCTTAAGCCATCGAATTGACATTATGACTAATTCAATGTAAATTAAAATGTCCCAAAAGTCAACCAGCCCACTTAATATCATACAAATATCACGGCAAGCAGCAAAAAAAAAAGGAAAATAAAAAAAGGAAACCCATGCAAACAAACAAATAACGGAAAGACAACAGTGAAGAGTCAACTTGATGACTGAAAAATGAAATTGAAACTGTAAGACGAGGCGAAGGATATAAAAAAAAAATCAGTCAAGGAGTTGTGTATGTTCTTTGGCGAAGTGGGTTTATCAGTCAGTTGACTGGTTTGCCTGGTCAGCTGGTGAGTCAGTTGGCCAAAAGCAAAGGTCTTTAATTAAATTACAAGCAAACGGCAGCAGCAAAAGCAACTTTGATCCCTTTTAACGTGTCCCCTCCCCGCTCCCGAAATTACTCGCTTGCCCCAACGCTCGACGAACTTGTGCAAGACTTGACTTGCGTTTGTAATTTGGTTGCTTTTCACTTTTCAAGAAAACTTCTGCGCCAATTCTTTACTCTCTCTCTCTCTCTTTTCTCTCTTTCGGCCTACTATGACTGGCTTTTCATTACTTTTGCCGCTCGTCAGTTTCTGCAGTTTGTTGGTTGTTCTTGTTCAGGCTGCTTTTCATTTATGACAAGCAAACTTTGGAAACTTCGACGAGTGACGTGTGGCCCAAGAAAAGTGCAAAGTGTAAGTGAAAATTCGTTCGCTCGCCAAGTGAAAGTCAAACGGCATAAATAAACAGCACAAATGTCACTTCATATACGGCTGCAAATGGTAATGGCAATGGGAATGGTCAATGGCAGCCAAGGAAACGTGCCAGCAGCAGGAAAGTTCAAAAAGAAAATGGAAAATGAAAATAAAAATAAAAAATGTAAATGTTAATGTCACCTGTCCAACTTTTTTGTGTTTTAATTGCAACGCTAATTAATAACGTGCAATCGTTTTCAACTAACAATTTGTATGCCCGTCCCCGTCTCCACCCAAATCGTTTGAATAATTTTACCTTACTTTGCATATCATTTAAATTAGTACATTTTATTCACAGCAATTACATAAAGATGCGCCTAACTAAATTAACTTTTGTCAAAGCATATGATTTATAGCTTGCTTTTGTGAAAATAATTCGTAATTTCTCAAAGAGAAAAAAAATCAACACGTCTAGAGAAGAATTGCCCCGTTCCCGATTAAAGAGTCATTGATTCTTATAAGGCCAATTTGATGCGCTTTTTAGACCAAGGCATGTTAAAGAATGCAACAAGCTGTGTGCCACTGGCCACGGGGCGTATGATTTACATTAAGCCAAGAGCTGAAACAGACAGTGCAAAGTAGCAGAAGGCTCAAAAAGCAAAGCTGATTGCAGCATTAAATGGGATTGTAGGAACCAGCGTAAGCACAACCATTCCCCATTCCCCATTCCCCACTCCACCACCCTTTCCCATTTCCATCGCATCCTCCATCGAACCCACTCACAATGCTGTTTCAGTTGGACAAAGTGCAAATCGAAGAGCCCGTGGACTGGCAAAGGCAGATGCCAAATGGGCTTTAACCACATGCACAGTTCTTTCAATTTTCTGCTTTTTTTCTCCTTTTCAACTCCTCTGTTCTTTTGTTTTTTTTTTTTTTGGGTTTATCCTGCTCCGGCCCAGCGCCTCTTTGAATGCACTTAAAGAATTGCCATGGGGTAAAGTTGAAAGTTATCAGCAAAGTTTAATTATATATACTTAAATTAAAATAAATACATTTACATTGTTGTTACATTTTAAGGAGACAATTATATATGTTATTTTTACCTAACATCTGAAATGTATTTAACGATTTATCATAATTCTTTTTTGCTTTATTAAATCTCAACAATTGCCAGCCCACGCTTTTATTGTAGCCTCGTGCAATTGGGCAGATTTTTTCAATTGCCGCTCATTAATTATGGCTAAGGAGGAGCTCGGCCACAGTGTGCTCTCATTATGGGACTACGCTTAAAGGACGTCCACACTTAAAGCTGGAACGGGCAGTTGGACATGGAGATGCCGTCGTTGCTGGGTTTGCAGACAAAAGGAAATTTAAATAAAAAATGCTCATGCCAAACATATAAAAGGCACATAAATCGAAATCTGTCACAAAGAACATGCGCAGCCAATAAATTTTCTTATCTCAATAGCAGCGACAAGCGTTAAGGAGAGCGAGCGCAGAGGAGAATCCGGGGGGACGCAGTTGGGGGCAGGGAGCAGGGGGCGTTGCCGTTGGCTGCATTTGAACATGTTGCATATGCAGTCGCAGCCTCTCTTTATATATATGTATATATATATATATATATGTGTGTGTGTGTGTGTGTTTTATGCCTTTCATCTGCTGCTGTGTTTGTTTGCTTTTGTTGCTGCTGCTGCTGTCACATTGGCGCGCAAATTGAAATTATTGCACTGGCATGAGCTGTGATTAATATTTCTTTTTATTTGCAATTATTTGTTATCTCCTTCTCACTCCTTTTTATTAATTTCTTTTATGTAAAGTTGCCAAATGTCTGCATTTTGATGGCCATTAATTCCAATCTTTATATAATTTAATTAATTAGAATTGTGATAAGGCACAGACTGAATATAATAAAAAAAATTAGCGCAATCAAATCACAACAAATCAGTGAATAATTTTTTTTATACTTTGCCCACGGTACATCATTTTTTATATCATTATTAAATTTGACATTTTCTGTCGTTTGCTCTTAATTAAACAAAAATTTGTTTTTAAGACACGTGCCAAAAATACAATTGATTTAAAATAGATTAATTAGTAACATCATATTTTCAAATAACTTTTTGTGGATTAGCCTTTAATGCACATACTTATTTAGCTAACACCAAACGCTCTGCGGCTAACGTTGGCTTAATTACGCTCCGGCGAAACTTCTGTAGAAAAACAACAAACTAATAAATTAAACACACCGTTCTCATAGTTACACACTTTCAAATCCATAAATCACACATATAATTATGTAAATCTGAAAAAATATGGCCTGGACAAGTTGTAGGCTTCATCATCATTGCCACAGACCAAAAAAACCCCACTCGCTCCCACTTTTCCCATTTTCCGCTTTTTCCCCTGACCATTTGGAAAACAGACAAAACTGCAAACTGAAAGTCAACGAAAAATTCAGGCACGTGTTTGGCTTGCAGAAATCTACATAAGCTGGCTGGCAGCCAATTTGGTAGAGGGCTAACTAGCCAGTAAGTCAGACCTCAGCTTCGGCCGTCGTCCTGCCAAGAAATGTGTAGCTAAACGTTTGGCTCGCTAGCATTAAAAAACACACACACACTTAAAAAAAAACCAAATGAAAATGTAAAAAAATCTGAAAAATAGCCGGTTAAAAAATCTGTTTTGCCAGCATTTGCATAGCATGCGTCGTCGTACTCCTAGTTTTGTGTGTGCGGCCATTTTGCATAACTTGGCAACACACACACACACACACGCACACACATTTAGTTATTGGGCATAGGTATATATATACATATATATTTCAAGTTTTTGGTTCGTTGAATTTCTGTGATTTTGACAGCCAGCCACAAGTGCGAGCTGCTAACGAAAAAGCCGCCCAAAAAAAAAATGTATATATATCTGCATAAATTGTGATATATCTATTGGTGGAAAGAAAGCAAAAAAGCTAAGAGCCCCATTTTTTTTTTTTGGGTTTTTGAAGAGTTAGGGGACTGTCAGAAATGTTTAAGCATTTTTCAATGCATTAAAAGCTTTATGTTAGGCGCTGTAATATGGTCAAGAGTGCGTGGCAATTCATTCAACAATATTATTTATGTTGTTGCTGTTCCCATTGTTGTTGTTGTGGTTGTTGTTTGTCTTCATCATCGCTTTGTTTATTACATTTGCATACTATTTATTATTTATTTACATTCGCATATATACATATATATATTTTTATGACTTCCTTTTGCGGCCACGAAACGCGCGCACTTCAGCTTGCTGATTTCAAATGTGCTTGTGTGTGTGTGTGTGTGTGTGTGCGTGTGTGCGTTGCCCCGCCCACCGGCCGCCCAGGCACAAAAACAGACCGCCGCCTTGCAGTGCTTATTTCATTAGCTATTCTCTTGAATTTTCCTCATATTTTTTTTTGGTACTTTTTTATTTTTTAGAAAGGACAACAAGGCTCACAGTAAAATATGCTATGGAAAGGAAAGGCAGCGGAGGCAACGCTTTAACTACCGGAAATTTCTTTGTACTGCTTTTCATGCTCATTTGTAGACGACCACGCCCACTTCAACACACACCTCCGCCCATGGACGGGCGCCCACAGGCAGCCAGCCAAAACACGCGCGCCCAAACTCACGCCCGCTCAATTTTTCGCTGTTGACAATTTTGGCGGTTGTTGTGGCAACACGTGACTGGGATGCGTAACAGCAACACCAACTACAACACCAGCAACAACAACGACAACACACAGCTGTAAAAAGTTGCTCCAAGTCGAATTGAGACTGCGACTGGGTTACTTTTCTTCTTTTTTTTTTGCGACTCAAATTATTTGCTCTCGTCTCTGTCCACGTCCTTGTCGTTGTCGTTGTCGTCCTGCAGCTGCTCCCCACTTTAAACTGACTGCCATGGACCGTTGATCACATTGAAATCAGTTTCGAAAATAATTCGCCGCTGAAATTCAATTTGTTATTTGTACATGGAGCCATTAACGCTTCGATGGCTTTGTTTGTGATGCCTCTTCTTCTCCTACTTCTTCTTCTTCTTTATCTGCTTCTTCATTCTTCTTTTGTAAAAAAAGAGGAGACATTTTTATTTAGTCGTAAGTAAATTATATCATTAGAGCTTATTATGCCTATCAATGCCAGCCGCGAAGTGTAAGAAAATATGAAAATATGCATTAAACATGTAATTGTTCCGAGTGCCACTCAGCTTCACGAATGCGCTGTTCAATTCAAATTGCCTGAAATTACCATTTTTAAAAGGCTCTCCATTGAAATGCCTCAATTGGAATTGGCTTTTTACAGTAAAACTTGTAAATGGGCATATTTTGAGGCTTTATTATAAACATGATTAATATATTTAGATTATATGACAGTTGAATATTTCTCGACTGTTTAACAAAACTCTTAAATGGATTTTGTGAGAATAAACATAAAGATATTTTACAACAAATTCTGACTATCATAAAAATGCCTAAAAGATTGCGCACTCTTCTTTTTTATATTTATGCTAGGTTATATTTATTTTCGTTTTTTTTTTTTTTTAAATAAATGCACAAAAATCCAATCAGTTAACGGAGTTGTTTAAAAGGCGTTTTGGCCAGCTTCAAGAGTTGCGTCCTGCAGAGCTGCTCACACTTTTTGAATCAATCCAATTTATGATCTTCAGTGTTGTCGCATTGTCAGTTTTTTAATAAGACGAAAATTCCTCTTAAAAAACAGCTTTCAAGTCGTAAGCAGCTCATCGAGCAAGGGTCGAAATATGTCTTGGGGTTTATTTTCTTTGACTTCTGCATATTGGCCATATTTCATGATGGCTGGTAACTGATTACCACCTGCTGCCTTTGGTAATAGACGATGCGTCTAGACGGGAGTTAGACTTTTTCGTGAGACTGTTCGATTTGCATTTTATCTGCGCCAGGTGAGCGCTGAGCATTGAACCGCTTGGTAGAAGTTCAAATTTCGAACGTGCCACAGCTCTGGCCAAGACAAGCGCTTAGTTAACTGTTAGCCCTGGCCGGCCACTGGGCAAATTGGGCCAAAACTGTTTGTTAAACACGCACAAAGAGCCGCGGCGACAGCGCCAATGTACGCATAATTTATGGCCCCAATTGTCTAGTGGTCGCTTGGTAACTAGCTTAAGGGAGCCGCCGTTCGGACGCACAGATAACGAGACACGTCAATTCCCGCTAATAAACTCAAGAAGGATTAATTTGTGATTTATGAGCGGGCAGCAGCGAAGACGTTGCCCCAGGCAGACGCCACAAATGACCAATGCAAAGTCCAGACACTCAGAGCTCGCTTAGCAACCGTACGGAAGAAAGAAGAATGTTGCATATTTTTCACTTAAACATTAATTTGGCAGGCATATTAATTAATGTTGCCATAAATCTTCTGGAAGCACTTTAATTGTATTTGAGCTTGAATTTGGCTAGCTAAAAATTAAATTCTGGTTCTTTTACTTTAAAATATAAAAGAAAGTTGTAAAGCTCTGCCTAACAAATCATATATTGTTCAAGGATCTGGTAGCCCAAAATAGTCTAGCTATTCATACTGACCAAAATATTCCTGTTAAGAAATCAGTAGAAATTATTTGATATCTTTTATACTGTAAAATATGCATCTATTTCAGCATCAACGTTTCACTGCTGAAAAATAAATAATTTCAAGAGCACAAAAGCAGCTGCAATTGCCTTGGCAGACAAGTTTCGCATTCAGCCAAGTATTTATGCCATCTTCCATAAAATGGGCGCCCACATGCATGAAATATAGGAAACCAAATGTATACATGTATATAGTGTATATACGTATATCGTATAAGTACGACTATGTATTATGAAAGCGGGTTGAAAACAAGCTGTTAAAACAGCTGCCAGCAGCTCAGCTCGGCTGGCAAACAGACTGCACTGTGTAAGTAAGGCTGAGGAGAGCAGCTTCTGGAGCTCGAACCGCAGCCCGCCCCTAGCGAACTGACAGTTTCTTGCCTTGACTATAAAAATTGTTTGCTGAGGCATTAAATTGAATGAAAATTTATGATCTTTTCATATTTACTTATGTGGTAGCGAGGCCGGGGCCCGAGCTTGAAAGGAGCTGCGTGTGGCGCCGACGGCACAAACCTGTGTGTGGTCCGTGCCTTTTAATGGCCAAAACTGTGTGTGTGTGAGTGTGTATTTTGCAACACTGTCATATTGAATAGAAATACGCAGCGGCTTTAAAGTTGCGGAACAAATCAAACAAATTTACCAAAATCCACAAGCAATCAATCACAACGAACAACCTATATGCCTGATTCCATATTGATACACTTTTATATATATATATATATATATATATAAATATACGTTTTAACGTATATCCCATAACTGACCTATCGCTAATGTCAGAGTGCAGTCTGCGGCCATTTATCATAGCAAATGGCAAACAAAGTTGTCTCCTCTGACAATTGGCAGTTGAGAACGAACTGCGGCGCAATCTGGTCAGCAGTTAGCTCCTCTGCTAATCATTACCATGCTGTTTTTCTTTATACCCTGTTCGAATTGAAAACAGTAAAAAAGGGGCGTACAAGTTAGATTGGCAGTTGGAAATTTTTAACTAAAGAATTGACATCTAGAGCATATTTTCTACAAGCTTAAAATATTCTTCTGAGATCCTTAACAACTTTATAGATTTGAATGCATGGTTTTCTTAAGCACACCTCAAAGATTATTAGAGCTATCTCTCGACTGAATAAAGGGTACCTTTCAGTCAGCCAACTTGCATTTGAGCACACTGGCTTGTTTATTTTATTTGTTTTCATTGCTTTACAGGTGACAACATTCAAGGAATTTCAGGAATCTGCTGCGAATCGCGGCTGCCTAAGGAACTGACGAGCACGTGCTGACTGCGCTGCGGCTGAGGCCGACTGACAAGACCAGGTCCAAGTCTCGGCCTTGGTCGGTTGGTAAGAAAGATTAATGATCTCAACTGTTGTGGCAAAGCGAACAGCATTAATATTGCCGCAATATGCAAAATACTACGTGTACAATATACTCGTACTGTAATTTGTAGTTTGTCAGCGGCTAAGCACAAGACAATGTCAATAAAGAAGCCTTGAATGGGCAAAAACATATATGCCTGGGCGGGGGCGACCAGTTAATACTAAGATATTATTATAACAAGGCTTTTAATATTTAGCTCTTCTTTCGAATATGGACGTATTATTGTCGTTTCTTCGAGCATACATTAATATTGCTTAGGGCTGAGTTGAAAAGAGAAGGACAGCATGTCAGAAAGAACATTGCGCCTTCCTTCTTAATTGCATCTTCTCGCTCTTACGTGTTCGCATGCTCACTTACTCTGTCACGCTTTTACATCACAGCATTGATATTGCCTTCCTCCGCGATTTTCATTGTTTCGTGTACGGTTTTCAGATTTAAGATTTAAGATTTATTATGTTTCCGTAAGAAGTTTCTGTATCAAATCGAAAACTTTTCAATTCCTTTAAACATCTATATATTTCCACAAATTTATTTTCAATCCAACAAAAATTATTTTCTCTCTTTTTGAATAATTAGAAATAATAATGTAGCATTACTCAATAGAAAATGAATTTGAAAATTTTGCCTATTAGTTTAATTTAATTTGTTGTATATAATAACAGAATTAAGTCTTTTCCACAGAATACAAAGTTAAGTATTAATTTTAGCCAACAATCTTTTTTGTGAGTATATACAACAATTAAAGAATTTTCTTTAAATATTAATATGAGTGTTAACTTTGGAATACATTTACATTAACATAAAAACTGCTCATTAGTTTAAGCATTTTAGTCAAGGGCAACATATTGCTGCAGTCTAATTGATTTTCTATGTATGTATGTGTGCACGCATAAGTAATGTTCATCTTGTTCTTGTTCTCGTGCTTGTGCAAGATGAGTAGTTTAACCAGAGGAGATGCGAGCAGTTTCTTATCTACATAACACAACTCGACCAAGGCAGATGCGTGAGTGGCAGGGGATGAAGCGAGGGGAAGACAGACAATCGCATATGGCAAGAGTGGGTCCATAACTCTCGGTGTTGTCATGTTGGACATGAAAGAACCTGCCTGCCCGCATATTGTATGACTCGAGATGCAGCTGGAGCTGCTTTGGCTTTGGCTTCAGTTTCAGCTCGGATTTTGGCCTGGCCCGTGCATGTTCACTTGTCAAAATACGTTTGTTGCATGTAACTCAATGTCGGTTTAGAGCAGCGACCGAGCCCAGCCCAGCCGAGTCGAGTCGAGTCGAGTCGAGCCGGGCTGTGCTGTACTGTGCTGCAGGCGGCGTGTGCGGCGACTGCGGCGGCAGCTGCTTTATGCGCGCACTAACACAAATGCACTGCGACGCCCCCATGCAGCATGAAAGACAAGCGCAATGTCAAGCGAAATAATAGCGAAAGACATGAGCAATGACAGCGACGAGGACGAGGACGAGAACAAGGACGAGGAAGGCGACGACGACGACGACGACGAGCTGTAGGTGCCAGTTGGCAGATGCAGCTGAAGAAAATGCCCCACAGTGATTTATTGTAGCACTCAGCTCGCTGGCGAAGGAAGCTGCCACTTCAAACGTAACATTCCGTTCTCTTGTAACTTCATCATCAGCAGGCTCATCATTGTTGTCATCACCCCGATGATGAGCCGCATGCATTTGGCCAATCGATGCCACACAAACCCACACAAGACATGTCAAATGCGGGGGATTTCTTGAGATGCGCGCGATAACAATTGAAAATCCATTTCAATAGGCAGGCAAAGATACCTACACATGATTGTACATTAAGCATGGATGATAATCATGCATTTCATAATTCCTAACAATACAAATTGGGGCTTGATTTAGTTGTGATTTAATCCACCTTCCAGTTATGGCAAAAATTTCAGCAAGCATTTTATCGATTGGCAATAATAAATTAAAAGCCAAGTGCACTTGCTTATTGCATTGCATAGAGAATGGGCAAAGCTGCTTCAATTTTTTTTAGTTCGCTTCAACGTGCCAATCAATTTGCTGCTTTTTTTTGGCTGTTGTGTTTTTTTTTGTTGTTGTTCCCTGTCTCCGTGCAGTGCTTTGTGTGCGCGCACGTCTTTCAAGTCTAATCAAGAGCATTTCATCAGCGCAAAGTTTAATTAAAATAAATTACAACAACAGACGCAAAAATTCGCCTTTCGACGGGGCCCTGAAAAGGGTTTTTGTGCGCACGGGACAAGCTAAATGCCAGCTAATCATATTTTAGGACTTTGGCCCATGCTGGGAGCTGTAGTTGGAGTTGGGCACAAAGCAGAAGCAGCTGAATAAGAAGAAGCAGACAAAGACATCACTAAGCTGCAGCCCGTCGAAATACCCTGTTATTAGCAATGTCATAATTTCATTACTGTCAACGGTCGTCGCTGTCGTCGCGAAGTCCGCGTCTGTGTCCGCGTCCGCGTTCTCGTCCTCCTTGGCAGTTATCCTGGTTGGAGTCCCCTTCTAAATTACACACGCGTGGCAGGTCTATTTATTACCGTTAGCGGTAATCCTAAGCCACGACTGAAGACAATGGCAATAAGCGCGAAACGAGAAAACATTGCTTTGAGTGTTGACACAGAGATACCCTGTACAAAAACTTGAGTATCTGTTAATCTTTTTAATTAAACTATATATTTACTTTTATCGATTATCGATTACAAGGCTGACAGCTCCTAAGTGTTCGCCACATTTTAAAAACCAGATTTGCCCGTTCCTTTAGCGGCTTCCATTGTTAGCCTCATTATTTGGCGGTAGCTCGGCCACCTTCGAGTGACTTTCACATATACACACACACAAACACACACACACACATTCCGCCCATCCATCTCTGGTGTCTCTGGTGTAGGCAGATGCCGCCATTAGGCGTACGGGCGGAATTGTTGCCGCTCTCCTTTTTCCAGCGTCGGCGGCTGTCGCGCATTTTTTTCACAGCCAATATATCATTATAATTTGCATTTCCGGCGTGGTCGGAAAATTGAGTAAGTAGCTAACAGAAGCCAGGCGGAACGGCCGGAGCCGACTGAAGCCGGTCGACAGTGACAGAACCAAAGCAAAGCAAGAGGAAGCAAAGCAAAGAAAAGAAAAAGAAATTCTCTTTCGCTGGCAGCTGTTGCCTCACAAATGTCTCAAGTGGCAATCAAGGCGCTTCCATTCAAATTTACGTCGCAACAAATTACCGAGCATTTGTCAACTTGTCACGCCCCCCCGCCTCTTAGACCCCCGGCTCAACACTAGCGCCCCCAATGGAGCTGCCCTAATCCACTAGTGTGAAAAATCTATGCTCGCTGCAAATGTGCCGCGAAATGTGTCCAGGAATGGAGGCCAAGAAAAAAAGGGAACAGCTCACGCACTTTGATAAATTTTTATGAAACTCTTCAGCCAAAAAGTGTTGACAGTCAACTAATGTGCTTGTTTATATTAGCCAGCACTAAATTAGTTCATTAGCCAAAAAAGCATAAGGAACTTGCCTTATTAAAGAAGCATTTGATTCCACAGCCAGTTGGTTAAGCCTATGAGAGAAGATATGAATACATAACAGATGAATTCTGATTTAGTGAAATCCATGCAACAGCTTTTAATTAAATGATTAAAAGACTTGTTAAAAAGTATTTAAATTAAAGTCCAAGCTTTAAAAGATGTTACACTTAGCAGAGAGAAATTTAATATGTTTGACTGCCTTGTTAAGTTAACTCTTTTGCATTTTTGCTACTGGATACGTCATATTGGAAAGCTGCGATAGAAGCGTATGAAACGCCTTTGCCTAATTAATTTCATAATCTCTGCTTAAGCCCGAGTTGGTTTTGTTCGGTGAAAAATTCAATTAGTTCGCCAGCAAAGCAACTTTGTTGCTCGCCGAGTGTAAGCAAATTTTAATTGCGAATATTTTCGAAAAACTGCATAAGATGGCGAAACGGGCAGCAAGGCAAGGCAACAACAAAGTTTCCAATGCTGTGGCCGTGGCGAAAAACTATTTGGCGAACAGCACTTGGCACTTGGCACCTTTTAAGCGCCTCACCTTTTGACGTGGCCAACAAGCGCAGGAACCGCAAGAAATAATCAAGTGGAAGACGAGAAATACCGGCACGTGGGCAACAATATTGCTGGTTGCAAGCGCCTTACTGGCCAAACAAACGGTAATTTCTCACCTATTTATGGGCGCAATAAACGTTTATGATGATGCCCAGGACCGGGCCCACCTGACCTGCCACCAGTTGTTGGCCGCCCTGTGCGTTCCACTCTGCTGACAGCTAGACATAAACGGGCCAATGTTAGATTATGTTAGTGTGTGTGTACGTGTGTGCGTTAGTGTGTGTGGGCAACAACAATGTTGGCAAAACACTTACTTACACTGAACTTTAAACATTTCGACATATGAGCTCGAGTTTCATCTACCTTCCCCGAATCGCTCAAACATTTTTTGGTTTCCAAATGATATAGGGTCAATGCTTGGAACTTCCACACAAAGACACACACACACATACATACGAAGTTTGGCAACATTTCCACTTGAACTTTGGCCATTGAGTGTGTTTGCCGTAAACCAACAAATATGGGCACGAGCAAACTTCTCCGCTTCAACGTAGACAAAGAAAATGATGTGTGAAAAACAACCTACGCATAATTACAAGAGTTTCCCGAGAATGACCAAAAGCAAACTGCTTTATATGGAGCTTGCTTGAAAACTAAATTTTAATACAATCCAATCAAATTATTGTATTATATATAATAGTTAATATCTCCTTATAATTAAATGCAATTACCAAATATTAAAGTTGTTCAGATTCAGCCCGGAGAAAATCTCAAAATATATTTTAAATTAACTGCAAATACAATCTAGCCCTTAATAGAACAATTGGCTTTAAGAAAACAATTACAAATATACACAACAAACAAAAGCAAAAAAAATAAATAAATAAAGATGAAACGGAATGAAAACCAATAGTGAAATTGAATTAAATTAATTATGTTCAATTAATGCAAATCAAATTTTTGTTGAAATTGAATGCATATCAATGCATCACAATACTGTGTATATAACAGAAACAATATCATTGATTACAAACAGTTGCTTAAAATGTTCGAGCAACACTTCAGACAGACCCACACTGACGCACATAAGTATACGTACACACAGTCACACGCAATGTATAAATAGAACAGCATCAAAATTTGCCTAACCGCTGGCTAATAAACATTTGACTCTGTCTCGGTCAACAGCAACAATAACAACAGTAACAAGAATAATCAGTAAGGATCACAGTGGCATGGAAAGTAACTGAACAGCTGCAACAGACAAACACATGCATGAGTTGTGGCATAGACAAACTTTAATTAATTAAAATTCATTGTTGCATTTTGCTGGGCAGCCAAAGGGGTGATTAGCGGATCGGAGGGCAGACGAGTCCAATCACAACATTCAAATGGCATATTAACTTACTTAGATAAGCACAAGCAGTGACTAGGATATGCAGGATACTGGTCTCTCTCTCTCTCTCTCTCTCTCTCTATCTCTCTCTCTCTCTCTCTCTCTTTGTATGTCGGCAACAGCTTTAAGTGTGTAGAACTATGTTTGGCCTGCAATTGTTGGTTTATGCACTGATGGCTCTCATATTGTCTAGCTGCCCGTTGCCTGTCTATGGCAAAAGCCACAACGGACTCTGCCTAACTAATGTTTATGCCTGCCATATTTGCCCAATTGCCGACAGGACAACAGGACTAACTGACCAAGGCAAACACGTCGAGTAACCCGGCAACATTTACTTGCTCTCCTTCACTCGGTGACAGCGCCTGCAGCTACCTGATTATTTGCTTTGTATTAACTTACGACCCACACAAAGACACACACAACGGCCTGCAGCCTATATTTTTCAAGGACCTAAATTATGCAACTGATAGCCGCTCATTTAAAGCAACCAAAGCTCGCCAATCGAAACTGCAATCAGATCAACAGCTCATAAAGTTGGAATGTTTATTATGGGTTAAACATCTTAACCAAAAAATCAAATCTTGCTTTGGTTGAAGAGGTTTGAAGAATGTAAACGTTTAGTTAAAAAGGCACTTGTCTGAATAATCATTGGATGAAAATTGATATTTTTTTAAAGCCCACACTTCCCCAAACAATTTTTTTTAAAAATAGTTTTAAAATGTGGACTACTTTGATTATTAAGTTAAAACCCCCAAAATTGTCTTCGATCTAAAAATTTACGAAAACCTTTTGCGTTACCAGAAAAAAATACTCTTCAGCTTTTTGCTGCACTCCGAAAAATGATATTTAAATGGTATTTAAATCGTAAAGCAATGTGAAAGTGAAATGCAAAATTAATTTAAAATTGTGTTATATTTTCATTAAACGTTGATTTTCAATGGCATTTGCTGAACCGTACAATTACCCAAAAAAAAAAAAACACAAAAAAATGGTATCCATATTACAAAACCAAATAGGCCAAAAATTGTTTTATTTCAACACTAATTTGGGCAACATTTTAATGATGATTTCCAAAGCACCCCTTTTCCTAATGGGCTGCTGTTGATTTTGGGCCGGCACAAAACCGATTTGTGCGTTTTGCCAAATATATATTTTAATTATTCATGCAGCTGCTTTCGTTGCCCACACACAATTAATCACATGCTAAGCAAATCTTTAGTCACAATAGTTGCTGCTAGCTGGCAAAAATACAACCAACTTGAGTGAGTTTTGTGCGAGCCGCCTTCAAACATAAATTGTGGCAGGCAAAGGTTTTCAACTGCTGCGGTTAGCCTATGCTGAGGTGAGGTGAGGTGGGTGAGGTGGGTGAGGTGCGTTGCGGTGCGGCAAGGAGTTGCTGCTACATTTATGAGCCATGTGCGACAACTGTCGAAAAAGCCAACAGGCGACGTGCCTCGCACCCGAGTCAAGTCAACGCTTGACATGTGATTGAAAACTTTGACTTTGCTGCATGTGGCAGGCACCAAAGAGGGCTACACACAAAAAAATATAAAAATAAAAAAAAAGGAAATTGTTGCCAGGTTGCCAAGGCTGCCAAGGCTGCCAGCCTGCCAGGCTGCCAGGTTGCAAACAAGTACACAAAATCACTCTGCGGTTGTGTGAGAAAACTTGTCAAAGTCTCTTGTTGTTTATGAGTGTGAGTGTGTGTGTGTATGCCACACTTAATGTAAGTGTGCGTGTGTGGTTAGTTTTTATTAAAAATGCTTTTGTTTTATGACAAATTCCTGGCAGAAAATATATGAAGCGCTGTAAACGCAAAATGTTGCATGCAAAACATTTCCAATTTCCCACCACTTTTAGTTAAAGCTAATAAATTGCAAACTGTTTAATTATGTGTGTGGACAGCATAATCAAAGCGTTCTTACTACACAATATATATGTCTTTCTTATCAACCATTTTACAATCTTCAATTTTAAAGTTTGTTTCGTAAAACTTGCTTGGATATTTATATATTTTTACTAAATTATTTTATAGTTTCAATATTATATAACGTTTTTAAATCAAACATTATTAAGCTGATAAAACAAGAGTTAATATTAAATTATCCACTCAAGAAATTAAATTATAAATGGCAATTAATTCGCTGCCATAAATCTTGTATTGTCTGACAATTTGTCTGAATCGCATGTACGTGTGTAATTGTATGCGTTTTTATGAACAAAAGAACGACAACAATAATATATGGTATAAATATAATACACAAAAAAGGCGTTCACAATTTTTGTGTCAGCGACTTTAATCAAGTTGATTAAAGCAAACAAAAGAATATACAGATACAGCGTGCATATTAAAAATGATTACAACAAAATTATGTAATTACAATAAATGCGACATTTAACTGCAATGTTTATCGAGGCGCAATTACACTGACAACGATGTGTCCAACAAAAACAACAAGAACCATAGCAGGAACAACAAGAGCATCAAAATGAGAGACGACATTGGCTGGGCGAGCGATTCGCATTAATGCGCATAAATATGAAATCATGCGTTAAGATCAACAATTCAACAATTAAAACTTAATTGCATTAACATGAAATGTGCATCATCAACAATGGAGCCGAGCCCAAAAAACGTGTCCGGCCCAGGCGAAACCCCAGTTCGGGTCCGAGTCCTGGTCCAGTTCTGGGCAATCACTTGCGAAAAATTATGCGATAAGCTCGCGGCCAGAGCAGCCAGCAAAGATATTTTCAATTATGCAGCAAATGGAATAAATTGCGAGTCCATCTGCCGGAGTTGGCGGTTAACCGTGTCGTAAGGGGGATGCAGACGGCGGTAGCCCAACACTTTTTGGCAGCGCTGCTCTATTAGTTTAATTTATATAAAATTGTTTTGTGCGGCATTAAAGCCATAAAAAAGTTTTGGCTCAAAAGGTAACACACACTCAGCTATATATATATATATATTAAAAGGGATCAGGCTCACATGGTGGAGTGTGTGCGCTATAAAATTGTGAGGTTATACTCGTAAAAGCAACCCACAGCCACATGCCCTGCCCCCCTTCACCAACCACCGCCCCCTCGAAGGTAAGTTAAGAAAAGCACCAGCGGAGAACTCGTCGCAGCTGACGTCGCTGTCGCTGTTGCTGTTGCTGGCGGCGTCGCCAACCTCAAAATGCTTAAATGGCTTTTTTGTTACACGTAGCAGAATACTTTGTTGTCTCTCTCCCAGTGTGTGTGTGTGTGCATGGGTGTGGGTGTGGGTGTTAGTGGGTGGTTGGAAGGTTGAGCGGTGCCCTACTGCGTTTGCGTTTGGCATTGGCGTGTGCTGGTGTGAATTTATATTACAAACTATTACTGTCAAAAAACACGTTTACATAGCACAAATACACAATCTCACACACACACTCACGCACACACACTAGCTTACCAGCCAGACAGTTGTGCCCTCCTCCACATTGCCCCCTGGGACAGTCCCGAACCCGAGACCTCAACTCCAGACCGCTGGCTGCGCTGTGTCTGTGTGTGTGTGTGTGTGTGTGTGTGTGTGTGTGTGTGTGTGTGGGTGTGTGTGCCTGGGGTTTGCTGTACTTGTAGAAGGTTGTAGCATCTTGGCGCTGGCACATACAACAACAAGTAAAAATGTGACAATCAGCTAATGTGATAGAATAGAGAATACCCTCAATATAATTTTCCATTCAAATAGGGAAAGCATGCACATACACATACATATAAAGTACTTTGCTCATTTTAAACGACATCAACACTACACCGAAGACAAAGATTCTAACAAGGCTGCTCATTGTTAAGCACTTAAATTAGGACTAAACGAAGAACTTATCTTTTTATGGCTTATAGCTAATTTTTCGTTAACAGAGTTTTATTTTCATAATTATATTAATTGATAGTTTTTTTCGCCTGGTCTACCCAACGACACTCATTGCCTATTTGCTGGGCATAGAAATTGCTTTGCTGACACAGTTTGTGGCAATGGCTCTGAGCTTTGGCATTAGGCAACGTGGACGTGGCTGCTACAAGGTGTTAACGGGCGGCCTTATGGACTTGTCCATAAGCTCCAGTCTAAGACTGTTTGTCACTCACGCTGCCGAACTTGGAACCTGCCCCTGCCCCTGCCCCATGCCCCTTGCCCCTTGCCCCTTTCCCACCCAGCGACGTTCGCTTTTTGGCCTGCTCATCTAGCGCTCTCTCGCAGACGTCGCATCAGCATTAGTTTTAATGCGTCTTCTCTTCGCTGGGGGGCAACAAACTGCGCATCAGATGCACAAGATGGCCCCACTCCACCTGATCTTTAGTTAAGGCCTACTCATGTGCCACGCCCACTCGCAGTTTGCGTGGGCTGTAATAATTTACATAAATTTCATTAGCACAGCTGGCAATCTGCAGCATTCCATGCATTGTTATACATGTTGTGCGTATGTTCGTGTGTGTTTGGTGTGTGTGTGTGAATATAAAATTTCATTTAATTTGCAAGTTGTTTAATTTATTGCATGTTTACAATTTGCAATTTGTACAATTCGATTTAAAAACAAAGAGAACAAAAAATAACAGACGCACGACAAAGTTGCCAAATGAAATTAAATGTGAAACAGAACTCGGTCTGGCCAAAAACATGGCAGGCTTAACTGTATCTTGTTATTTGTTGTTGTTAAAGTTGCTGCTGTTGTTGCTGTTGTATTGCGTGTCAACGCTCAACGCTTTCACTTAACTGTCTGTGTCATTTGGGGTCACGCCCCCATTTTACCCCGCCCCCATTTCGCATTGCCACTTGACTCTTCGCTGCCTTCAGCTTTGCCTGCGGCTTGTCTGCCAAACAAACCAAACTGCCCCCCACTTTAACTAGTTTGTCTGTTTGCTCCGCTTGTTTATACCCACTGCCCCTTGTCCCTTGCCCCTAGCCCCTTGCCCCTTGCCCCCTCCTCTATGTTGAGTCGACTTGGTTTCGTGCCTGCCTCTGTCGCATGCAATTTTTGTGCATGTCCTCTTTATGGTCGCAAGCAAATGTATTTACCTCATATTTAATTAAATTGCCAACGCAACTGAAATTTCAATGCTTTATTTGCATAGTTAAGCATTTGAGTGCGCATTTTGTGCGTTGTGCACGCTACAAACAAGCAACAACGAAAACAACTACAACCATAAACCATTTTCACCATTTTTCACGAATACTTTCAAAGCACAACTAAGAATTTTGTGGGAATAAGAAAGAAAATGCGGCTTTACCACTATGAAAAAAAATAGAATTAAACTTGTGGCTTTAAAAAATAAATATTAACTGTGATCAGTTAATAGATCTGATTGTTATAATATATTTTATAGCGAACTTTAAGTTATGGAAAAGCAAAAAGGAAAAAACTATTGTAGCTCTTAGAATATAGAATATAAAAGATGTTTAGATAATTTATCTATATATTTTTTTTATTCTTTTTAAAATGTTATTTATATTATCTGTAAATTGTAACTGTAAATGATAAAAGAGCTTATGATTTACAACTATTGTCTGATATGTATTTTAGTTTCTTCTAGATATCATAAATATTTAAAATCTTTTCCTTTGGCACTTTTTTTATCCTTTTAAAAATATATATTCTATTTATATGTAAATTGTGTAATATTATCATTAAAGAGCTTATCATACTTTACGACTCTTGTGTGGAATGTATTTTAGTTACTTTTTGATATTATTAATATTTAAAATCGTTTGCTGTGGCACTTATACATATTTGGCTTATCTCTGACAAAGTTTAAATTGATAAAGCGAATACATATTCAGAAAATGGAAAGCAAATAGTTTGCACTACAGCGCATTTTCCATTTCCACTCAAGCCGAATAATTTTGCTAATATTTAGGCCAAAATAAAATGGCTCTTAGCACAGTTTGTGCATATTCCTCTTTATTTGTTATTATTTAACCGGGTCGTAAATTAAAAATGTTGCTGCTGTGGGCGTATTGCTCACAAAAGGCTGAAAGAAAAGTGCTAAAGGAAATAAGGGGCGTGGCACAGGCGGAGGGCGGGGCGGTGCGAATGGTGCGTACAAGCAAAAGTGACACATTGAAAAATTCATTGCAAATATTTTTTTGTTGTTGGCGTCGTCGCCGCAAACTTAGCAAATAAGCCAAGAATTTCTATCTCATCGTAATTTGGCTAATTTAACGGCACATTCAGCACACAAATAGCTGCCAATCATGAGCCTGAATTTCCCCTTTCCCTGCTTAGCCGGAAAGCATTCGCCTAATTCACCCCTGACCCGAAGTTGTTTTTGTTGCTTTATGCAGCATGTTGAACTTTTGGCCCGAACAACAATTTATGTGCACGTATACGTAATTTATTTATTAACCCCTTGAACGCTGAGCCTAAGGCAGTGTCAGAGCAGGGGGTGCTTAGGAGGAGGGAGCCGAAAAATGTTTTTCTGCCTGCCGCAGCATCTTGGCAAATTTACACGAATGAAATAAATTTAAATTAGTTTTAACACATTAAGCGTAAAAAGGCAGGCCCTAAAAGTCAGAATTCGACAGAGTTGTTGTTTAACCCATTGTTATCTGTCTCCCTCACACACACAAATACACGGGGACATATAAACATGTGTATATGTGTTTGTGGGCGGGTCGCCCGTAAAACTGTTGAAACATACGCAAACATAAACTTTAATGAATTTTACCAAAATCCAAACTCACGCACACAGCCTTCACACACACACACACACTCACTCGCACACACACACATGTGTGTTAGTGTGCGTTTGTATTTGTGTAGCTTTTGTTGCGCTCACGCGTATGAAGTTATTTTGCTAACCTTTCGCCACCATTTGGTTTCCATAGAGCTGCCAAATATTTGCATGAAGCGCGAAGAAAAAAAATTATATTTCCTGTTAGCTGCTGCTACCAAAAACATTTTAGTTTGGCGAGAAAATTAAACGCACCCACGCACACACACACACACTCACACTCTGGTGCTAGACAGTTATATTTTTGGGTTGCCGTTGACTGCAACTTTTTGGCACTTCGCTGCTGCCGGCGACGTCGACGTCGACGTCGCTGCTTTGCCGGGCCTCTTCAAACTTGTAAGCCGCAGCGGTAACTTTCCGCCAGGGGCGTGGCAGCACCAACGTGTCTGTGTGTGTGAGGGGGGGGGGGGGGACTTGGGTAACGCCCTCACATTACGCATAAATTTTGCACTTTACAAATTTGCCACGCACACGTTTGCGGCATTTTGTGTTACATTTGCACAACGTGAGTGTGTGTGTATGTGTGTGTGTGTGTAAGTGTGTGTGGAAGGGGGCCAACTATACATATGTAAAATGTGAGCCATTTGTCAGAATACAAACGCACAAGGTGACAGCGTGCATACTTAAATGTTGTGAGTTAATGTGTGTGTGTGTGTGTTTAGGTGTCTCCAATACTAGTGATGAAAACTAAGCGCAGGGAAGAAAGTTTAAAATTAAGTTTAAATTATAGTGAACTGGGCAGCCTGAACTGTTTTATAAGTAAACACAGAAGACAATTTACACACAAATAAATAGCGCATCAAATACTTTCTTTATATATGATGTGAAAATTAATTCATTCATATTTTTATATAAGGAGATGATCAGAATTATTGGCGAAGTGCCAGCAAATTAAGTTTAACAACAAAAATAAAAACAAATGTAATATTTATAATAAATGATGTGTATTTCTCGGTATAAAAAAGTACATACAATTAACTGCAGTGTACCAGAATTTAAATATCGTTGTTATATTTTTGTATATTAGTTGCTTAACTGTCAAGTTGTTCCCTTTTTTCATAGAATATCTAAGAGAAAAAATATTTGTTATTGGATTGTATGACAATTATTCTTTATAGTAGACGATATTATTATTGCCTTCCTCAAAAAAACGAAGCTTTGAAGACCTGTCTCCATAAAAGTAGACACAAATATTTATGGTAACAGATTTAAGTCATAAAAAATAAATATTTAAATCTGTTAAATTACCTGTTATAACCATAAAAATAAATACATTCCTTTTCCTTAACCATCTAGCAACTTTCTTCAAAGGTACCAAAATTCAAAAAGCTATGTGTCTTACAGTAAAAACTGAAAGGTAAAAAGAGAATGTTTTTAATGCTTTATATATAAGTATATTCTCATTATTTTTAATCAAGAGAATTTATATTTAAATATCATATCAGCGCCTTTTGACACTATTTGACAAAATTATAATTATAATAACAAGCGAATATCCTTGCGCTAACTGCCGACACGTGTCTCGGCCGCAGTTTAAACTTAATATTCCAAATATGTATATGGATATAGTTAGTTTGGATGGCAAATGTAAATTGGAAACATCAGTTAGCTGAGCTCGTTTTAAAACAAGCACAAGTTGTCCTTAATAAACCCTTTCAGAGCTGAACTAGAGCTTTCTATCCATTCACCCAGAAACACAAGACACACACGACCGCACGCACACCTAAACCTACACACACACAAGCACAGACATACCTCACCTCAGTTTTAGTGTTTTTGGGAAGAGCGCAGTTAAAATTTTGGCCTAATGCCCGTAAACAAATTAGAATCCGGCCGCCTCCAACGCGGCGTATGCGTAATGCGTGTTGTTGCTGTTTCTGCTGCTTGTAAACTTGCCGCGCTGTCAAAATGTCAAAATTTGGCAGGGGACAGGAGCGGAGGTGAAGGGCGCCAAGGGCTGCCGCATGAGGCGCTAAAAAATTAAGCGAAAGTGTAATTGGGCGTCGGCTGGGTTAATAGAGGTTGGAACGCGTTTTTCAACGCCCGCCACTTAGTTTTAATTAGTGGGTTAGCTAGCTGGCGAAACCCGCCCAGAAGCTGCCTAAAAAAGATATGACGAAAATTGGTAACGCGGCAAGATTGTAAAAGTTAAAGCAACGTACGCTGATTGGATTTTTGCGGGGTGTGGGTGAACTAACCCCAAGGGGCCTTATCCATAAATAATAAGTGCAAGCCCGCAACGCGGCGCCAAAAGTTATCAATTGCCCAATAACCCCGAAATGCAATTGCACAATTAATTTATTATTAGCTGCGATTGTTGTCTGGCCCAATAGTGAATTATGGGGCTTTGGCATTTGGCCCGTTGCATTTTAGTGCTGCGACCTAATTGGCAAAAATCCTGCCGGCATTGCGAGGCTTACAAATGTGCAGCGGCACTTCATCAATTTTCGGGTGCATTGGACTATTTATTGATATTTCAAACGTTTTTCGGGCTGGGGGTCTACGGTCATTAGGGAAACATTTTGAGCGTTTTATATGATTTAATACCCTGCAATTACCGAGCTTTGTCGTCTCGCTGCTGATGCGGCTTAGTGACTCGTTTGACGATGACTAAGTGTTGTTCGAGCTTGGATGGAGATAAACTAGAGACGGGTAGATATTTGGCAAACGTATACTTGAATGCTGAATAATTATCTATGGGAAGCTAATTATAGAATAGACCAACTAAAATACATGCGGAAATCTTGTTGAATTCTAGCCTACAACAAAATTTTCTGAGGAAAAAAATACTTTAAGATCAGCTTTTAGTCTGAGAACAGACTTTTCACTTTCAACTTTGATGTTTTCTCTGCTGTATTTGTGTCACTATTTCTTCCGCTTTAATACTTTTTTTTAGCCATAGTACCAACTATATACATGTATAGATATATATATAAAACTTGCTGCCATAAAAAGCTGTCTCAGCAAAAATGAAATCGCAAAGCTTTTAGTTTTATATATATGCCGTCGTATAAACTTTGATGCTCGACTAAAACAAAAAAGTTGCAAATATTTCGTCACTTCGTTGTGACTGAAAATTTCATTAAGTTCGCTTTGGGTATTGTTGCGAGTCTTAGTTAGTTCTAAGAAAATATCAGAAATATTTACATTTACAGATGCCAATTGGTTACCTGGCTACTAAGCTGCTCTTGGCAGCCAACATACCCTGCAAAAGCCCGAGGAATACATTTGTAATTACATGCAATTCAAACAAATTATAAATATGTAAACATGTGAGTGTGTGCGGCAGAAAGATTGTTTATTAAAAGCGAGGACGCAACAGGAGTCTGCAGACCGCAGACTGGCAGCAAATGGCAGCTATTACTTACCAACGCCAGATACGCCTATCCACAAACACGCCCACACCGTGGCGCCCAACGCAGACAACAGGCATTTAAATTGTCATAGCAGACAGCGTGTACAAGGATGTAAGCGCGGGCAGAGCAACAAAGGCTTTGTGCTAGACGGCGCCAAGAAAAGGACTCGCGAAAGGAGTTGTGGGTTTTTTTTTCTGTAATTTGCGCTTTGCTGGGCATAAAAAATATATATCACAGCCACAACAGGAACAACAACAATAACGGCGTATTTACACCTTGTTGCTGCCACGTTGCCATATGCTTAATGAGCAGCCCGGATGTGGCAAGGGCGAAGGGAGGGCGCACATAACGGAGGATTGCACATAATTTTTTGTTGCTGCTGCTGTTGAATTAACACGTTGCCAACTGTTGCTAGTTGGGGCCTGTCGCAGGAAGTTGTCAACTCGGCGCCGTGGCATAAATTCAATTAGCAAAGTGTCCTCAAGTTGCCACACGGCTGCAGCCACAGGAAAGGCAATCGGAGATGTCAGCGCTGACCCTTGACAGCCTGAATTTGAGTCTCAGTCTGGCCACATGTATTGGTATTTGTATTTTGTTAGCCTTTTCGACTCACAATCAGCGCACTGAAGCGCACATCCTGTCAGCCTGAATGATTGTCGAGATCTCGCAGCGGGCGCCTGCCAACCACATTGTGTGGGGCGGGATGGGATGGGGTCCTCTATATTGTATATATATCCAGTTCTTGATTTAAACAGAAACTGAAATGCACACAAATGGAATTCCAGTTTGAGCGACGAGCGCCCCTCGTTGCTGCTGCTGGCTGCTTCTATTATTACGCCAGCTTATTTATATGCGATAGCGGACCGAAGCTGCTGCCGCTGCCTTTACGTATACCCTAGCCTATGCCAAAACGAGCCAAGGTATGCTGACTAAGTAAATTTAAAAAGGCAATAAGAAAATTAACTTTAAATATAATATTCACAAAGTCTAACTTTGAATTTTAAAGTAAAAGTTGTATTTCTTTTATAGGGCATCGCATAGTCGCATCTATTTCATTTGGGTTTCTCTTGTTTTGTGGAAAGTCAATTTCGGTTTAGTTTGAAATGATTATGATTTGATGCGTGGCATTGCAAGCTAATGGACTCTCGCAGCATTCCAAATTATATTTCTCTATATTGCCATTACTTCCAACGTTGTTGTCGTTGTTGCTCTTAGTGCGACAACATCTTTCGATTAGCACCTGCATTTGGCCGCAGGCCACCACCGAAATGTGTCACTAAATGTGCTGCATGCAAAATGCAATCCAAAGCATTTTACATACGAACCAACAATCAGCCAGCCAGCCAAACACGTTACAGTTTTGGCCCAGTTTGGAAAGTTTTTGTGTCTCTGGCATGCCAGCTAAACAAATATGCTCATTGTGTGTTGAAGCCTTGAACGTTAAGGTCAGCATGCAACTATATTTTTCTCTTTTCATAAATATAGCTTATTTTGTTAAAAGTATTTTATATTTAATTCGCGTTGAATACAGTTCAGTACATTAAAGTTAGACCCTCCACATTCCACATAAATACATAAAAGCATATTGACCAAATGAAGTTTCAGTTAGGGTATTCGCAACTTCTACTATGCCCACACATTTGGCTGCTCCCATTTGCGAGTGTTATGCATTTGTTAAACGCGCATAAGAAACTGCAACTTGCCGAGCTCGGAACTCGGAACTCGCGGAGTTCTCGCACAGTTATGGCACAGTCGAGTGCTTGGCTAGCGTGCCTTGTGGCGGCGGGGCTGCCTTTCGAGTGCGACTACTTCGCTGTAATTGCCAACATTGTTGTTGTTGCTGTTCCAGTTGTCGTTCAGTCGTTGAAGCCACCCGCGTTCCCCGCACCGCTGAGCCACTAAAAACAACCGCAACACAAAACTATTTTGTTCACGCAATGCGAAAATGTTTCGCTATTGTTTTTGTTGTTGCTCCCGTTGCTGTTGTTGGCGCTCTTGGCGCTGGCATTTGGCGTTACGTATACGCAACGTATGCCGGCGCGCAATTTGCATTTGTATGCACATTGTTGTTACAAGCACTGGGCTGGGCTGGGCTCGGGTTGGACTTGGGTTGGGTTTGGGCTGGGTTTGGGCTGGGTTTGGGCTGTGCTTGGGTTTTGTGATCCAGAGTTGCTTTCATTTGGTCTCTTGTAATTGCTTTAAACGTCATCATCACTGGCTCTGACTTGTGTTATTGTTATTGCTATTGCTGTTGTCGCTGTTTGCGCTGTGTTGTGCAAGTTTATTTAATTTTGTATATCATCGGCGCCTTTGGCTCTGATTTCAAATCAAAATTCCATTAAATTTGTAATTTTTTTCACAATGTTCGATCCGTGGCGCGAATATGGCATCCTGTGTAGGTCCAAACAACATAGAACTAACAAAATCGCCAAACTTAAAAAGCGCATTGTGCGACATCAACGCCAATATGAGCAAAGAATTGCAGAAATTGCGGCAATCAAGCAGCGCATTTGCATTAAGAAGGTATTGATTGAGGGATTGATGAAACTGATCAAGGCAAACAGCAAAAGAATCAAGCAACGTAGAAGAAAGCACGTGAAGTCGAAAAAATCACTTGAAAAAACCAGCTCGGAATTATGGACATAAGATAATGCCTGTAGAACCAGACCAGGCATTAATTATGCCCACATAATTTTGAGTGCGACTTTAAGTAAATTTGATTAAATCTAGGGTTAATTAAAAGTTACTTACATGTGTTGGGAATACGCTCTTTTTTGATATAGATGCTTTTAGGGGATTTTTAAAGTTTGTCACTATGCCTTCGACCTGAAAGGTCTTGATCTATATCAATAGCTCAAATTATAAAGAGAAGTTCGCTTGTCTTTCTTTAGTCTGGTTAATAAGTTTTTGTATTGGATATTTGGTATTTGGGTGCATCTTTTTCTATGAACAACTATTTCACTATCATATATTTATTCTCTTCACTTATCCATATATTCCACATATCTCTCCAAGTGTATTCAATCTTCTGCCACTTAAAGCAAACATTCTATTGCTCTTTATTGATCTTCTTAGCACTGGCCATGCCATAAAAATCAAAGCCACCCTCGCCAGCCCCCGCCAACAAATCGCATCTACTTAAACCCGAAAGAAGGAAAAAAACTTTCACGGCATTAATAAATATTTACAGGCACATCGCGTTCTTATTGCGGCGCTGCGGGGCTTGGCTGGCAATGAAATCAAATCAAATATGCACGCTGACGCTTTATATATACGCATGTATATATATATATAGTATATATATACAGATAACTGGCCGACAGTTCCACAGTCCATTTGGCGTGCGCACAAGAATTTAAATCATGTGCTGACTTACATGCTACTTACAAGCCAAAGCGCCTATATATGTATGTATGCCCATTAAGCGGTTGGGGTGGACCAAAAAAAGAAAATGGAACGGTCTCAGGCGGGCAGTTTTGGACGCAGGCTAGCTGGAGAATAGACAGATAGCCCTTGTCTGGAGCAGCGGCAGCAACAACAAAGTTATTATTCGGACTGCTCTTCGTTTTTATGCACACGGAATTTTTATGAGTTAATTTAATTTATAGTTTTATTATTATGTTCGAGCCACATGAAAATCGAGTCTCTTCTTCTTTTGCGCTGGGCCCTTTGGCGCACCTATGCGCGCTGCAGCTTTCACAGTTTTAGCCAGCGGCAATTGCATTAAGCTGCTGCCAACTTGTAAACAACTTGAAATGACGCATAAATTTAATTTAAACAAGCCAAGAATGAGCCAGAAAGGGAGTGAGTTTGTTAAGGAGCTGGCGCTGGAAAGTATGCTACGATTTTTGCACTGTTGATTTATACGCTAATAAAAGCAATTTCACTGAATGCCAAACGAAAGCAACCAGATAGAGAGAGGGAGAGAGCAACCTGGGGCGTGGCAGCTGTTGGAGAGGCCAGCGATTGCCTGCCTTTGACATAGTAGACAATCGGTTCAAGTGTTGTTGCTGTTGCTGTTCTGGTTGTTGTTGTTGTTGTTGTTGGCTGTCAGGATGAGCAGACACGCAGTTGAGCAGCGGACATTTGAGCTGTGCCAAGGGGGCGACTTGAACTTTTATTTACGCAGCAAATTCAATTATTTACTTTGGGTTTTGGTCTCGGCTTAGAGTTGAACTCTCGTGTTTAGGCAGCTTTTTTCTTATTTAACTTTGATTTTGGCTCTTAAAGCTGCCGGCTTTAGCTTAAATTATGACAGCTTAAAATATTTCAATGGCGCTTATATATCACTAAACAATTGTGTCTAAATCAGTAAATCACTCATATGCATTAAAATCTAAATCAAAATATTTATCAGATTTAAACCCATGAATCATGCAAATCTCTCGCGCTTTCACACACACACACACACACCTAGTCTATCTGTCTCTGTCTCTCATAATGTAATTAACTTTACAATAAAATTAACATTTCATTGGCACTTTGCATAATTCAATTGCCGTTTTATGCGATGCTTAGAGCTTGCAAAACCATTTGAATAACATGCATGCTGCAATTTGTAACAATAAAACCAGCTAACAGAAACAACAAACACGTCTAAAACAATACTAACAACACCTGCACACACACACACACACTCGCACATACACTCACACACACACACGCACACACACATCCAGACACATGTAAATACACACACATGAGCTTAAATTTATTAAATATTCAATAATAGAATTTCTCATCTGCGGGCTAATTTCAAATGCTTTTTAAACGAATTTGGTCAGCGCTTTAAGCCCAATAAAGCAGCCAAAACAAAAACAGACGATTTAAAAAGAAACTACAATAAAGAGCAACAGCCAAACAATGGAAAAATGAGAGCCCAGCTCGTTAATATTTTACCTGACACACGCACACACACACGCACCAAATGCACACACACACAGATGTGTGTGTATACATGCCGCTGGGTATTAAGCTTTAATGAAGCAATAAATTTAAAATACGCACTTTTTTATGTCCGAGCACACAACAAATAAATAAACACAAATAAGAAACGCGCGCCAAGAGCATGCTTAACTTAAAGATACCCTACAGGCTGGTCGCAAGTAGGCGCTATAGCTATTTAAAAAATAAAAAACAACAAAATATTCTGTGGAAATAAAATTGAACATTAAAGATTAGGAATTAAAGCTTGAAGTCTTTGTTTACGAAAAGAGAGACATATTGAAAGAAAGAAAAATAACATATTTATATATTATATGCTATTAAGAACAACGTATTTTTGGCATACTAGCTATTTCGTTTTATATAAAAAACATTCAGACAGGTTTAGTTAATTCGTTTGCTGATCAAAGCACATATACGCTTCATAGGATCGAAAAAACCTTCTTCTGTCTGTAACGTACATTTGCACAACTCCATTAAGCCCTTTTTGCCCATTTTAAATGGGATACAACTTGAAAGAGTGTTTGAACGACTTGAAGATACCATTTTGAAAGATGTTTAATAGAGAAGAGATAAAGAAAATGATTTTAATTAAACATAATACAGCAAAGTTAGCTTTTAACAAAAACAAAATTAATAAAATGAAAACAAATATGAAATGGTTGAAAAAACTCAAAGTTAGTATTTCAATGTGTGACAAGCAATTGGAAATCATAAAAAAAAAACAATTTGTTTACATATTTTAATAAATAAATTTATTTTTCATACACAACCTGATCAACTTGTGTGTTGTTTTTACAGGGCACAAAATACGAGCCACTTTTTTGTGCTCCTTCGCTACACCTACCGCTCAGCCCACGCGCTGTCTTTCTGTTGATGTCTCGTCGTGCTGATCCCATCTCGCTCTACACACACACACAAACACACATACATGTTTGTATAAATACATAAACCTTTTTAAGCTGTCAAGTGATATGTCAAAATTGATATCCGAGTCATTTAAAATGCATGCAAATATGGCGCATCGACAACAAAAAAACAAGCGAATAAAACAGCAACAACAACTACAACTCAGAGTTGCCCCAAAAATGCAGGGGCAGGAGGCGACTCACTCAGCCAGTCAGTTAGTGGGCAACATGAACAACAACAACAGCAGCAGCAGCAGCAGCAACTCGTGGGAAGCAAAGTTCACAGCACATTTGCATAAATACGTTTATGTAATGTAAAATGTCAGCGACAGCGTCAAGAACTCAATGTCGCCTCACACACACAAGCACACACTCCGCACACACATTCACACACACACACACATTGTACCCAGTTGTTGTTGGTGCTGCCTTTGCAACTTTCGGGTACGTCGGAAAAACGCATTCAATTCGACAGCGACAACGTCAGCGGAGCGCTTTATTTTGTTTCTTTTGCTTCTTATTTTTTGCCGTTCGGTTTGTTCTTGTTTGTTTTTCGTTGTTGTAGCTGAAATTGCATTGAAATTCATAACACATCTGATGCATGAAACGCCTGCGAGCAGGCTATGCAAATTTCACGCATTTCATTGCAGCCACAGGGTGTTCCAGCACAGGGCTTACGCGCCGTGCTCGCACGCGCAGCCAAACACATAATATGATGATGGATTTATTAATTACAATTTCACTTTCATGCGGTCATTCTGTTTTTTTTTTTTGGCGCTCGCTTTTTCTGTCACTGCGATGTTTTTTCGGCAATCTCTTTTTTATGTGTTTACTTGCAGCAAGTGCCGCAGAAGTGAATTTGTTGTAATTAAAAATGTGCCTGACAGCAACTACTTTCGAGTATGTCGATTTTACAATTTTCCTTTTTTTTGCGCTGACTCTGCAACTTATCAAAAACAAAGGTTTGAACTTTGATATTTAAAATTTTTTTTTTTAATTCATTTGCATGGTTCATAAAGAAATTTATGTGTCATGGAAGTATAAAATATTAAAAATATATATATGTGAATTTTAGCTTTTTATAAATGCAAATCTTATAAGCGAATATATGAATGGTTAAAGTTAAAAGTTTAAAAAAGATTAACATTGGAGGAAAATCGCCATTGCCCATTATATTTATATTGGATATAGAAAACACAAATAAATTCAACTTTTAAGCGTACCCAAACTGCCAACGCTGCGTATGCGTAATATTTTTAGTATATTACTTGAACTAGCTTTTGGCAAAGATCATGATTTGACTTGAGCTGCCGTTAGCTACAGTCTTGACTAGCGTGTTGCACTCCATCTGCGTCAGCTATTTTTTTCTGTCGCGCTTGCATCAGACTTTTGGGAGTAACTGTTGTTGTTGTTGTTGTTGTTGATTGTGCCGCTGGCTGCACACAATTTTGATGCATTACTTTCAACTTAACGCGTTGATTGTGAAATATATAATGCGCTGGCCACACACACATACACACACGCACACTCGCAGAGGGAGCGGCTGCCATTACAAAATGTTGCTTATGAATTATTATGAGCCACGCACGCATTTTGCAACATTAAATGGCACTAAATTTGTTGTTGTCTGTGCGTCTATTTGCAAATTGCCAGCGCAAAACTTTCGCAAAACGCCACGCTGTGGGATTTCCGCGCGGGGGCGGGACTGGGGCAGTGAGGCATGCAACCAAATATGCTCGCCCACTGGCCATATGCTTCGTTGGCCATTTATGAGTGATTTGCTGGCTGGTTTTGGTTATGGCCGCCGGTTTCAGCTCTCTTGTTGTCTCCCTCTCCCTCTCTCTCTCCCTCTTTCTGGCAGCCACGTCGCTCCAATTTCGCATCGCCAAACTTATTTCCAAGTGCATAATTCATTGTTTCGCCCACATTATTTTCCCTGTCATAAGTTGAAAAGCAGCCAGCATCATTCTCCTCCCATTTCTCCTTCTGCTGCAGCTGCTAAAATTGGCTACAAGGCATATGAAATTAGTTCTGTTTGCTGACTTTAAACGCAACTTTGCGATTTGTCGCAACAACTTGTCAACAGAATTGCAGCAAATGCAGCTCAACTGCATTTTTGATGAATATTTAATTGCATTTGTCGCTGCAAGCACCCAAGATAGAAAGAAAGAGAGAGAAAGAAGAGAGATAATTGTATAATAGAGAAAAGTTACCTATGATAGGATAATACACTTAAAGGAAAGCAAAATTAATCTTAGAATATTTAATAAAACAATTAACCCATATTATTAAAAACAAGAAGTTGATGTGTAATATAAGTTAAGAAAACAAAGATTTATATATATTTTTTACATTCTGTTCACCTCATTTTTCTCTTTGTGTACATGTTAACAGAATTTGTGGCATGCGAAGCATTTAAAACTTTTGCCAGCTGCCTGCTGCCAAGACATGCTCTGACAAGAAGCTCATTTTGTTGGTAGATATTAAAGTAATGGGCAAGGGTGTGTGAACCAACTCGCCCTTCGACTGTTGCAGCAGCTGGAGCTGCAGCTTTAAGCGAATTCAAACTCGATTTGCACTCAAAACTAAATGTGTTTGCTATTCACTTGCAGGCAAAAACTATTTACAAAACGACAGCGACGAGGAAGCTTCTTCTTAGCAGCCGGAGGCTTTGTTAGTTATTTACATTTTGCAGGTAGCCCCACCAGCAACCACCTCTTTCTCTCTCGGTGGGTCGCAGGTGGGGCACAACAAGTTCGCGTTGCGCCTGCAGCAACTATGCAATCCACTCAATTATCTACAATGTGCAGCTTTTTGTGCACTTTTAAGCGCCTCGGGGCCATTGCCAGGTTACTCCTAGCAATAACAGAACAGGAACGAGCTGAGGCTCTTCCCTGTTCAGCATCAATCACGCACACAGACAAATAACTTGCAGCTGATTGTTTCGGGTGCATCCTTTTGCATCTGCGAATTTCAATTGTAAACAAACTAAAAATAAGTTTTGGCCCAATCGAAACTTTCGCCTTTCGACTGTCGCTGCTATTGTGTGCAGTCTTCAATTAAATCGATTAATTTGAGAGCAACAAAGTTCTTATAAATAGCAGACGCTTCGGTTTGTTCATTAGCTATATCAATCCAGCCTCGGGCTACGAAATTCGTCATTAAAAAAGTTGCATTTTTCTCTATTTCCTCTTTCGCTTTTTCTGCACACTTTGCATTTGTCGTTAGTCTATTTGATTGACATTTTCTCTTTTCACTCGAAGTGCAGGAAATTTTCAAAGAAGACAATGCAAACAAAATGCTGCTGTTAACTTGTTGTTAGCAGTTAGCAGCAATATAATTCACATTTACTCAATCATTGATTACAAATATATATTAAATAGAACAAAATCTCCATATCGTAACTAAGTTAGATAGTAATTGAATTAATATATTTTTTTATTTTTTCTTAAATAAATAATCTAAAACTAAATTTATAACTAAATATGATCATTGAGGCTTTTGAACTGTAATTATTTATTTATAATAAAAAACTGTTTTACTGTATATGAAAATAAGTCAGTTTTATATATTTAAATATCGTTTTTTTATAGCAATTATATAAAAAATCAGCTTAAATGTTAACAAATGAAACATAAGTAAGAATATTTAACATTTAGCTGAAAAAACTACTCTATTTGTACTGTGATACACCGATTTATTTGCGCTTTCACTTGTTTTTGTTCAACTCCCAAAGCGATATTTAAATTCCCATAAAAATTGCATATGCAAAAATGTGAGTTTATTTTTAGCGCACTCAGTTTTTCCGATAGGCTGGTGTTGTATTTTTTTTTTAAATACAAATATAATTATATTATTTGCGCGAACTATTTAACTCATTACAATTATTTACAATTTGCGCCTTGACTTATTTAACACTTTTTGCCAATGTATTTTATATCTTCGAGGCTATGCTATAGATATTTGGTGTATTGACCCTCTTTTTTGGGCCAAAATACGCACACAGCGAGGACTTTGTGGTCGTTGTTGTTGTGGAATGCAAATAAATTAAATGCAGTTGACATTGCGATGCATTGTTCGAGGCGCTTTGTTGTTGCGCGTGCCAGTTGAATTGTGTTACAAATGACACTGTAGCAATTTGTATAAGCTAATCACACCAGAGACAGGACACACACGCATGGACACACACAAACACACACGCACATTCGGACTGGACCATAATTAAATGCCTTCATGTGCTTTGCCAATACAATTAGGCGTATTAAAAGCGCATAATAAATGTGTGTGTGTGTGAGCTTGAGTGTGTGTGTGAGCTTGAGTGTGTGTGTGAGTTTGTGTGAGTTCAAAAGCCGTGTGTTTTAAATGGCGCACGTTGATCGCATTTCGATTGGCGCTGGTCCATGAAAGCGTTTCAAATGACCTACAAAGTGCGGCAATTTTTACATTTGCCATGCCACAAAATGGGGCAGGCTCACATTTGCGTCCAATTTGCCATTGACCAATCTCTTGGGGATGCTCGCAAATTTATAGCAATTGCAATTGCCTTCAGATACTTACTAGCCGTTAAATTGACAGGCCCAAATTCAGGAATCACAAATCAGCTTAAGGCCAAAGAGAAACAGCTTAAATTGACAAATGCACAAGGCTCAAAAAAGATATTTTTGCTTCGCACTGGATTTATCCACATGATACAAGCTTGATTTGAGCAAAAAATTTAATTAAAATCTAGATTGCAACATGAAAAACGGAGAAGAGAAAAACTTCTAATTAAAATTATTATAAGATAAAAAGCAAAAGCAGCCTGACCAAAATACGCACCCAAATACACATGCACACACATTTCAATTTACTTAAATGGCAAAAACATTTGAACAACAAATGTGGCCCCTAGCTGCAAAATAAAAGAAATGAAAATTTGTTGCGCATGTGAAGCCCAAAAACGAAACGAAAAATAACCCAAAAGCAACAGAAAATCATGTAACCGAACATAATTTTCCAACAAGGAAGAAGTGGTTGTTGTTGTTGCTGCTGCTGCTCTTGCTATGCGTACAAGCACTAATCTCATATTTAACTGACAAATGAAAAAGAAATTGAGTTGTTGTTTGCGGCGTTTTTCCCACATTTTGACTTTTTTTTTTTTTTGTCTCGGCTTGAGGCGAATTGAAAATGTGCTACAAATTTCGAATGAAATGCAGCCAAAGGCAACTTCAAACTTTAACTAGTAAACTATTTATTGGCTATTTAAAATCGATTGGTAAACTCTTAAAGATATGTTTGTTTTTCGTGTAAATAGGTTGGCTTTCGAATATTTGAGTATGGCATATAAATATATAAACTTTTGAGAAGGAATAACGAACTCTTATAACTAAACAATGCTTCAAGATTATCTTTCTACCTTCAGCAACCCAAATTCTTTAAATGGATGTAGACAAAACATTCATATTTTCATATAAGGGAAAGCCAGCTAGTGTCGCTCTGCTTAAAACTTTTTCAAAGATTCGAGTAATCCTTGTAAAAACCCTTAGCAAAAACCAATAAGCTCAACAGTTGACAAGCTTTTTGGGGTTTGTATACAAAAAAAAAAAGATATGAAGTTGGAGCCATTAAATCACCTCAGTCGTAATAACAACAGCCAACATATACGAAATGTCTAAGCAAATACGCATTTTTATTTGTGTTTGTGTGTGTTCGCTTTAAGGCGCCTTGCCGAGCGCTGGCGTTCGGCAAACAAGAAAGAAAGAGGGACCGGCAAAGGCAGCGTCAAAAAGTATGCTACATAAAAGTCAACAACAAGAAATCAGCAAAATATACATGAAAGCATAACCCAACGCAACAAAAAATCAGTTGCTACACATGTGGCCAAAAGGGGGCGTGGCCCGATGTGGGGGTTGCAGAAATAAAAGTAAAAACGAAAATCTTGGCACACACTACAAACTAACTTGACCCAAAACGACAAGAACAAATAGCAGCAGCAACGGTCAGCTAGCTAACAGGATATATAGAGAAGGACTAGGGGGGTTGGGGCGAGGATTGGGCTGGCTGTTCATATTTTATGCACATAGCGGCACATGTTTAAATTAACATAAAGCGAAATTGAGCCGCTGCCTGGGCGTGCCTTACGTTGACATTAGGCAGCATAAAATTCACACTCACACACACACACACACAAACACACTCGTACACAGATGAACTCAAAAATTCAGCACAAAAGTTGAATTTTAGATGAAGCTGGACGGGGAGGGGAAGTTGGTTCAGATTGGACGATTTGCCGGGCCAAAAAGGATTTTTACGCGGCCTTTTTTACATATTTTTGGGTCAGGCACATAACTGTGCATGGCATAATAATGATGCGTGCCCAGTTGGCGAGTGGGCGTGGCACTTCTGTTGGGCCCCAGACAGAAAGCTAGCGAAACGCAGCCGGCGCGCGACCGCAGCACAGGCGGTCAAATAAAATAAAATAAAAAATAAAAAAAATCCAAATCAAGTCGTAAGTTCAAATCAAGCTGAATTACAACGAAGCAAAGGCAACTCAAAGGAAATCGGATTGGAAATGCGTATAACGCATAAATTCCGAGGCACGGCCCAAAAGTCGATTCTGTAAGTAGTGATCATTGGCATGCGACGTGATTTTTGTTTATTTCTTACACAGTTTTAAAATAGTTGTGGGGATGAAATCGAACTTCATATTAGTTTGAAATATAAATTTTATTTATTTTATACTGTTATAAGTGTTATACTTTGTACATTTATAGCTACATATATTTTTTATTTTTTATTTTAATAGTTGCTTTTTATTTTGTTGTTTATTACCACAATTAATGGCACATCTTAAATGTCGCATTGTATATTTATATTTCGAAATATGATAAGATTACGACTCCTCTAACTTTTCTTCTTATTCAAAGTTGTTTTGTTAAAAGTTAGTAAAAAAAAACGCATATTCAAATTTCTTTTGGCAATGTTTCATTTTTTTGGGTATTTTTTATTGGTATTCATCTTTTCAATGGAGATATTTCAAATAATTTATAAATGGATTTTAATATGCCTGCAGATTAATCAAAATGTATGCAACATTTTACTTCCACATACATTTAGTATCTTTTTGTCCACTCATCAAAGCCGCATTTTTTACTAGAATCTAACGTTATATTTGAAAATGTTTCTTGGTCGTGTAACTACCCGTGGTTAAGCCGAGTATTAAGTATATATATCTTTGGGAATTTATCTTTTGATTAGGCGCGCCTGAGCGAACCACAAATTGTGTGCCCGACAATTTCCTGCTGCTGCTGCTGTTGGGCGGGGTAAAAGGGACAGTGCCTCAAAATTTATGTGCCGCCTTTTTGGCCTCAATAATGAGCACGAACATTTCTGTCGATAATTCGCTTTTTTCAGCATTTCTTTCTGCCAAAGTCCCCCTTTCTCTGCCATCTGTGGCTGCGCATCGACGAGCATCTGTAATTCACTTTAACTGTCTATTTATGTAGAAGTCTATAGCATATATATATATATATATATATATATATATATTTATTTATTGATAGGCACTGCAAAAAATGAAATGCCAAATCATTGGATTACCGATGTGACTTTGATTTCCTTTAAGCAAAGAACGAAACAACATCCAGCAACAGCAACAACAACAACAACAACAACAACATCAACGAGAAATGCCATAAATGTTAATTGCAATGCCACGCACCACACCGCACCATTCAGTGTACCACAGCTAAGGCTGACCGCCCTCGGCTGACAGCTGTGCAGAATGAGTTTGACAATTATGTGTGTTCACACACACACACATACACTCTTGCATGGCACACACACTCACTTGCTTAGCCACACATGACAATAACTGGCCCGAAGCCAAGGCCAAAGAATTTTTGGGGGGCATCAAATTCATTAGAGCCGTTTTCAAAGTGCCAACGTGCAGAATCGGTTTGTTTGAGGGGCGGGGCAACTTCTCTCATTGGCTGCTTCTGCATGCAAAACGATGTTTTAATATGAAATTAGTTAAGTCCTTTGGTTTTTGGCCACGGTGCGTGTCGAGACTCGTTTCTCGTTTCTCGATTGTCGACTCTCGACGCTTCACTGTGTTTGTGTCTACGGCTTTAGCAGAAGTAAAACAAATACAAATTGCTTGCCATGTACTTATTTGGTCAACAAATGACAGGACACTCACACACCACACACGCACACACACATACACAAACACTCGCACACTCAACCGTAGAGATAGAGAAATAGCACACACACACATAGAGATAACATATAGCCAACATTAACACAACATTGCGACTGTTGACTTACGCAACAAGAAACAGTTACGACTGCCGGCAAATACCGTTAGTCTTGCCACATACACTCTGCCACACTTGATGAGCTACCTCCTGCCTGCTCCTCAGCCCTGAACATTCCCATTGTCTCTTTGCTTTCTTATCCCAGCACAATTAAGACAAAGTGCAAATGAAGCGTATTTTATTGGATTTTTATTTTTTTATTATATGCGCAGATTTAAGTATATAAAATTGCTTACCAATAAACGCAATTGGTAAGCGAACATTTGTTTTTGAGTTGACTTAATGAAGATTGTTTTTAAACAATCAATAGAATTATGAATGAAGGAATGACAATTGAAGTTTAATTGACAACCCTTTATTAGAAACCCTTTTTTAGAAATTGTATATCGATACAATGTCAAACTTGATGACAAATTTAACGATATTTAATATATTTGGCAACTCTATCAAGCAGTCCTTGAGTTTACCATCAGTCAGCTTCTGATTTTTTTTGTATAAAAGGCGCCGCTGAAATGAGTTTTATTCAGTCAGCTCTGGGCTTTCATTAAGTCCAGATCTAAAAGTTCACTCCATTTATTTTTCTTTTTTTCTACTTTATTTAATTTTCTTATTTTGTGGATAACATTCTTCTTTTTAAGTACTCTTTTTTTAATTCAAACCTGTTTGTCTAAATCACTTCTTTACATAAATACCTGTTGGATGCAATGTCATTATGGTTTGTTTGTTATCTGAATCTTTCTTGTTTAACTTCAGTTTACAAGTAAAATTCGAACATTTGGAAGATTTCTGGTGATGACTTCTTATTTATATATGTAAGTATTTGTTTAATTTATCTATCCAAGATATTATAGATGGTTTTTTTTAGTCTTGGAGCTTACATCCTATTTTCTTTTCTATTTATGCATTTATCAAACCTGAAGCATTCCGTCATTGAAGGAGTAGCCAATATCTTCTTAAAAGGAGGAATGAAGAATTTTATTTTGAGCCCGCAAGTTATTTTTAAATATCATTATAAAAAATGACGAAAGGCCGTTCGCTAGCCAAAGCCATTATTTTTATTTCTTAAGGAAGAATAAAGAATTTAAATAAGCGCATTTTAATCCAAATCCATTAAATATATATTATACGTTCGCTAGCAAAAGATAATTGAAAGCTGTAGTATTCAGTTTTAAATAAGAAAATAAAGAAAATACAAGTATTTTTCACGTTAATTCATATTCTTAACCACACAAATATACATATACATACGCACACTCTCACAGAGAGCACATGTCAAATGCCAGCCTGCCTGAAGTTTTTCAACTGTCAATTAAAAGCGAAACTAATTAAACTTTGCAAAAGAGCAAAGACGTGTAATTAATCGACACATGAGAGAGCGAGACGGCCAGACGGAGAATGAGTGAAACGGCAGGGGGCGTGGCAGAAGCAGAAGGCGGCGTGACTGAAAGGTATCGCGAAATGCGCGCGCGCTTAAACTTTAATTAAACTTTTGTATAAACAGAAAGTGTTGGCGGCCAATGACGATGCCGACAATTATTAATCAATTTGAGATTGAATGCAATAAAAAAAATAAATGCCAAAAGGCTTTAACAAACAGTGCGGCCAATAACTGTTGTGTGTGTTTACTTTATGCCATGACAAGACAAACGCTCAGTCAGTTAATGACAAAAGCACTAACAACAATATGGCGTCACTTCCGGCACGCATTAGCGGCGTGGCCTGTGCGCCATTGTTTCACCCGGGGCATTGCAATCTTTTCGTGCCGTATGCGGCAGCTTAACGTGTCATTGTCATTGTTGTTGGCCTGTTGTTTGCCTTTTGGCAGTTAGGCTGTTAGGCTGTTAGGTATCATCATCATTAACAGTCGGCGGCTGCAAAATAATTTGATCGATGTACTTACACCTTGCAGTCGAACATCCATTTTAAATTCCTCTTGCCACCCACACAAATTAGATTAATGACCTGGGTGTTGCCACAGTTCGATTCGAATCAAATCGAATAGCCGAAGAGGGGAAAAAAGGAAGGGAAACGGATGGGATGTCCATCTTCCAAAAAAGAAAAACTGAACGCTCATTATGCGCCGCACGAGTTCGATTTGATGCTCATTTAGTTGTTTGTCTGCCACTGATTCTTTTCTCTCCTCTTTTCATATTTTTTTTCGCTCGTTTTTCTTTGCTTTCTTCTCTCCAGGCTCACCGCAATAATTGGAAAAGTTTTCATTTGAACGCCCATCAACGACACCGACAAGAACAATGGGGCGTGTGACTACAGCAGCAACATCAGCAGCAGCGACAACAACAAATGCGGTTTACAGCATCAGCATCAACATCAACATCAGCATCAGCATCGTCGTCGTCGTCGTCGGCGTTGGCGAAAAGTCATCAAAAGGCTACTAAAGGTTGACGCAGCTCGTCCTCGGCCAGGACAACTTTTTGCGGCCATCGCACGCTCATGGATTTGGCACGCAACGGACCACGAAAATGAAACGAAACGAAAACACTTTCCACAGTCCACAGAGACACATCAAGAGAAAGAGAGAGAGAGAGAGAGAGAGGAGTTGGAGAAAGACGCCGTTGCATTTTCCATGCACTATCTTCTGGTTAGGTATTATGCGTATCATGACAGCAGACGCAGTCACCCAATAAATAGCATCTGTGATAAGCTGGATAAGGCTTAAGATCAAAAGCTAGAGTTAGATATGTAACTGTGAGCCTTTGTGAAAAATATTTGAATAAACTAAGGAAAAATATATTTTATTTCCTAAGAGATTTTTGCCTTTACCTAAGGGGCAGAGCAGGGCATAGCATGGTCAGGTATACCCACTTATTTTCAGCGCTGCTGAGCCATACAGTTTGGCTACAATGATTTAAGTTTTCATTATCGGAGCAAGGACCCCGCCGACCCTCCCCCCTCCCCCCGCCCCTCGACTCCGTCTCACATTTCCTGCCCCACACCTTCTGGGGCCTTTGTCTGCAGTTGAGTCGAGCTGCATGTGTGTGCAGTTAAATGTGAAAAGTTCCCATTTCAACTGGATTACATCGTTTATCCAAGCAAACAGGAGGCCGAGGCACACAGGCACACACTCACAGGCTCACACTCACAGGCTCACACACATACATAGCTAATGAAATAGCCCGACGATCGCTGACGATGCCGTCAACCGCGCAGTAAATGCATTTTCGACGCGCTTCAAATGCGACGCCGGCAACCAAGCGACGCACGACCAAGAAAACCAATGAAAATGTTTTCCCCAGCTCCACACGGACATCGGTCAGGCTGCCACTTGCCACATGCCGCTTGCCACTTGCCACTTGCTACCTGGCTACGTGGCGGGAATAGCCGCATTTGTTAGAGGCAATGCTAATGAAAAGTTGCCCCGTTGCCAGTTTCCACTTGCCAGTTGTTGCCAGGCTGTAGCAAGTTCTCGTCATCATCATCATCATCGTCATCGTCAACAACAAAAAACTAGCTTTGCCATTTGAATTTGTGTCTCTGGCGCCATTTGTTGACCCGCCTCGTTGGTCCATGGCTAATTTGGGCAGCAGCAGCAGCAGCCGCGCCCCAAATGGTTGCATGCAGCTGCTGCTGCTGATTAGCACCTTGGCCAGCTGGAGTGCACCTAGCAACCAGCTTTTGTGCGTGCTAACATAAGCAAGCGCGCTTGGCTGCTTTGGATCCAACTTCAACCATTCAAACATGGCACGAAAATTCATGAAAAGTTTGCTATGTGTTTAACATTTGAAATTTAAACTTTGTGCTGTCGTTAAATATTCACATGTATGTATATTATATATACAGTGGATTCTGGATATTCTAACTCACTCGGAACACTTATTACACATTAACGTTTATAACAAAATTAAGAAAATAGATTTTAAATTTTGAAATTGATGGACGCTGACTTAAATTCTAGAATAATGTTAGTTAGATTCTTGTGTTCTTCGACAGTAGAGAATATATGTGATCTGGATTTGTCATTCAAGTAGGCAAACAAATCTTGAGCCAACTTTGATGCATTCTAAGCAAGAATCCTATTGAATATAAGATTCTTATTAACCTTTCAATTTTTAAACACATGCTTAAAAGGTCTTGCAAATATTTCTGCAATAAAAACTTTGCGCCAGATTAGCCACAAATGTATATTACCGGCAAAAGGATTGGGTTAGATAAAATTAAGAGTTGTTTTACTTGCAGAGTTCTTGTCTTGTTCTGTCAACTTTAAACTACAAAGTTATTGTGTATTATTTCGCTGGCAAGCAATACGCTTTTATTTCAGCTGGCTGCCAGGTCGGTCGGTCAGTCAGGCAGTCTGTGCTCAACCTGCTACTTAGTTCTAAGCAGCTACATTAGCGCAAATTCAGCCCCAGCCTCAAACAGCATTTTGTGGCAATAAAGCAGCTCAACTCCTGAACTCCAGGGAGTCGGTGCAGATTTGCTTATGTACTGCAACTTGCTGAATGTGGCGACGGGGTTACTGCAAGTGCAACTGCAACTGCAACTACAGCAACGGCAGCGCCATGCAATTTAGTTGAATTACCAAGTGAAACAATGGCGATTGTTAATTGGTTTCCTTTGTCCTCGGCAGGGCACCGCACCGCCAGGATCCCTTGGCTGTGACTGTTGCAGTTACTGTAGCTGGCAATAACTGGCCGGGGGCCTCGAGCTATGACTGTGGCTGTGGCTGCTGTTTGCCAATTGCTGGAAGAATTTGAAATTGTCTTTGCCCGGGCAAATTTATTAAACAAACAAAGTCAAAGCCAAGACTTAAACGCACCAAAGATTGCGAGAGCGAGCCTTCGAGCTACTGAAGTGCAGCAACAGCAGCAGCAACAGCAGCAACAGCTTCTGCATCAGCATCAGCTTGACTATAGAAAATTTGCATATCGCACTAACTAAGCGAAGGGACAGCTCACTGCGGGGCTCAAGCGACGGGTTAGCTGACAGCTAAATGCTTGCCCAGTGCTAATGAATGACAGACCAGACCAGACCAAACCAAAACCAAATCCAACTGGACCCGGCCCAGTTGCTTATCTTTATGACGTCGCATAACTAAAAGGCCAATCAGTAAATCTGCAGCTGGCAAATGAATTGCTTGAATTGCTCATACAAAATATATTTTTCAAATTCTTATATAACCATATTCATATGCAGTAAATCTATTAATTTTATATATAATATGTAACAATTGGATCCATAGTATGTGATTACTTCTATTTGGTTTGCTTTGTTTTTCGCTTCGTTTTGCTACTTTTTGTCTATCTTTAGTTTCCGCAAATTCTTTTGATTAAATTTTTTACGTGCCCTATTATTTACGTTTTTCTTTTTTGTGTTGATTAATTAATTTTCCTTTGTTTGTATTTTTTTTCAAACGTTGCCTTTTAATTCAAACTTAAATTTTAATTTGGATTCCTATCTGAGATTTAGATTCAGCGTTTGAACAGAATAAATATTTTTGCGTTTATATTTTCTTCCTGCTTTATTTTTTCTATTACACTTCACTTGTGAATTTAGTTGCACTTATTGCTGTATCTTTCGCTTCTCGCTTTGCTTACCTTCGTTTTTTCCTTAGCATTCTCGCTCCATACTATCAATACTCTTCTTCCATACTATCAATACTCTTCTCACTATGACTTACGTTTTACACTTTTTGAGTTGCTTCTCGCCTCGCTTCTCGTTTTGCTTCTTACCTTGCTTCTCCCTTCTTATTTAGCCATTTCGTTTGTTTACCTTTCACACACAACTTCTCAGTTTGCTTCTCCCTGTCTGCAGCGAACTTTTTGCATCACGTTGTTCCGATCTCAATCAAAAGACTTTCGCCGAGAGCTCGGCTTATGCGAATGCTGGCAAGTTCATCTAGGACATATCAATAATGCAATTGATTTTAAACTGTTGTTAAGTGCAGGGGACGCAAGTGGCAACAGACTCGAATAAGTTGCAATTGTTGAAAGTTCTCTTAGCGCAGTTGAGGGGTGATGACATGGGGGGGGGTCTGTTGAAAATATTTGCATATTCCCGCATTACTCGTGGCCTACTTCTCACAGCCCAGGAAAACTTTTTGGCTTTGTGCGAGAAGCCATTTGTTCTTTGCCGACTGCCAGCCATGGCTATAAGTCAATAACCGCGTGTTGAGTTGCAAAGCGGCACAAGTTTCGCCTCACTTTCAATCTCGCTGATTCTTTTTTATTTTTTTCGCTTTTCTGGTGGTTTTTTTGAAAAATGAACTCAGCCGTCAAGGCTGCGCGCAGGATGGCATAATTTGTCTGGCGAAAGTTTATTGCAGCGCATAAATCGGTTTTGCGGTTTTAAGTGATGGATATTGGTCTTCGTTTTCGGAATTTCGGCATTGATGACAGCGACTCTCTCGTCGAATGCAGCGCATAACGCAGTAAATCAATTATGATTAAAGCTCATTATTGTTGCAATGCACGCGCCCAGTACTCGTACTAAATACAAACTTATTGCCAGCCAGCCAGCCAGCTAGGCCACAAACTTGTGCGGAAATTGCTTTAGTCTTTGCTCATGCTATCTCGCTCGCACTATGCGTATGTATGTGTGTGTGTATTTATTGGGTGTGCGTGCGGTTACGCCCACGTAATGACAATGATTTGCTTTGCCATCGATTGTAAACGCTTACAGTTCAGTTTGTAATGATGCTGCCTTGCTGCCTGTTTGCAATTCCAATGCGTTGTACACACACACACACACTCACACACACACACACACATACAAAAACAACACTTGAAGCTCTGAAGCGTTTAGCCACAGAATGATAGATAGAGGGGGCAAAGTTAGGAGGATTTATAATTGAGAGAATAATTAGATGAGTGTAGGGTCTTATGTGCGTATGTGTGTGTAATCTAAGCGTTATTTGTATGCGTTAGCAAAATGTAATTGGGTTGTACTTAATGAAGAACTAAAGTCTTGAGAGTGCCATATAAATTGTCAAAGCAGCAGCTGCAAATGGTTAGCAAATAAATTCTAAAATCCATTGAATGCTTTTAAAGTATTACGGTGAAAAGTTTTCGGTATCAATATTATTTTTATATCTGCAATAAATAATACTTTTCGATATTTGAGCTTGCTATAGAGCAGGTAAGTTATATTATTCACTATATATTCATTATTTTGCTAACTCATATTCATACTCATCTGCTTTGATCAGGATTTTATGACTAGCTTTTAAGCACTTTATTACATAACAAAAAAGATTTCTTTAAAAGTTATACAATCTTTTTGCAACAAAATAATTATATGAAAGTTTGGTAATCAATAAAATATCAAATTGATTATCTTGATAGTTTTTAGTTGATTTTAAAAGTTTTTTTTTGTTCAAACACAACGCATTAAATTAAGATTTTCTTTAGGAAAGTTTTTTGCACATGCTTTTAACGACTGTTTCAGCATTTTCTTTTTTCATTTTGCTTTCCTTTGTATTATTTAGCTTGCGTTTTATTTCTTTTTCAATATTTGTTTTGTGTGGCAAAAGACAAACTTGAGGCGCACAAACAAAACGCGACTGAGACCCTGAGCCTGAGCCTGACTTGCTGACTGTCGACAATCGACTGGGTAAATGAATATGTGCCACATACGTGTGTATAAGTGTGCGTGTGTGCGTGTGTGTATTTGTGTGTGTGTGTGTGTAAGGGCACTGTCTTGCGTTGTATATAAATGCCTACTTATAACGACATTTAATTTCAAGGCACGCGCGCACAGGCCGAACTGAAGCTCAGGCTGTTGTGTCTGCAATATTGAATATTGTGCACACACACACACACACACACACACACATTCTCTCTCACACACATACACACGCATATACCATGGCACATTTGCACCTACACAAGGCTGCTTATTTAGTGTCAGGTTTTGGGGCGCCGCATTGTTTGCCCAGCGCTCGCCATACGCCGCCTCCTCCACACAGACAGTCAATTTATTTGCAGCACATGCAGTCGAGTCAACGCCATCAGCCTCCTGAAACTCCAGTCTTTTCACCTTAATCCTGGCTGGCAGTCTGGCCGCCTCATAAATCTCGCACGCACCACATAATTATCCAGTCAACAAACGCTAAATAGCCACTGTATGAATGGCATTGGCGGCTGCTTCTGTCTCTGTGGCTTAGTGGTCCAAGAAACGCCAAGATCAAGTTATAGACACTTGCTAACTACACGTTAAAGCCTTGCTTGTAAATCAGAAATTAAATTGTTTCGTTTGGTTTTAACATAATTGCGATTATTATAATATATATTTTATGTGCATTTTGCGAAAGGACCTCTAGTTAAAGTTATTAGAGCGGAAAATCACATAAACGCAAATGAAGTAAGTTTCATGCTTGCCAAATGCTTAAAAGCCTGCAAAAACTAGCTAAACAAAAACTCTGCAACAACAACTGAGCAAAAAAAGGAACGAAAATGAAAACAACGAAAAATAAAACAATGCAACTAAGGACTGGCCAAAAGCAACTTCAACAATTGCTAAAAAAAGAATACAACAAAAAACAGTGCAAGCGGGTGTTAACAGCGGTCTAATACTCTGTTAAACGATAAGTTCCTAAATGGGCTATACAAAATTCAACATATTCAGCATAACGAATAATAAAATTCCATATGATGTTAATTCCATATGATTTTGCTTAAAAAAAATTTAAATAATATAGTTAATAGTTATTCCTGTGCACACAATTCATTTATTCGCCCCATTGCCTTTTTAGCGCATAGAGTATTAAAATAAAATAAAATAAAAAAACTGCCAAATACGCTGAGCGCAAGGTGAAGGCGGCTGAGTTTTTGCCATTGCCAAAGCAAATATGCAAATTGTTGATTACAAACTTTTGTTGCAGTAGCTGCTGCTGCTGCTGTTTTTGTTGCTGCTGCTGCTGCTACTGCTGCTCTTCATATAAATATTTAAGTATCTGCGCATTGTAGCTGCTAGTTTTTGCAACAAAATGGCAGTTGCGAGGCTAAAGGAGCCTGGAGTCGCCCAAAATGGGCTGCTGTCTAAATTAGACTTTGAGTATTTTGCATATTTAATTGAAATTGCATTTCTTAAATAACTCACTGTCATTTGCACACGCAACAGAGATAGATTGAGATAGAGAAGAAAGAGATAGATAGAGTTAAGCATGCCTGCTGTCAGCGTTTGCTTTTTATTTGTGCGTTAAGCTACAGTACGCCTTTGTCTCTCTCTGTGTGTGTGTGTGTGTGTGTGTATTTATTTAGTTTTATAAGAGTTTATTCAAGTGCATGTCTTACCCAAAGCCTTGTTTGTTTATTTAGACCAACAACGGCAGCAGTAACAACAACAAAAAAAGCTCAAACTCATTTGCAATTTGTTTAATCAACACTCGACTCACAAGCAGCTGGCACACGCACATACTCACACACATAAACACACATACACACACACACTCGCACTCAGGCGCACACTAAACAGAAATTACACATACGCCCGGGGGTCACAGCGCTTCTGAGTAGCGCAAACTTTCTTTCTCTTTCGTACAAAGTCAAATAAACATGCTAATTAAAAGGCAGGCAGCCCCAAAAAATCCAAAACCCAAAAATTTGACCCAATTTATAGACACGGTGGCCACAAAAGGGGGGCCTATGCGAATTCTTTACAAAAACTTGGCCCCTTTTGTGTTTTATTTGATCAGTTTTGCAGTACACAACAAATAGTTTTTAAATGCAACTGTTCTTTGCGGCTTAGTTGAACTTATTATGAGGATTTTCAAGCGGTCATGAAGTTAACTTCAAGTTAACAAACTGTTGGATTTATCAAATATATATTAATAGATATATTTTATAAATAACTATAAGAAATGTGTAAAATTCCTTAAAGCTGTAACTTAAATGGCCAAATGCGGATAAGTCCTTTTAAATTTGCCTTCCATTTGAGCATATTTGTTTTCTTTTTCACTTACCGTTTACGTTTTCAGTTTTCACCGATGGCAATCTAAATGCGGCTAATGAATGTCATTAATTCGCTGGGAAATGCAATGTTACACCTGGGACTTGCAAGTCGATTGAAATCGGATTAATAAATGAGCGAGGCGCTGAAAAATTCAATTAGACACAACAGCCGGCCGGGCCGTCGGGGCCTGCCCACTTTAACTACCTGCAATTTTTCTGGTCTTAATGCAATTACTTATTCGGTTTGGCCACGGCGCATTTTTGGGTGCTGCTGACAAAACGGACACTTGGCTTAAATGGGCAGACGGGGAGCGGAAAAGCTGGTCAACAGCTGCAACGGCTCATTTTTAAGGCTGACATGTTGTGGTTTCGCAGCTGGTGCTGTACAGAGAATGAGTCTTGAGGGCTATTGATTTATGTCTGCAGCAGTTCAATTGACATGTGCCGGGCTTCAACAAAAGTGTCCCAATGCAGTCCTTCAGCGAATTGGACGAGTGCAAAACGAGTGCTGTGCTGTGCTGTGCTGTTACTGTGGAGCACATCGTTTGTAAGTTCCTGAAAAGAATTCACTGAAAATTGGTAATTTAAGTGACAGCCCAAAAGAAAAAATTGAAACTTACAAGACTACTTGAAAAATACATAAAAATAAATGTAAAAGGAAATCGCTGAATTGGTTGCCTCAACCAAAAGTCCTATACAAATCAATGGAAGTCTTTTTCTTGAGATTCTTTAAAGGAGTGAAGATTGATAAGCTAAATATAACTTAAACTATTTACTATTATTTTAATCTATATATATATATTTGAAAAGACTTTAAAACAATTGGGTATATTTAAAAAAAATAGTCGATATTCAAGTCGCATAAATGTTTTAACCTACAGTTAGTCATGTATATTAAAATGTTATTCCGCACGAATATCAAATTTTATTAAGTTTAAATTTGGCTTAAAATAAAATCTTCTTCCATAAAGATTGCCTATCAAAGTTTTCAAATCATATGCAATTAGTGCTATCAATTGTAAATCAGTTGCCTAATGAAGTCATTCGATGTGCGGCATATTCAAGTTCAAAAAGTGCTCAGTCCTTGCGGCAGAAGTGCAATCATGTGAGTTTTTGGTATTAAGAAATTATCAGGCCAAAAAGTTGCACGTGCACGCCAGGCCCAAAAAGGGTAATTAGAGGCCATGCAAAACTGGCTAAAGGACAAAATGAAATATGAAACAAAAATTTGCGGGCATGGCACAAACTGTGTGCAAATATAAAGGGGCCATTTTTCCACTTGACTGGGGGCGCTCCTGTGCGTGCAACAATTGTGGCTGCAACTTGGCCACACGCAATGCAACCACAGCCACAGGCACAGCCACTGGCAATAGCCAAAGCCACGGAATGAGTTCAAGGCTGCACTTTGATATTTTCTTGGATTTTTTTTGAAGTGTAAACGGCAATTGTTGTGAATACTGCCACAGCTACAGCTCGACGGCTGGGGCCAAAAAGTTTTGGGGGAAGCCAAGACATTGCTTTATTGCCCGGGCATTTGAGTTAATGCGCCAGAGCAAGGTAAGCGCAAAATCTATGCCAGACAGGCCCATTATGCAGCAAATGCGTGTTAATAGCCAAGTTAAAAGTTTTGTAGCTAATTATCGACAGTTGCCAGCAGCTCAGCCCGCTTTTGCGTGTGTTTGTGTGCTCCACTATTTGTTGGGGATACTCAAAAAGTTAAGCGTCGATTTGGCTTCGAGTTCAACCCAAAATTAAAGGCATGCCTGCATTAACATTTCAAAAGTTCAACGCAATTAAGCCATAAGCTTATGGTGCAGCATGTTCACTGGCAAATAGATTTGCGTAATATTTTCTTCGTGTGCACAACGTGGCGTATGCTTAATTTTAACTGCGCGTGGCGGGAATGCAAAAAAACTTTATGGTAAAAGCGGTTTGCATAAAATCTGATTACATATTAGTTTAGCAAATATTTAAAATAGATTATGTATTTCCATACGAATTCTAAGTAGTTAATTAAAGATAAAATAAATATGCATTTATAATAAAATAAACATTCATTATCTAATAAGCTATAAGCTTTATAAAATCTCTGATCTATTAGAAATGTGAACAAAAAAATTTAGAAAAATAATATTCTATAAAAAATGTTATTTTCTTTTTCAAATCAACGTTTGTATATTCAATTTACCCTTAATTGCATTTAAATACGAAATTATCAAGTCAATTCTTTGATTTTAATTTTCTCATCTATCGAATCAGTTTTTTCTTTCGGCTTTAATTAAATTTCTTATTGCTTTACCTTGATTACCTTGATTATTTGAAGGGGGGCACAAAACGCAAGCAATGTCTCTATAATTGCTCATCATAGCATTTTGCTTCGACCCCCAAAGTCGAACTATGAGACCACTAAATTTTTATGCAAGCCGCCAAAGTGCTGAGCAAATAGCCGAGCAGCCATTTTAATTGAAAAATATTTGCCCCCCGCACACGAAAGTTTTTTGGCGCGTGTTTGACAATTTGACATTTGCTACACTGCGGCAAAAGTGTGCTGTGTGTGTGAGCGAACTCCATTTAATTAGTGCTGCGTTTTGTCGCTGTATAAACTTCAATTAATATGCGAATGAAATCCGCTTAGACAAAAAGCAGCAGCAACAGCAGCAGCAGCAAGAGAGAAAATCAGGGCAAGAAGCAAAGAGCAAAAGTGCCAATCAAGCGAGAGGAAGGAGCCAAGTACTGCCTACGGGGCCAGGACCCTTGGTGATTTGCGACATTTTGTTATTTTCGCTGATGCTGATGCTGATGCTGATGCAAAGCCGACACTCGATTGAATGAGCGAACATTCAAGTACACTAATTAAGATCAAACGTTTCGCAAGCAAAATGAGATTTTATCGACTAACGGCATTGTTGTGCCCAATACATACTTATATACATACATACTTAAATACATATATATATATATATATATATATATATTTGTATATACACTCATATTAAAATCGCATAATGAAGTGTCAGCGGAACTGACGCCGCCCGCTCTCTAATCAAAGATTAACGTCAAAACTTAAGAGGCGAGTGTTCTATCAAAACCCTCGACTCTCAATTGAGAGTACACCAAGCATCCTCCCATTCCATTCCAATCCCATTGTTGTTTCGCTTGTGCCCTGGAGGGGACCATCAAAAGGTAAAAAGCGTCTTAAAGTGGTCGCTGGTTGCCCTGACAGCTCGGTAATTAATGAAATGTAGACACGTTTTTCTTTTCGTTTCGTTTCGTTTCATTTCGTTTCGTGGGCAGCTTTCTATAAACTAATTAAAGCTTCTTAATAAACTTAATGGCTTCCCCATCTTCAACTAGGTACTTTCACATTCAGACCCAATGAACCGTAGATTATGCACTACAACAAATGCCATTTCGGCATTTCAGTGTCTCTCTTGTTATCAAACGCTTTTTGTGATTGTTTCATTAAATTAAATGCTGCTTGTTTTTTTTTTTGCTTGCACCCACCTGGAGAACAAACTCAGAAATAGGCAGCAATTTTCATTTGCTGTAATTCAATGCTTGTTCAGCTGTAAAGTAATTAAATTTTGTCTATTTGGACATTTTAAAACTAAGAATAACAAAAATAAATTGATATTTATGTGCCCTCCCTTTCTTTAAGCTATCTAATTAAATATAAGTTACTGTCTTTGATTAGCTTAGTTAAGTATTTAATAAAAGTTCCGAAATTATTTTGCAAATCTTACTTTTCACAAAAAATTTATCAGAACTATAAAATTACAAAAATTTACTATGGAAAATAGTATTTTTTGTCGGTTCGTTAGCTTATAAGCACGAGAGCACGAGTTATGTTACCTTATTCCTCTTTAGCTGGCTCGTCCTTCTTCTCATTGGTCAGTTCCACACCGGCCAGGACCGCAGTCAGCACGAGGGTAAGTAAAATGGCAACATAGCCTGTAGCGTAGATCTGTGGCTTGCTGAGAAAGATGTTCAGATACCAGAGCAAGTGGCGTGTCCCAGCGACAGCATGATAGCTGAATGGCAACATAAGGCAGACCTTGAGCGCACAAAATAAATTCTTGCTGCAGTCACACTTCTCAATCTTCTCGGCCATGGCATTTATGTCCAGATCACTAAACAGAGCCGTCATGCCAATCGCCCAAACGCCCATGGCTAGAACGAACCCGCTCATGCGCAGCAAGATGGACATCACCGAGGTCAACTGTTTCTTGTAGATGCCCAGATGCGGCGACAGAATGCGACCCAGCCTCATATTATTCTCATCGTAGCTGAGATTGTGATATGAAGCTTGCATGATCCTCATTTCGATTTTGGGTCCGCCAACATTCTGCTTCTTAGTCATAGGTGACTTTGTTGGAGGCTTGTTCTCGGGATGGTGATGCTTGTTCTCGGGATCGTAAGGCTTGTTCTCGGGTTCGTGAGGCTTGTTCTCGGTATCGTGAGGCTTGTTCTCGGGATCGTGAGGCTTGTTCTCGGGACCGTGATCAGAATCCCCGCCACTGGGCTTAGAACAGAACATAGCTTTTAGCACTAGGGGCCTGACGTAGCTGCGCTGTTTTCCCAACAGATTGTAGTTTACTAAATTAGCCACTCGCCTGCAGGTCAAAGGTTAAGAGCGAGCTTCCTTTGGCATCAGTTCATACTTACATGCAGTTCGTGCCGGAACGTAAAAAGAATTTCATATCTATTTTTATCTATTTTAAATGTGTTTTGTGTTTATTTGTATTCTGCTTAGCGTGTGTTAACGTTATGAAAAATTTTAAGAATTCAAACAGAAATATTCATATGTGACAGTCAAAGAATTGAAATATAATAATACTTATTTATTCAGTATTTATATCTCTTACTTCAAATATCCTTTATTTATTATTTAAATAACCATTTAGGTGCAGTTTATTTATCTTCTATTATCTTTTTATTTTTTTGGAAAGTTGCGCTATTTGTGGCTTCAGTTTCAGTTTTCAGTTGGCAGCCTCGTTTGGCGTGCTGAAAACAGTTTGTCAGGCATCCCATGCAGTTAGACTAGATAATTAAAGCAGCTTTTTTGAGTTTATAAATTCTCTTAATTTGCTATAAGTTAGCAACTTTGGAGGCAACATCCAAGCCATCTACGGTCCGAAACTTTTGCCGCATGCCAAGCGCATTATCAAATATTTATGGCACAAATTTTGTTAAGCGCTTCAAAAATGCATGAGGGACAGCAGCAAAAAAAATACTAGCACACATAAAAAAAAAAAACAAATAGCAGAAATAGAGAAAACACAATGTTGACTTTTCGCAACGCACAAATGTCAGCTTTAGTTTAGTTTTTCCCACACATTTTCCACCAGATAGCCAGAGGTTGCCCAACCATATGCAAAAATGTGTTTTCCTTCGCATTTCCAACTTGTTTTTTTTCTCTTCTAATACCCTTATGAGTTGCTGCAAAGGGTATTATGAGAGAGTGTGTGAGAGATGCGGGCGTATACTTCATCAGATTTACCAATTAGCACTGAGATTATCTATTTATTTAATTTTTGCACGCTTTAAATAGTTTTACATATTTTTTGGCCTTTTACACTCTAAAAATAACAAATAATAATAAGCATTCCTTAAAGTGCGGTTGCTTTGCAAATTCTTAAATTTGTTTCAATTTTTTGCAATCGCAAATTGAAAGAATATAATAAAAATATAAGCACGCTGATACCCTGTATTAAAAAATAAGGTAAATAAGGGTTGGAAGACATGTATTAAATCAAGGCATTATGTGGTAAGTCACTAAGGTTCTTAGGATTAAGGTGATTTGAAGAATTTGAAAGCTTTGAACTATCTTCATCTTTATAACTTACTTTAGCTCTTACAGAGTATCTCTTAGGTAAGATACCTTAACTAAAGCATACTGTTTTTTTATATACATTTGCTTTTTAAGTTATTTGTTGTTGTTGATGTTATTTTTTCGTTTTTGTAGCCGAAACGTTTATGACACATTCATTCAGGCGCCAGAAGGCTTCACCAGAGAAAATAACAAATTGAAGAACACGCTGGGAAGCCAACACTATATGCAAATGTACGTGTACATAAAGTAAAGTATGTAAAACATATGTATATATATATATATATATATATATAAATATATATATTGCGCATATATGTATGTGATGTGCTGCTGCAAACTGACAAAAAGGTTGAGCTCAAATTTAAGCGTACATAAATATATGAAAAGTTAATTTGAAAAAATCTCTTTTGACAGCGCGCGATGGGTGGGCAAGCGTAGGGCGGGGGGTGGAGACGGGGCAGAGGTTATTCCAAAAGGCACAGCTGATATTGTTGTTGTTGTTGTTGTTGTTGTTTTAGTTGCTGCCAAGTCGCAGTCAGTCACTTACACGATGCTGTCGAGCTGCAGCAGCTACAGCATCGCCGTTCACAGTAAACGATGAAAAATGTGCAAAAATCACACACACACACGCACACAGAGAGCCGCTGGGATGGGGAGCAGCGGAGCCTGCTGTTTATGTAGCCTGGCTACGTGTATAAATAACGGTAACATTTTAAATCAGTCGAGTGACTGCAGGAAACGCCAAAACTGGTGCCAACTCAGCGACGCTACTGACAACCCCTATTCCCTATTCCCTATTCCCGGTTACCCAGCTACCCGGTTACCGGTTTCCCGTTACCAGTTACCAGTTACCCATCTCCCAATTCTCTTCCCGAGTCTGCATTCCTTGTTATTCGCTCTGACATTGATGTCCCTGTGCGTGAGCCCCTGTGTGTGTGTTTGCTTGTGTGTATGTGTGTATATGAGCTACCGTCACCGCAAAAATTTCATTCCTCATACAATTCAGTATAAAACGATGCCTTGTCTTCTGCTCCACACACACACAAATACACACACACACACACCAAACGTTCGTCGTCTCGTTTTTCCCAGTTTCCCTTTTCTTTTCCTTTTTTTGTCTTGTCCAACACTGCTTCATATTTTCTGCAAAATTTATGAAATTTTAACCCATTTTCGCACCCAGTCCCCAGCCTGGCCAGCGGTTATTAAATCTTGTCTTCATTTTAATTGGTTTTTAAAATTTTAATTAAAATCACGAAAAAACGATATGTTTTTGGCGACGAACCTTAATCATCGGCTACTATTGTTGTTGGCCAGTGAAATTGACTTCAGCTTAAAATAAAAACACGTGGAATATCCAGAACAATGAAGTGAAGTTAATCAGAAGGGGTCAAGTTGAAGAAAGGAAAGTGATGATTTAAGTAGAGTCAACTGTAACATAAGAGAACAGAATAAGTGGAGTTAGTTTAATATTGTTGAAAGTTAAAATAGTCAAGAAAGAGCTCTCTTTATCTATCTATCTATCTATCTGTAAATGACAAAGAAGATTGAAGTCCTACTCAGTGAAAGACTAAGAAGACAACATAAAACAAACCCAAAAACATAAACTAAAGCTTAGAATTACACATATAATAAGCAAAAGAAAAAACTATGTGACAGTGGAATAAAAAGCAAATAGTTAAGCTTAAGTTTAAGGAGAAGAAGAAGGATACGCCCTTGTAGTTAATGCAGTTGCATTTTCCTTGGACCGAAAGAATTTATTCTTAAACTTAAAGCTGCTGCACGTTGATTGGCTTAAATTGTGCTGCAAAGTGGAAAATTAGTTTCAGTTTTTCCTCGAGCCAACTGGACAAGGGCTTTTGCATATGTTGTCGTTGTTGTTGTCGTTGCTGGCCACATTTGAAATGCGATTGGCTCATAATGGAATTACCTGGCTGCGACGAAGACAGGACAGGACACAGGTAAAGGACATATGCTGTGGCCCATTTGCTTTTGCATATGTCATAAATTTATGCGACGATTGGCTGAGCTTATTTGATTTGGTTGCCACGCCCACAACCGAACGTACCCGCCCCCTGGACAGTTGCAGGCATTATTTGCGGCCATATTATTAGATTTCCACTTGTGATTTCTTTTTTTTTTCGCCTCACAGCGGCCAATTTAAATATGCAGCGCTAAAAGCAAAGCGAAAACTTCGAAGAACTCTCGCCGACAATTTGTGTAGGCAAAATTTGATTTGCGGCTCTCGCTTTGCCTAAACAAATACGCAAACATATAGATACATTCAGCAAAGACATCGCTTTTATTTAAATTTAATAAAATTCATTTCGGTTTAGCTTCTGTGGTTTTGCATTCAAACAACTTTGACCCAACTCTGCCTCCCTTTGCTTTGATTGGTATTTCCAAAATGTTATCTATGCGAGGCGTAGATTTAATATTCTGTTTAATTTGACTGAAGAAGTGTAACCACTATTGGCTTTCCTTATTTTCACTCCACGCTCAATTAGCAGCTGTTTCAATCAATAAGTAGCCATAAATCATTTACACACTTTACTTAATTCAAATAACAATTATGATTTAAGATGCTGAAAGATTTAATTAGGCTTACATTCGGTTAAGATAAGATTTCATTTTGGAAGCTCTAAAGACACCTCTTCTTTCAAATATTTATTAATATTTCAACAATAATTATCTTTAAGAAATAAGAGCATTTAAAAACATTTATATGAATAAAAAGTTAATTGAATAAGAAAGTCTACATGCAATCACTTGATAAATAATTTAATTTACATATGTACTAACTTATATGAGTAACTTAAAGCAACACTTTCGTTGCGTTTGTTACTTGCAACTTTCATTTTTATTCCCACATTTTTTAATTGGCCCAGCTTTATTCAATGGAAACTTTCATTTGCAAATATTAATTAATATTAATAAAAATTTCGCATTTGACATAAAACTACAACAATGTGGCCTTTACACACATGAGGTCTTCTCATAAAAATGTGCTGCTGAAAAGTGAATTTGTAAGGACGAGCCACCCACAACGAACCACCCAACCACCCACCAGTACCACTCGCATAGTGGGGCGCAGTCAAACGATTGCTGTTTCCTTTCAAGGAACTCAATATGCGTGTCTGTGTTTAATTAAGATTGAGTTTATGTGTCTGTGTGCGAGTGTATGTGAATGTGAGTGTGTGAGTGTGAGTGCGTGTGTGCGAATATATGGAGATCTGTGCACAGACGAGTATGAATAAATGTATGGGCGCATGCATTTAATTTAATTTTCATTTCAATTGATTCGATGACTTTACGTTTCATTTCACGTCTCGATGCGATTTCAATTACAATACTCGCACATACGCACACACATGCATATACGCCCAAGGACAAATACGCACCTAGCTGCGATTGAGGTTGTTTGCCAGTGGGCCAAGTTGATTTCCAACTTGATTCACGGATTTGCATACGTATTTATTTGCTCATCATGCAAACTCACACAGAGGCGACAATCGAAAGGCAGCTAACCAGACAGAAAGACAGTCAGGCAGACTGTCAGACAGAGAGTCAGACAGACAGAGGCAAGCGTAGCAAGTGATGAACGAGCTGATTAAGTGGCTGTCAACTCGTTTGGCGGAAGATGTTGGCCAAAAAGGATTGGACACCATTGAGGCCATGATTCCGTCGTTGCCAGCTCCGTCGCCGACGTTGACACAAATACCAACCAGCCATACTTCATTGAATATTATCAACTTTTCAATTTTAACATTTTAACTGTCCGATTTCCAATTGAACTCAATTTGCCAACATTTTAATTTGTCGCCATTTTGTCAGATTATCTTTAAAGATACTCGATTGGTTGGTATTTCATTTTAATGTGTACAAATTGACGAAAAGCCTTTTATTTTCCTTAGGTTTTATTTGAATTCAAGTTAATACTTGAGAGCTAAAAAACACCATGAATTAGTTAGCAATATATATATTATATGTTTACTAAAATATCATTTGCAATCAACTTCTTATAGTAATTATGATTATCTATCGTTACTTATCATTATTATTATTAAAATTCACTTATATTTAAATATTCGCCCAATTTTCATTGCATGGTTCATTTTAATTGCTCGCCTGCTTTAATTGCTCTTTAAAAATCTATCCCTTTATCTATCCAAATTTTGTCTGCCTTTGGTAAATTATCCTTCAGTTTTTACTTTACTAAATTTATTTTTATTCTGCTCGAGCTCCCATTCAGGGCCAGGATTAAAAGTTTATCCACAACTTTCTGTGCTAAGTCCGGACTACCACACGGCCAGCCACAGAAAAGCAACCGCACCACTAGCTCTCGACAATGCCACCACCCGAGCCACCTGCCTGCTTGCATTTAGCATAGTTTTAGGCTGGCATTTAACTTTGTCGCCATTGTAACGCATTTTTTTGCTGTGCAGCTGCTTAAAACGTGATTTGCCAGGAACCTTTTTTTTTGTTGGCTTCTTCATTTGGCAAGGCCGTCCCACTTACTTTCTTTCGGCTTCTTCTTTTCCTTTTTTTGTGGTAACAAATGCAACGGAAAACCTATTTCCTTTGTAGGATATGAGTAGGAAAATGCTTGTTAGCGCCAAACGAGCATTTGCCAAAGGCTCGTGAGTGTGTTAGTGTGTGTTAGCATGTGTGTTTGTTGAATGCCATTTGCATGGCAATATTTGCACAACCTTGAACTTGCTGCAGCTAGTCGCAGGGCAGCGTTTGGTTGGGTCTCGTTGTCACGTTAAGCTAACATGGCTAATTTCGGCTGCAGCTGCAGCTGACACAAATGAGAGTACGGGGCCAAAACATTTTACACATTTCACATTCTACAGCTGCTGTCAAATGACAATTACAAGCAAAAAGTGAGCAAAACTTTTAATTGCGCATACGACAGGTGGCACACATCAAAACAACTTCTACCAAAAACCACAAGCATTATGCGCCCTGCTAATTAGTGCGCCCAAATAAATTTCGAAACAAGTCAAAGAACGTTCCATTTGGAATTGACATATTCTAGAAATTCGACACTAATTATAAATATATATTTAGCTCACGAGGTGGGAGCTGTGGCCAAAGCTGCTTGTCTCGCTTGTCAGTTGTAAAATTGAATTTAAGCCCTGCTCTGTTTGGCTTTTGAAAGATTTATAACATGGCTGGAATGGCATTGGCCCCATATCGATAAGCACAATGCCCGTTGGCCGTCTGCCCCGTGCTCGCTCTGTGCGTGTGTGTGTGTGACAGTTACCGATACACACTCACACCATGACGGCGACAAACTTTTTAATCAAATTTTTTTAACGCAATATCTTTGCATTCTTTTTTTTTTTTTTGCTCGCTCGTTCGGTCGCACACTGAGACACGCCGCTGTTGCATATGCATGCTCAATTGTGTTTGTATTGGCAAAGGACATGCTTTGTGATTTATACACACATCACACACACACAGAGAGACTCTACTCTGTGGGTGCGCCTGTAAGCAAACAACAGCTTTTTTTGATTTATGAGCGCTTTGGGTGCCGCCAACGAGGACGACAACAACAACAACAACAACAAAAGCAGCTGCAAAATCGAACTGAAGCAGAAGCAAAATATATATTGAACTCTCTCAAGTTTTGAACAAGTTCAAACCTGAAAGCTGTTGGCTGAAAGACAAATACTAAATAAGCGTTTGAATTCGATAATACGCGATTAAACTTGAAAAACATATTTTTGACAATATTAAGCAAATTATTTTTTGAATGAACGTAAACCTTATTGAATTAAATACTTTTGCTGCAGTTATGTGTTTATTTTGAAAATTTATTTGTTTATTATTTATGATCATTATATACATATGCTTATTATTGTGTAGATATAATTAAATTGGAGTAATCTTCGTTAAAAAATGTGTATGGATTAATATATATTTAGCCAAAATAAACGGATTATAAATATGTGACATGGTACACAAGCTTTTGGCCTAACTAAAGTGTCCAATAAAAATACTAGCAGAAAGAAAATATAAAATACAAACTACAAGACACAAACTAAAGGCAACAATATATTAAATAAAAGATGCGAAGTACAAAATGCGAAACAAAAAGACTATGTAAACTTTATGAATGCAAAGGAATGAATACATAAACGATAGAAAGACAAGATATTGAAAATATAAATATATAGTGAGCTAAACTGAATCTACATAAATATATGATATATATTAAAAACAAAGACAAAACAAACAAGCTGTCATATAATAGATACCAGAATCATAGAAATAAATACAAGTTGACCGTATCTATATTTACAGCTAATTTATAAGCACAGATAGTCTTCAAGAATATCATAAATAATATTAAATAGTTTATTTGTGATAAATTGCTGTTAAACAGGTGTTGGGTTTTTGATAAATACATATTACTGAAATACGTAAATAAGCTGAAATATATCCTATACGAAAAGTTCCATTAACGCAATATTTGTTTAAAGTCTTTAATAAATCTCATTGCAAGTTCTATAAACAACACCAGGGTGCCCATATATTTGGTTTGGCCTCGACCTATCGCCTATCGATTTTTATTAATTCGCCGCTGACAGTAGCGCAAATGTTATTTATAAATACCGAGCGCCTGAATTTTAATTAAGCAAGCCCGCAATTGTGGGCTCAGCTTACGGCTGGTCTGTTAGCCGGAATCGTCATCATGGTCCGGTCGGAGTTGAAGCTGGAGCTAAAGCTGGCATCGGGATGCCATTGGACATATGAAATTTTGATTGATGGCTCCCCGGACGAGCGAGTGCACTATGGCTTTATCTGACTATCGATTGTCGCTGTCATAAAAACGCTAAAAAAGTGGAAATCCAGAGCCGGGGCTTATGCAAATCAAGACATGCCGCACACACATCACTTTGTTTTTCACCCCCTACCTACCCCTACCCCGTCACTTGTCAAAAGTTGTTGTGCGCCCTCTTTTTGATATTTTTGCTTTTTGCATTTTGTTGAAGAAAGTGGTGGCAAACAAAAAATATCAAAAAAATTGCCAGTGCATATTGCTTTACGTTGTTTGGCAGCCCAGCACTTGCGGCACTTGCGGCACTTGCAACAGCCGAGTTGATTTTTGCATATTTGTGATAGCGCCGGCATTAGTCTCCAGTGAGCTGGCACATGAAAGCGCAGTTATGGACTGATTGTCGGCGCGCCACACACACACACACACATACACAAACTTGTACAATAATACAGTCTAGTCTGTATGAAGAGTGTTAGTATTTCAAAGTTTTGCTCAATAAGATTTATTTGACTGACAGTTTGGGGTATTCTAAACAACAAGCAACTATGTTTGATTTCTTTTTCCCTTTTCTTTTGTTTAGTCCTTTGTTGCGCTGGCTTTATCAGTATTATTAAGGGTACGGCACGTAAGAGTATGTGTATTTTCTTATGGGATCTGTTAGGCATACAGGAAAGTGTGTTCGATTTGTATACCGTTTACATACATTATAGTGGCTAAATAAACTTATATTTATAAAGAGCTTTTTTTTCCGTTTTCTGCTTGGCTATTAAATCAATCTTTTCATGCTATTATTATTTTAAATATTTGTTTTAATTTTTTTGTTGCTTTCGACTTTCTTTTATTGTGAACCAATTAACTTTGGATTTATAATGCAATTTGAGTAGCCTTCAACTCTTGTAAGCAGAAATTTACAACAAAATAAGTGAATATCTTTCAATCAAGCATTAATACAACATATCACCTGTTGAAAGTCACGATAATATTACAGCTAAAAGGCACTTATCGATGCACAGCTTACGCTCAGGGCTGCAGCTAACATTATCGCAATGCATTTTTAATATTTCGCCTTATCCAATTTCCGACCTGAGTCGAATATTTTTGCTTTTACATTTTGTTTGTTGCCTGGCAACGCAAGAGCATCAAGCATTGTTAGCCCGGCTGATGAGTGTGTACTTAGAAGATTCTATCTGCCATCCAACTACTTTGTTGTTGGTCCTCGCACAACAATAGGTGGAAAAGTAAAGGCGGGGGCGGCGGGTTGAAGGGCGTGGCGCTATTGAAACCACTCGAGCGGCAGATTTGAGTGCCGAGTGGTGCCGGCTGGGTGTGGCCGTAGCTAGCTAGCTAGCTAGCTGGTTATATCCATAGGTATAGGTCTAAAATAATTGCCTGCACTTTAAGTGCGCCATTAGTACTAAATTACAGACAACCAACCAGGCGGCCAGGCAGCCAGGCAGTCAGCCCAGCCCAGCAGCTGCAGCGCGGTCTAATTACGCGCCAATGCTGCGAGAATTCACCTGCCAAGCAACCCACCCAAAACCATCCACCCGCACCACCCTCAACCACAGTGCAGTTCACGCTTAGGGCGCTCGTGGTGGCAGCTGGGTAAAAGTAAAGTGCGCTAATGGCAATTAGAAGTTTACCGAGTGCAGTCAAAAATTGTAACGGCTGCCTGGCATAGCTGCATTATTGAACATTTTGCTAATTGCCGTATAATTATTGCAGTTAAAAAATTTAGCACAATTGCAGGCTGTGAGAGGCGACGCCAGACAACGGCGAAGAACAATCCTTGACCGTACAAGCAGTTATTGCGCACAATTTGCAAAATCAACACAAACACACAACACTCAACACAAACATAGACTCCACTGAAATTACGTATACGCAACATTTGAGCAATGCCACAAACATTTGCATTGAACCAGGATTAGGCCAGTCTAGTTTTGGGCTCGGTTTCGGTTCGGATCATTTCAGCTGCATGACAGCATTATGCACTCCTAGTGCCTTCAACTAATGTAAATATTATGGCAAAATCTTATAATTAAGATAAGCATTTCGGCTGAGTGATTTTAATGAAAATCAAACAATTGCCATGCAAGCCTCGAATTCTCTCAAATGCAAATGTCGATACACCCAATATAACTCCCACAAATACCAGTGTCTGTTTTAATATTTAATTAATGCTCGACCTAATCATTATTGCCATCGTCCTCTGCGGACAACGCTTTGAGCCGTTGCCATGAAACAATTGCCACTTAACATATGGCACAGCTGCCCAAATGCGTAGCTGCAGTAATTTCCAGCATGTCCAGCACAACATTACATTTGGTTTTTTTTTTAGATGCTGGTCTTAATTGCTGTTTGGGTATGCCTAAACATAATATACACATGTAAGAGCGGTACAATTTACATTGAGCGAAGCTGGGCAGTCGATTTATAGAGCTGCATCTAAAAACTATAAATTTTAAAGGTTTAAGTTAGTGAATTAAATTATGTTCAAAGGCAATATTTGAAAAGTACTGATTAAATTATATATATATATATATTGCAGTAAATATAACTGAATGACTTTAATAACAGACATGTTCTGTCTATAAAATCTCATCTTTCAACTAAACGTTCCTGATACAGCTATATGCTATAAATACTTTTTATATTGATACTTAATAATTAATCTATTAGAAGCTAGGCAGCTTTTTATATAACAATGTTTTTTTTTTAATTTTAAAAAATTCTGATTTTTCCTATGGCAGCTGTATACTTTAGTTGTCCGAGGCTGCAAATATGTTAATAGAAAAATTATTCACTAAATGGAAAAACTTAATGCTTTTTAAATTAAAACATATATTTCAACCGATGGTTTCAATGGCAGATATTGAATATATTTAGAATGCAATACAGTCAACGTCAATATAAACACTGGCAATAAAGAAATTTCGATGTGTTTTATTTGTTTACTGGCAATCATTGTTTATAAAAACATACAGGTAAAAAAACGAAGAGAAGATAAAAACATATATTTAACTAATGACAAGAATTTAAATATATTTTGTAATATCAAATGTCACAATTTATAGATAACACATTTTGTGATTTATCCATATAAACGTTTGCTCTTTGTTACATATAATTTTTATTACCATTACTTCGCATTGGCCAACACAAGTTATGCGTAATGTGGCACCGTGAAATAGTTGCTTTATTCGCAATAATTGAGTAACTGCAACCACAGACTGCCACATATTTCCTCTCTCCTCCACTCTCCCCTCCTCAACACACACACACACACACACACATTCACTCCTCGTTTACCCTTCAAAAGTGTGTCACGCCAAAAAGTATGCAACACCATTGCTGCTGTGCTGCTTATAATTAAGCCTTAATTGAACGTTGGCATCGCCTGCGTCGTCCTCGACGTCCTTGCTGCACTTGTCGCCGCGGCACACGTAAGCAAGTTAATGATGCAATCGCTTACAAGCCTTTGACACGGCATTCTAGAGTCGGGCGACAAACTCAATTTAGCAATCGGTTAAAGTTTTGGGCTCATTTTTCAGGCGCTTAGTCCTGGACGTGGTCGGCGATTAACAACGTGTGCATAATCTGGCAGCAGTTCATTAAAGCAGGCGATACCATTCAGCTGCCTGCGTCCACAAATCGTATTAAATGAAATATATATGTATGTGTATATTTTATTACAACAGTCGAAAAGTTGAATATACAATTTAGTGTGCATATTAACCCGTGCGCCCCAAATGCAAAAGTTACCTTTTGCCAACTATTTAGCATAACGACGGGCGCTCATTATGAGGCCAACTCGTGCAAAGGGGACGCCCCTGCTCATGACAGCCGGCAACTTTATTTGCCCAGTGTATTTGGCTGGTTGAACTGGTAACTGGTAACTGGTAACTGGACCTGGCCATAGACCAGGCACGTAAAATATGCGCAGCTGTACACGGGCGCTGTATGCCAGAGATCACTTGACTATAAACGAGATTAAAAATTCAATTACGTTGGAGTTGGACGCTGGACGCTGAACCTGAAGCTGCATCGACAAAAAATAGAGAAAAAAAAGGCCAAAGTTGACCGAACAAAAAAAAAAGACAAACGCCCTGAAACAGGCCAGGCGAACGGCACTCAAGTCAAAGCGAGCCGGGCAGGATGTGCAAGGACCAGGGAGCGAGTGGTGCAGGCTGTTGTAGAAGTGGTCAGTGCCGGCGACGTTGTCGCAGCCAACGGAAGTTGACAACAATTTATGTGCCTGAAACGGATACAATTTACAAGCCAGGCGCGCGGCGTACGTGTAGCTAGAAAGTCACAGGATCTATGTGTGTGTGCGAGTGTGTGTATTTGTGTGTGTGTGTGCAGGTGTGGCCAGCGCAAAACTTCAAACGGAATTCGGTGTGTGAGTACTTAGTGCAAAGTGGCCAGTGCGAGGTTTTTTCCTTCTTTTTTCTACAGTTGTTAGGGGCAACAGAGTGGGCGAAAGAAACTACGAACAAAAAGAAAAAGAATTTGAATTTCGTTTCAAACTGAAGTTGATAAAATGCGCCGTGATTTAGGGCGTGTCCTGGCAGCTGTAACATTGGCAACCCAAATCTACACAAAACGTTGTTTGCAATTAAGAAAAAGTTTTGATTTGTTAATTATTGTTTACATCGGAGCAAAAAGAAACAACTGTCAGCTAAAGATCAATGGGGAGGGAAATAATTCGCAATTTGTTTTTAATTTGAATAAGCACAAGGTCACATTAATTAATGTCACGTATACGTCGTGTGTGACGCACAGAATTAGATATAGTTTTTATAAGCTCTCGATTTTTGTTGACGACTATTAGAGATCTCTTAATAGCGTTCTGTTAAACCACTTTTGAGTGTTAAATGTGAATAGAAATAATAACTACTTATATATACTTAAATGAGCAAAATGTAATTTATTTATATTTGACAACTAATTTCATATATCTTATATATCAACTTATATCTTTAAATACCTCTTCTTATAGTTCTTTATGGCACAGAACATTTTAACTGTCATGTGGGAAGTGAAAATATAATACAAATTTATTTATTTATCTTTTCATTTCACTCTTTTAATAAACATACAAAAGTTTTAAAAATTATAAATTCACTTTATTTACAAATACAAAAATAATTGAAACGCTAAAAAGAATTGGGCAGATTTGTGCATATAAATAATAAAAAATCAGTGTATAAAGCTTAAGCAAACTAAGACGCTCAGATCTAACATGAACATAAAATAGCCTCACATAATATACTCGATAACCGGTAATTGGAAAGCAACAACAAAAACAACTACAATCATTAGCTTTAACAACGATAAAACTCGTTTTTAATGCCTCTTTTGCTTGTGGCTTGTCTTTTGTTGTTTTCGTTTGCCAGCAAAGAGGCAACGCACCAAAGTTACCAGTAGAAAGAGGGCTGCAAGGGGAATGCCCAGCAGCACCGCCAAAGTGTCCAGACTGTGCAGTTGAATGTAGCTCATGTCGCGTGCCGGGGAGCGCAGGTGGGCGGCGTCCTTGTGCCGGGTCACGTACTCGGTCCACCAGATGGCGCGTTCCATCGCGGACTCGGGCTGATCGCGATAGCGCGCGGACAGCTCTGCGGCGGCCTTCGCATAGCTGGGCGTGCTCAGCAGCGTGGCAATTGTTTGATCCAGCTCGGGCTGCTGAAGCTTGAAGAGGTCCAGGCCCAGGCCGAAGCCCATCGCAGCGGCGCGCTTCACATTCATGAACTGATCGTAGAAGACGGGCAGGCCCAGGACGGGCTTGCCGAAGTAGATGCTCTCCACGGTGCTCAGTAGGCCGCCGTGCGTGATGAACAGCTTGACGTTGGGGTGTGCCAGAATGTCGGGCTGGGGAAACCATTTGCTGATGAACACATTGCTGGGCTTGCCCGGCAGTTGATCATCCTCGAACTTCCAGAGCACTCTCTGCTTGAGACTGGCGAAAACCTTCATGAGCGTATCCCTGATTTCCTCCGGCAAATCCTTACTCTTGACATTTGATCCTAGCGAGAAGTAGATGACGCCCTCCGGCGAGGACTCAATGAACTCCTTAATATCATCGGGCAGCGCCTTTGGCTTGTGGGCAATGTGCAAGCCGCCCACCTCAATCATGTTGGGCATATAGGGCCGGGGGTAGCTGATGCTGAAGTGCTGGCCCAGCAGCATCAGGGTGAAGCTGTCCAGGACCTCGGGCAGTGTTTTTTTCGCATGCGGAAAGTACTTGGCATACTGCCGCTCCATCTTGGGATAGTGTAGGAACCTGTGCACCATGTCCTCAATCCATATTTCCAGGTGATTCTGTAGACGATCGTAGAAGTTCATCGGATTGGAGCGGGGCGAGCTGATCAGCGGATTGTAGGCCATCGGCGACAGATTGCCCATTAGGTCGTCAATGTTGAAGTCATTGCCATAGGTCGAGAAGCCCATCAGCGTGGCATTGAAGTGCTGGGCAAAGCCAAACAAGGACTCCGTGTGCAGGACCTCGGCAATCACCAAATCGAAGGTTTCACCTGAATTTATAAGCTGCTGCACGGCCGGATCAGATAAGAAGCATTCACAAATTGTTTCCAAAAACCAACTAAAAAGCTCCTGCTTCTTCCAGAAAGGTGGATCTATCATCAGATTAACCATTTCTGTAAATGGGAAGATAAATATATATAACAGTGATTCTCATTTGAAGTGTTCCCTTTACCTTCATAGTATTCATGTATTTTGGGCGCTGTTATATATCTCATATTCGGCACAGGCTTATTTTCGAACGTGTTGATCACGGTGACCTCGTGACCTCGCGCCGCCAACGCTTTTAAGTACGCCTCGCCGAAGATATACTGCGATCGGCCCGGAAACGCGAATGTGGCCAAGATCTTGGCGCTTTCAGTCGACGCGATAAGCGTTATCACGGCTCCCAACAGAAGCGTAAACAATTTCATGTTGAGCTCTTTATTATTCGTTCTTTTTGATCTCTCGACACGAACTGAGAGCTTGTTTATTCAAGCGCGCGCTTTTAAAGCGCCTCGCTCAGCGCTCAGCTGTTCAAAAGCTTTCTGCAGATAACTAAGCTTTTCCATGATTGGCACAAAACAAGAAAGCACTCGTCATGGTGACCGACTACGGCCCCACTGAAATTCACCTGATCAGCCCTGTGCTCGTAATCGTGAAATTACCTGTTGTTCACACGAGCAGCGGCTTTATGACAGGAGTATTTCTATGCAAAAGTACTCTCAAAACTTATATGAGAGGGCTTAACTATGACTATTCTAAAATTTATGTATGTATATATAAACATTCAGGAGCCAAAATGTTAATTTAAAACCTTCGAACAAAAATTACATGAAAATATGCTTCCCATAGATTTTTCAGTAGTATATTTTCTGTAATCGCTCAAATTGAAATTTTTGCAAATTTAAAATTCAGCCATTGTGTAATTGTATACCTTGAAATAAAAATATTTATAGTTCTTTATGGCACAATATATTAGCTATAGATATTTCAATTGACCATTTGCGAAATTTCGTCAGCCGATGGTTTTCAAATAAGCAAGACACTTCAATTCATAAACTTCAATTAATAATTGATAAATGACTATCAAAGAGAAGGGAAAATAATGAACTGTTTTTGGGCTAAGAGTACCTGACTATGAGATACCCAGTAAAAGTTTGCAGGATAGTTCTAAAAAGAAACCAGATGTGCTCAATGAAAAGAAAGTAAACTAAAAATAAAATAAAATATACCCTATAGCCTTTCCATTATCAAATGGTATTATACGACTAGACCTAACGACCACAATTAGTATAAAAATGCTGATGGTTTTAGCATTTTGTGATTAGATTAGATTAGGTTAAACATAAATATTTCTTCTATGCACTGAACCTACCTAAACACAAGGTCTACTGTTGCTAGCGCTTATCACACTTGGGCGGTGACCCCCAAAAACGACGATGGCAGCCTGCCAGACTATTAATATTATCAGGGGAAATAATAGCATAGTCAGATCAAAGATAAGAGTCGCTATCAGGCTGTCTATAGTACCATGCTGTGGGAAGTTCAAGTCATGCGGGGGTATTCCTTAATAACGGTGGCTTTCTTGTGACGTCGGATAAACGGCAGATTACTTACTGGTAGTACTTTCGGATTGGGCTAACCCTTGTCCACAATCAAACCTGGGACTCAAACTTCAGTTGCCTTAATTTGGAAAAACCTATACAACTTATATACTCAGAAGGATTCCCTATTCTAAAGCAAATAGAAAAGAGGTTCAATATTGCAGTCCTATATATATAGATATATTTTATTAAATATAATACTAAATATTAAGTCTATTGTTATTACAATATATATAATAAGTAGATAAACTTAACAAAAATAACACATATTCGTACATGGATATTCCGCGGATATTATAAATATTAAGTATACGTATATTGTGTGTTTGATTTAGATTTTATTAAACGATGTGAAGCTTCATTATAATAGGAAGGCCGGAATAATATTAAATAACTTATATGAAATCATATTCAAATGAGCTACATTTCGTTTCGTGGCAGTGCTTAAAGTTTATCTTGGTCTTTAAAACGGCGCCCTAGCAAAGTGCTAGGCAAATGCCCCAAAGTGAGTGCGTGCGAAGTGCAGCCCAAACAAGCGAAGGCGGGCAGCTAAAAACAAAACGCACAACAGGAAACACAGCACTAGAAGAAGAGGAGGACGAAGAAGGGAGAGAGAAGGAGCTGCTGCCAGGACAAGGAGCAGTGCAGCGGGCGGCCTGGAATGAATGTGGGCGTTGGCAACTGAGCGAGCATAAAAGCTGTTGCCTAAGAAAAGAAATTATTTGCTTAAGCGACGGTAAAGGACCTTGTTCGGGTTTCCTTTTGCCGCCAACGCTACCAGGAACCAGGAAAAAAAAATAACATCTATATACATATAGACCCGTATAGTATATTAAACTTTTATGGTCGCAAAATTTTTAAGTGTATGTCCGGCGGGAAAAATTGTTACTGTTAATTTATAAATAAGGTCTTGCTGTTGTTGGGCAGGGATGGCTGCTATGCGGCTGGTCTATTTGTTTTCACTTCAATTTTATTTGCCTTCCTGCGCACATTTTCACCCTTTTGCGCTTTCTTGCGGCCTTTGCTTTCCTTTTGTCGCGTATTATGCCTTTTCCTTCGTAGAGGCAACTTGATTCAATTAAGTTGCCTGATTATTTTCACCAACAACCAAAAAAAATATGTACAAATATAAATAAATACAAAAAAATGTGTGCCCACCTTTTTGTGTTTGTTTGTTTGCCGCAGTTCGGTTAACAATTTTTTAAACCCATGTTGTGTTTTTTTTTTTTTTTGTGGCCGTTGTTAAGCGCGGAATGTGCTCGACAAGTGCGCGAAGGAGCATCGCAAGGACCGTGTATTGTTCGCAGCTGCCGCCGCTCCTAGATAGAATCCTTTGTCCTGGATTTTGAGAGCTTAACAATGTGAAGAAATGTTTAATTTAGACAGGAAGTTTCTTTATTGTTAATGTTTTTGGATCTGTTTGTAATTAAAGCTTGAAGTCTTATATACATATATAACTTTCCTGTATGCTGCTTTCAATTAACTCAGTGATTCGTCTTTCATGTTCTTTGCCATAAACGAGAACTTGGCCAGCGGCTGTTGAAAACTGCAGCTTTCAAAGGTGTGGCAAAAACAGGTGCCACGTTGACAACGTTTAAAGCGCAAATGCAATTTGTTTGCAACAAGCATTTTCTGCATATGTCTGCCCAAACACAACAACAGCAGCAATGTGGAAAATGGCAATAACCGAGTTGGCAACTGGCAAACTGGCAGTGGGAATCGGATTTGGACTGGGTTTGCCACTGGAACAATTTGCGCATAAGTAAAAATCATTTTTCATTTGTTTTCATTTCCGTTCTATGACGTATTTTGATTTCTTTTCATCTCGCTCGCACTCTCTCTCTCGCTCCCTCTCACTCCGCTGAGTGTGCTCGACAAAATGTTAAGTGACAGCTGCATGTTGCATGGTCTTCAGGTGCAGCTGCAGCTGCTGGACCTGGTATAGGTGAAGTCCTTGCATGCCGGCGAAGCGCTCAGGCAAACCGAGTGCAATCTTCAACATTCTAGGAACTGAACAAAAAAACTACAACAACAACAAAGTGAAACGGAATGTCAGACAACGCTGACAATTGACTTTTATTGCAATTGACAAGGCAGGCGGGGCAAAGAGACTTCTTTTTGGGGCTGCCGATTCAGATTCCGAATCCCAGAAGCGACTTTGTCAATTCCCAGCTATTACGTTTTACTTAACATCTCAGCAAATTACGCACCATTGTCTACAGTCCGAGTCCGTGCAACTTGACTTCTTTTCATTTTCGCATTATTCGACAGTTCTTGTCATCTTCTTTTACTCCTTCTTTTTATATTTTCGCCCGGATACGGAGCAGCGCCCGTGCACTTACGCCAATGGCAATTGCATAAGCACAATTTCCGGTCTCCACAAAAATAGCCCAGAACCAACCAAATGTCGACCAGAGAGATTCTTAACTGTCAAAATAAAAAGCTCAACTCTATTTACTTCTAGGGTATATAGCCTTTCACAATTACATATATATTTTTATACTTATTTGCTGATGAATTTATTTAGATATACTTATTTATGTACATATTTAATTTTATTCCTTCTTAAGATCAGATTTCATTATAAATTACTAACTTTTTGAAATCTTTATATATTTTAATATGGTGCCCCAATAATAATATTTTATCTATAATGATAGCACATTAATTAACTGCCTTAATATAAATTTACTTTGTTGACTTTGAATTAAGGCTTGGATTAAAACCGTTGTATTGACTCCACTTGTTTTTAATTATATACTACTTTTTTTTTTGCTTATAACTTTAACATCTCATTACTTTTTAAATTCTCTAGAATAACAACAAGTTTTTGTAATTAAATTTTTTATTGCTTAACAATTGTTTCTCATTTTATAAATTGGTTTTTATATAAAACTTTTTTTATATTGTTGTCAGAATTTACAATATTTGATGTTAAATAATGTATATATTTATTATAATTAAGTTTTTATGCTGATTAATTAAAAATTGCTGCAAACTTTTTAAGTAAAAAAAATATAAATCTATAAAAGAAAACTGTACGATCATATAATATAATAATTAATATATCTTCGTTTTTAATTAAAACAATATTTTTTCAAGTTGCACAAAATAAACATTTGCAATTAAGTTAATTTTAACTGATTTTTTATTTAAAGCCATTTGACCACATTAGAAAACATGCTATGTTACGTTAAGGATGTTATTGTCAATTTGAAACAGTTTTTTGTGTCCCAAAAATTAAGTCTATATGGGTTTTTTTCCTTTTTTTAATACTATTTATGCAAACTTGTTGTTAAACTCGCTTCAGTTAAGTTTTCTTTACAGGGTATAAAAATTACACTCACTGGCATTTGAGAATATTTTTGCAACATTTATTGCAACATGAACAGGAAATTAAAGTGTTTGCAGCGACAATGAAATGTGTTATGTGTGTGTGTGTGTGAGATAGGTGTGTGTCTGTCTGTGTGTGTAAGGAGTATGCATTGCCACACTGGCCATTATGCACCATTTTCATGCGTGCACCTTGATCAAGTGCTAAGAATATGTATACATACATATATATATATATTAATATATATATATATACATATATATATATATACATATATATATATATACGTCTCGCGTTGAACTCAACCCGAGAAGCAGAATTATAGAAGAGGGCAAAATAAGAAACAACAATGGACAGTTACTTGGCCTTAAGCAAGTATTTGCTAAAGCTCAATTTCCAGCCCACAGCCAAGTCAATTTTTGTTGCTCTCGACTGCGTCTTCGTCCTGGTCCAGGACCTGGTATTTGGCCTGAGCTCGGGGGAGTTCAACGGCACAGTTCAAGAATTTTTTACGCTCGTTTCGTTTTGCGGCAAGTTCACGTTATAATCCATCCAGGGAATAATTATTGTGTACATATTATGATAGTGGCATAAAAACCAAGGGTTTATTGCCGCCCCGACGGACAGCAAGGCAAAAAAAAAAAAACAAAAAACGAAAGATGAGCGATAAATTTGCGTATTTTTAAGTGCTGCTGCTCACTGAAAGGAGAGAGAGTAAGTAACCAAAATGGATGAAGCGCATTCGACTTGGCCATGCTGCTATATATGACTCAATAAACATGGCGTAAATCGCTGAAGAACTCTTAAGTCCCTACTTTACGGCTTCCGTTCGCCTTAATGCGCATAGATCAACGAGTCCGAGGAGCTGCTCATCATTTTTGCAGTACCACTAAATGGAGCCATTTAACAACAAAGTTTTTGTTTTGTTTGCTTACCTGTAAATTAAATCTAATTATGTGCGCCAGTCACAACAGCAACCAAGCACCCCACAGGTGCATAGGTCCTGACCCCCACCGAGCACACCAGTCCAGGCTCCGCTTCCTTTGTGCCTAACTGACCCGCACAAATGCGTCCATTGACGGGAAACAATGCGCACAAAAGCGACGCTCCACAAGCCCATCAACCCATCAGCCCATCATCCCATCAGCTCGGCCAGGTAGCTGTGGTTCCAGGTGCGCCATCTGTGCACTAGTTGACCACCAGCTGGCCTTAATGCAACGTCATCGGAGCGCAGCGATGCCAGTAAGTGAGAATAAAGAGAGCTTAGTGAATACAAAAACAAAATACATATATAGAAAAAATTTCATAGAAGAAAATTATAAAAAAAGCAAGCAAGTAAAAATATTGCAAACGGACGGGCCTAACCGACGGAACGATACTCTTTTATAGTGTAAAATAAACTAAGACATGGGTTTGAAACCAAACGAAACAGCAGTAATATTAAGTATACGCAATGTAGATAATTCCTATACAATTAAGTTAGTAGTATGGAAAGCAGATGGCTAGATGAACTGAAAGGCAGAAAGACATGTCTAAAATAACTAAGCTATTGATACTGAGATGCATTCTTCTGCTTATTATATATATTTATATTAACCCATTGTCAACGTGTATGTTTCTGCCTTGAATAGAAGAATATAATATTCGTATAAGAAGTAACTTTAAGTATAGATACACACGTGATCTTAAACCAGTAAATATAATTATATTTATTCAATTCAAAGAGACGATTTTATTCATCCAGACTGAATAACTTTCCACAAAGCCAATATGCTCGTCTTCACTTCGTAAAAGAGTACTTAAAAAAATGTAAAACAAGAAGCAGTTGCATAGAGAAAGGGCGCCTAGGTTCAAACTATGCCCGAGTTATTGCCTCTAGTTAGACGCACTGGCGAAACAAAAAGGAGCAACAAAAAAAAATGAAAATAAGAGGAAAATCATAAAATCCATATTTATACACACACAAAAGGGGGGCTGGGCTCAGTTTCATTATGTTGATGCAGCTGGGTGGGCGTGGCTAAAGGGGCAGTCGGGCCGTCGGCTCAGTTACTTACGCCTCAATGAAGCTAGAACTCATGTGCCGCAATTGCGGTAAAATATGTTTGCACAAAAGGAAATCGCCAAAGCCACGTGTGCGGGAAATGCTGAATTTGTCTGCCGGGGCGAGCTAAAACAATGCCGCACTCGTGGGCGGCCAAGAACGTGTCCACCAAATGTCCTACTGCCAGTTTAAGTGCTGTTCAATTCCATAAATCGTAATCTACATGCGTCTAATTAACCATTTTATAAAAGTCGTAAACACTTCTGACTAATACAAAGTTAAATCGAGGCAAAAGATACTTTACACACAGGCAAATTATCTCTGTAACACAAGAGCATATGTTATAATTTCTACAAAAAACTTTACCAAATGCTCAACTGGGTTTTTATTTTATTTTATTTTTTTTGTGCACAACAGGAATAACTATGAACAAGTTGAGCGGAACACACTTAAAACTTCAAATCCATTTTGCACGTCCAAGTTTTTTGGCAATTTAAACTCTTTTATGCATTTTGCTGCTGCTCTCGACTTTATTGAGTTGGGGCAAAGAATTTAATTAGCTGTGAATTGGGCGAGAAATCGGCTTTCGGAATACATAGAAATGTGCGCTCGTTTGGGGTATTGTTGCAATATGGCTGCCGGAGCGCCAAAAACTATGCTATATGTCCACATCCGTTCGCCGTTCGCCGTTGGTCCTCGTTCCATGTTTCTTGTTCGTCTCTTGTCTGTTGTCCCTTGTCGTCCTGCTCAACCTTTTGGCGCTGCGACGTCGTCGTAGTCGTCGTCGACGTCTGGACTGGACTTTTGGGAATATTATTGAAAAGTTTTACCGCAAGCTGTGCTGAGGCTGCAGCCCTGGTGCACTGGCAAAAACAAACGTATTGTTCGCTGGCTGCCTGCTGCAAAAACGAGGATTAACAAATTTTCTTTTTCATTTTTTTTTGTATTTTTGCAGTCGAAAGTTTCAGTTTTGTTGCAACTTTGGCCACAGACACCGACACCACACGGCCACAATGCCACACCGAGCTCAGCACTCGACCGGACGGAGGGGGCGGGGGCAGTACATAAATTTTCTCAGCAATTTTCAGGCAGCTGCATTTACTTTGGCGCCCCCAATCAGACAACAAGTCCAGCAACAACGACAGCCGAATGCGCTGCAAAGCTAATCGAACTATAAACTATTCGATGGTCCTTCAAATGCATTAAGTTGCTCTCCTGTGCTCAATGTCCTTGTTGTAGCGCATTTCCCTTGTAATATCCACATATAGGTGTTTGTTATTGCTTCTAACTTAATTTTTCTTTAGTTTTTTACTTTGTCAGTTCGATCGCAATAAGTTTGTCATTATTTATAGCCAAAGTTCTTAAGCGCAATAATTTAAGCGTGTGAGAAGCGCAGAGAAGGGCGCCTCAAGAGAAGGTTTAGAAGAAAACCAAATATATTTAAGCTAATTGCATTTTTTTCATTTGCTTCGTCGCTTAACCAATGGCCAAAATCTACAATAATTGTGTGTCCGCAAATAGATTGAAGATTCTGTGTCCAATTTGCAGGGACCTTGACATTTTTAAAAATACCCTATAATAAGTGCAAATGAAGAGTGATCTTTCACAATAAAAGTTACAAGCTTTTTTTCTTTTTATTCAAAGCTTTGCTTCCAATTAAAATTTAAATGAAATTATGCTAAAGTTATTTAATAAGCTTATCTTAATATAAGAGGTATCTGCCAGCTTATCACAGAACTGAATCGCAATGTTTAACAACTGAATTGGTCAACGCTGACCCACGAATACAGATACCTCTTAGTTCAGCTTTTGGACACAAAATGAAATCCATCAATTATAGAAAATCATCGCCAACGTTGTGGCAAGTTTCGGTGTGTATAGTTTGCCATATGGAAAAGCTTTGTGGGTGAGCCTGTGTCAAGTAGTTGCCAATCAATTGTTGGCATTGTTACGGCCGCTGCCTACTTATGAAGGGCGCTCCCTTCCTTTTACCCCTGGCAAATGCACGCCCCTGGCCCGATCGGGAAAGGTTTTGCGGCAAACAGGCACGTCGATTTCAATTGAATGTGGTGCGGCCAACTACCGGCCAGTCCGAGCATTATCCAGGCTGTGTCCTGCTGCCATCCATTGTGACACTCGGCACACTGTGGCAAACACAATCACAGGATGCACAGCCACGTCGCTCGTCGGAGGCGCCTCTCACTTGCAGTTGACACTTTCGGTCTCCCTGCCTGATGCGTTGTCCTTCTGTTTGCCACTTGCATTGTCGAGTCGCACATCAGTTAGCCTATGGCAGAATTGACTCTCGTCAGTTCTCGCATAGTTTCATTTGAATCGCTTGACTCACTTTGTTGCCACCTCACTGCCGTTGACATCTGTGTGTGCCCCAACCTGTGTGTTCTCAAATACGGCCAGGTCCTTGCATAAGTATACGTTTGTGCCCTTTGTATTCGCACTCAGCTCGAACTGAGCTCGATTTATGCCATATGCTACCCATGGGTCCAACAACGAGCTTACTTTATAACAACAGTCCATTACGCATTTCTGTTTAAATCTTTGAATGCCAAAGACGATGAGCCTAATAAATAATTATGGCATTAATTCAGAAATGCATTCAATTTTAATTATGTGGCTTATATTACATTATGGAATATAATATCCATTTAAAAATGTATTTGTTGTCATCTCGCTAGATTTTAATTTATACAATAACCAATAATTAAAAAATTAAAAATAATGCAAACTCACAATTAGTCCAACTGTGTAATTAGTATTTTATACCAGCTCTAGTCTAATATTAAGATTTTTTATTAACAAACCAGTTTGCCGCACACAAAAAATGTTAAGCTTTTCAAATCCAAGTAGTCGACCAATACTTGTTAAAAAGAAATCAAAATAGATTATAAAAATATTTATACTTTCAAATCTATAAGTCTGATAACATTAACCTCTCAAGTCACAAATAGAAAAAATTGTATTAAGTTAGAATCTTACTATTTTATTGGAATTTGAAACAAATTATTGCGAGTTTAACACAATAACTGCGAACATGTCGAAGAGATTGATTGGACGCACGGCGGAGCGGCTGCGTCGCCTGTGCCGCAGCACCGTCAAATCCCTGTCGCACCGTTGGCACGTACCCGTGCGGGGCAAGTCCTCGGGCGTGCCCATGTCCAAGTTCGAGACGGCCACCGCGCTGCCCTACGCCAAGCTCAGCGAGAAGCTGGGCTGTGTGGCTGGACGCTTGAAGCGGCCGCTGACGCTCTCCGAGAAGGTGCTGTACTCGCACCTAGACGATCCGTCCGGCCAGGACGTGAAACGCGGCGAGTCCTATTTGCTGCTGCGCCCGGATAGGGTGGCCATGCAGGATGCCACCGCGCAGATGGCGCTGCTGCAGTTCATCTCCTCGGGGCTCAAGCGGGTGGCCGTGCCCTCGACGGTGCACTGCGACCATTTGATCGAGGCGCAGATCTGCGGCGCTAAGGATCTGGAACGAGCCAAGGAGCAGAATAAGGAGGTATACGATTTTCTTGCCTCCAGCAGCGGCAAGTACGGCCTGGGCTTTTGGAAGCCCGGCAGCGGCATCATCCATCAGATCATACTGGAAAACTACGCCTTTCCGGGCCTACTCATGATCGGCACCGACTCCCACACGCCCAACGGCGGCGGCTTGGGCGGCCTGTGCATCGGTGTCGGCGGCGCCGATGCCGTCGATGTGATGGCCAACATGCCCTGGGAACTGAAGTGCCCCAATGTGATTGGCGTCCACCTGACGGGCAAGATCAGCGGCTGGACTGCGCCCAAGGACGTCATCTTGAAGGTAGCCGAGATACTCACAGTCAAAGGCGGCACGGGCGCCATCATCGAGTACCACGGCCCCGGCGTCGAATCCATCTCGTGCACGGGCCAGGCGACCATTTGCAACATGGGCGCTGAGATCGGAGCCACCACCTCGCTTTTTCCGCTCAACGAGCGTATGCTCACATATCTATGCGCGACGGGACGAGGCGAGATCGCCGGCGAGGCGCAGAAGTACCAGAAGGAGCTGCTGACGCCGGACGAGGGCTGCAAGTACGACAAGCTGATCGAGATCGATCTGAACACGCTGGAGCCGCTGGTGAATGGGCCGTATACGCCCGATCTGGCGCATCCGATCGACAAGCTGGGCGAGAACTCCAAGAAGAACGGCTATCCGATGGATATTAAGGTGGGCCTGATCGGTTCCTGCACGAATTCCTCCTACGAGGATATGGGACGCTGTGTGAGCATCGCAAAGGACGCGATCGAACACGGCCTGTGCGCCAAAGTACCGTTCAATGTGACGCCGGGCTCGGAGCAGATACGCGCGACCATCGAGCGTGACGGTATGATCGAGACTTTCAATCAGTTTGGGGCCACGGTGCTGGCGAATGCCTGCGGGCCGTGCATCGGCCAGTGGGACAGGCAGGACGTGAAGAAGGGCGAGAAGAACACGATTGTGACCTCGTACAATCGCAATTTTACGGGCCGCAACGACGCCAATCCGGCGACTCATTGCTTTGTGGCTAGCCCGGAGATGGTCACGGCTCTGTCGATTGCCGGCCGGCTGGACTTTAATCCCCTCAAGGACGAGCTGACCGACAACAATGGCAAGAAGTTCAAGTTGAAAGCGCCGACGGGCGCGGAGCTGCCCGCAAAGGGCTTTGACCCCGGCGAGGACACCTATTCGGCGCCGCCGGCGGACGGCAGCAGCGTGAAAGTGGAGGTGGATCCCAAGTCGACGCGACTGCAGCTGCTCGAGCCGTTCGAGAAGTGGGACGGCAATGATCTGACCGATCTGACGGTGCTGATCAAGGTGAAGGGCAAATGCACCACCGATCACATCTCGGCCGCCGGGCCGTGGCTCAAGTACCGCGGCCACCTGGACAACATCTCGAACAACCTGTTCATCGGCGCCGTCAACGCCGAGAACAACGAGATGAACAAGATCAAGAATCAGCGCAGCGGCGAGTTCGGCGCCGTGCCCGACGTCGCTCGCGACTACAAGGCTAACAAGCTGCGCTGGGTGGCCGTCGGCGAGGAGAACTACGGCGAGGGATCCTCGCGCGAACATGCCGCCCTAGAGCCGCGTCACCTCGGGGGCGTGGCCATCATCGTCAAGTCGTTCGCGCGCATCCACGAAACGAATCTGAAGAAGCAGGGCCTGCTAGCGCTGACCTTCGCCAATCCCGGTGACTACGACAAGGTCCAGCCGACTAGTAAGATATCCCTGCTTAATCTGAAGGACATGGCGCCCGGCAAACCCATCGATTGCGAGATCAAGAACGGCGACAGCTCCGACAAAATCGAACTGAAGCACACCTTTAACACGGAACAGATCGAGTGGTTCAAGGCTGGCAGCGCCCTCAACAGGATGAAGGAGAAACTAAAATAAATCGAAAATAACAGGTTTTTATCTCCTTTGTATAATAAAATATTTTCACGTTAGGTTATACGAAAGGGTATTTTATTTTGGGGGTATTTTAAGGAGTCCATTCATTGGTTCTCTGATAAAACTTGTGTAAATATTTGAAGAATTTCCATTACGATATGCAATAAATATATCAAAATAATTAAAATGCTTTTAAAATGCAAAACTGCAACTAATAATAATAAATTTAACTCCGGTCAAGCGAATCCGAACCAGAACCAGAACCAGCCTCGAACTCGCTCCGGCAGTTAGACAATAGACAACCAAAGCTGTGACACAGAAAGAGAAAGGTAGAAAGATTCAGAGAGGAAAAGAGAGCTAGCGAGCATATTTGCATTTGCAACACTCTGTATGAGTTGGCATAGCAAATTATTTGCTACTTTTAATTAGTGCCAAAAAGTCATTCACAAAATCCAGATAGACAGCCAACGAAAAAAGGCAGGGCACAGGGTGGCACAAGTTCAACGTTGTCTCTGTCTACATGTTTCTGCATGCCATACTATACAGCTTTTTGTGGCAATATTTGCACAGCGTGCAACGCCCAATGTCCGGCATTCAACTCGAAGGGGACGCCTGTTTTGGCTGCCTGTGTCCTAAATCATTGCAATTTGTGCTGCCTGTACCGAAAATGTTCAATTATTAACTTATAATGATGGGATGTGGGCTACGTGGAGACAGCTGCCGATGCTCAGCAACGCATAGAGAAGATAGTTGAAAAGGGGAACTAATAGGATACCCAAAGTAGCAGCAAAAATTCACATTGAAAGTAATAATAATATTAAGTTTTAATTATCTTTGTTTTTCCCATAATGTACAACTGTTACGAAGTAAACCTGTTTAAATAAAAATTTATTGTAAATAAAACAACAAAAACATTTATAGAAAAGTATATTCCTTGATCTTTTCTTATGCTTTAATTATATATGGTTATATGGCTTATAAATTTAATAAAAAATCTCTCTATTATCAAAAATGTTTAGGTCTTAGACTCTAATTTACATAAAAGTATGCAACATTCAGCTATCTATTTATATAAATATTAACTTTAGTTAGAGTTGCAATTTCTTTAAAATATGCATAAAGTTCAAATCTCTAGTAAACGGTATGTTAAGCTGCTTGTTCGACTGTGTTGTGGTCAAAATTATAGGGTACGTTTTTTCACAAATTGCTTTCAAATTTAACACACACACTTACGCTCACCATATTTGTAAGCAGCAAATGTCACACATGCATTTCAATTTTGACTTAAAAATATTTAGGAATATCTCTTAGCCAAAAATTCAATTGGTTTTTGGCCCTCAATGCGAGTTTGTCATTTGCATAGTTTGCACTTAAATGAGTTTCTATGCTCGTCTGTTGCAGTCCTTTCAAATGCTTTGTATGGACTTTTAATGTCCTGTTTTATGCAGGCTTAAAAACATTTCTTTACAATTTAAAATGCGTTTCAAGCAACAGATATTTACATATAGCTTAAATTCGTATTCAGTCCATTGATTAAGTTGCCAAAAATAACTCTTAAGCGAAATTCATTGGCATTGCATAAGGAGGCTGCTATCGAGTATCAGCGATAATGTTGATAAGCTGACAAGCATGGCAAATTACACACTCAGGCTACAGCGATAAGCGTAAATCACGCAAATGACAAGTGGCAATAACAAAAGCAAAAGCATAAACTGAAATCCGAAACCAAGTATAAAAACCGAGAGGAAAACAACAATACTTGGCCAGCACACATAAATTGCATTTTGGCCGCTGGCGAGGTAAACAGCCGCAAATGCCACAAAATGTGAGTAGAAACAAGTGCCGAAGTGGGAAAGCAGAAAAAATAAACCAAAACTCAACAATAATCGAAAAATTATATCCACACACACACACACACATACATATATATATATATATATTCCCTGTGCGTGTGTGTGTGTGCTTCGGGTAAATCAAAGAAACAAATAAAATGGGCAAATACAAGCAGAAAATCCATAACACACACACACACACACACACACACGGGCTGCCTGTGTGTGCGAACGTTTTGAACAGCACGAATTAAGTTAAGCACTTTTATTTATTATTAAAAAAGTTTCAAGCTGCGAGCGTGCAAAAAGCTTCTGTGGTTAGAGAGAAATCAGCAAAATCTGCGCATAATGCAAAGAAAATCCCAAATTTATCGTATCACTTAGATGGAGTGTCATATGGGGGGTAAAGCAGCCCTTAACCAAAAAAGGGGTTAAAATGCGCATTATGAACACATCCCCCGACTGTCTGTCTGTCTGTGTGTCTATCTGTATGTATGTTTGTGTTTGTGTGCTTGTGCATTCATAATATAACTGTTGATTATTGCGCCAACACGCACTCAGTGTAAGTGAAGCAGCAAGAGCAACAACAACATACAGCGGCGGGCGCACAGCGCGTATGCGCAATATTATTAGATATTGAAAGCAGCCATCGATGGTCGTGTGCCAGAAGCAATTGAAAGCAGCAGCAGCAATACCAACATATGAATTTTTTTTCGAGCGCTTCTCTGTCACAGCTTCAACACACACAGCACCATAAACAGATGGAAAAGCAATGTCAAAATCGGGTGTAATAAACTTTGGGGATGCCCTTTGAATGAAAACTTACAAATTTTGTTACTGATTAAGCGAATTTTAAAAGAAGCTTTTATTAAGATGTACTATATATATACATATACTACTTTCTATATATATATATACTCTCATCTCATCTTTATTAGGTACTGAAAAATTCACACATTTAAATAATGAAGTCCAATTCTTGAGAAGAGTCTAAAATTGAACTTTAACAATTGTTTATTTTCTTTGAACATAAAAACTCCCCTTGCTTACCCACCTTCATAAATACAGGGTGTAAAGAGCATATGAAGGCGTGTCCTGGCATGTCAGCAAACTTGGGCGCATCCTCAGCCTTGATGGAGGCGTCATCATCGGCATCGGCATCGGCATCTGCTGCATTAAATCGATGGCAATGTGCTAAATTGTGGCATATTATTTATTAGTGTAATGGCCTTAAATTGCAATTGCAGTCAGCTGGTCGAACTTTCGTTTAAATATTGCTTTGGATGTGCAAAGTTGTGTAAGTTGGCAGGGAATTTAACTTTAAGGCAGCCAATACAGATCTTTAACAGACAAGTTTAAGTTTGTAAGTTGAAGGATATGTAAGTCTATGTATAATTTTATGAATAGTTAAAAACTTTTCGAGGATTATTCTTATATGAATATAATATTTTAAATAAAAGATTATGTTAAAGCTACTTTGTAAACAGTTACACAACTTTTTTTCTTTACACCACATTTAAATTTTTTGCCATGTAAACTAGAGTTATAAAGTTACACCAACCTATCTAGTCCTTTCAACAGCATCCTGCCTATCTTATGCATTCCATCTGCTGGAACAGCATTCGCTTCTATTACGCTCTTCTCTGTTAGCATCTTGTCTTACCCCGTTGCCATTTACTTTTCGTTCGGCCAATTTCAAAATCAAATCTCACAAATTCACAACTGGCAACAACCAAAAATGATAAAGAAGCATACCAAAAAAAGAAAAAAACCAAAAAAAAAGGAAAATAAGAAGAAAGAAAATGCAACGAAATTGCTAACGCCAAGCGAAAATCTAATAAAAGAATAGCTCAAAATCGGTGTGTAAAAATCAAATAAACGCTGCAACTGCAATGCCAACTGAGTTTTTCTTCTCTCCAAAGTTTGTGTTTTCCTTTCTATTCTCATTTTTTTCCCTATTTTTTCTATTTTTTTTTTTGGTGCTTGTGTTCGCTCGACGCCAACTTTTGTGCGTTTTTAAATGGCAGAGCTGTTGGCGCAAAAACCATTGGAAACACATGTCCAGCAAACAGAGGACGGCTTGGCAAGGAGCACGGAGCCGAAAGGATAGCACAAATGTTTGTGCGCGTTTGGTTTGTTGGTTCTTGCTTCTTTTGGCCATTACATTAAGTTTGCTATCTCCCCCCTTTTATTTCTTCTGCTGCTCGCCACATTCATACATATCAGCATTAAGTGGTTGCTCTTACCCATATCTGTGTGTCTGCATCTCTAACTGATGCTGCTACTCTGGACAACGGCTGCCTCTAATGGCCAGCGATTCGTAATATTTTTAATATTTGCTCAATAAAATGTCTGACAATTTTTCGTAGTTTGCCACTTAAACTCATTACATTTATTTGTTTGGCCAGATAATCTGATTTCGCCAAGTAAATTTCCCCTTGGCTTAAATCAGAATTCAACTATTTTAAAGGCAAACTCTTCTTTAGGGTTGGGGTTAGTGTATTTTGTGATTTTAATTAAATTTAATTCGAATTTTTATATAATATTATTTGGTGTTTAACATTTGCTTGCATATACCGCATATGCTCCACGGCTGTTTAAAGTAGTTGGGTTTAACCAATAACGGTTGTCCGCACACATTATTCTTCATATGGCATATGGTGGTAATCCTTTTTGTAGTTGCCGCAAATCCTGTTGCGCTCTCGCTGTTTGCTGCGTGGCAAGTCATAAAGTTTAATTTAGTTTTAAGCTTTTGAACTGGAAAATTGCATTGGCCAAGCTGAGATCTGCTGCGAGTGGAGCTCACTTACTTTTTAGCACACACACACAGCACAAACAACAACAACAACAACAACAACAATGATGACCACAAATGTCAGTCAGGGCCGTCTCAGAATGACGTTTCATGCGCCATTTGAACGGGACGCGTCCCGTGCAATGAAAATTGACAGCGCCTTTGTGCAAGAAGCCACAGACAGTGCGAGCGAGAGAGCGCAAGCATGTGAGCGAGTGAGCTGGAGCTATAGCTGCTGGCTGCTCTAAAATTAACACACGTTTAATATGCAAGTCGTGCATAAATTTTCGTGCTGCCATTTTTGTGCTCAGCGCATGCAGTTGGCTTGTCCGAGAGCTTTATGCTTTTTAATTTACCGTCAGACGTCAGCCGGCCAACCAGAGGACGACAAGGACCACGACATTGCGGGCGACATGTCAGCGCCACACCAGACTCCTCTCTCTCTCCACTTAACTCCACTCCAGTCCGAGGCAATCATGGACATTGCCTTTTTTCCACGCTCTCCTCCTTTATTTGTTTTATTTTTTTTTTTTTGTTTTTTGCGTCTGCATTGTTGTTGTTGCTGGCATACGTGCAATGGCCGACGGCGGCTCGTTATCGTCATTATCATGGCCAGCATTAATGTTGATGCGCTTTAATTGGCAATTGAGTTGAGTTGAGTTGAACCGCCGATCCAAGTCATCCAAGCCCCAAGAACGGGGGCAGGAGATCCCAATAGTCTGACAAGTGGCCGAGCGTCAATTTTTATAATTTCATTATAAATGACCGTTATGGCCAACTCGGCAATCAGTGCATGCATCTCTTAAAGCCATCTCTTTTGCATGCCACACAGTTAACACTGGCTTGATGCCTGGTATAGTTTACTCTAAAGAGTCTAAAAAGCAGAAACCTACGCAAAAGCTGTCCTAATTCAATTAAAATATGCTGTCATATTTTAAATTCTTTCTTTTTCATTTACAATGAAACTTTTCAAGTAAACTTTGATCCTAATTTATTTGAATCCCCTCTTAAAACTAACTGTAACTTATGCTGTAAACAACCGAAATTTATGTGTTTTGCACAATTATGCATAGAGGCTAAAATAAAGAATTACTTTGGCGGTAGCCAATTTTCACGACAAGTCTAGAGCAGCCACGCCCACTTGACGCTCACACCCAAACCATTTGTCTAGCTTGCCAAAAATAAAAAAGAATGCCTTTTGGCAGCCATAAACGACAACTGTTGCCAAGGCAAGTGGCATAAGGCAAATCGGCATTGGCATCATCGTCAGCAGCAGTCGCTGTCTCCTCGAGTCCTTGCTGCTTCTAATTAGATTGTTCTGGCAACCGTACAAATATATATGTAAAATAATATTCAGACTTTGGCGCCAGCAGCGAATGCCAGTTCAAAATTGTTAAATAATTTAAAAATAAATTAGCGCAATTCTTTTCTATAACTGTATCTCTCTCTCTCTGTGTGTGTGAAACATAAGAATGCTATAAAAATCTTAACCAATTTCATGCATAGCAGTTAAATAAAATTTAATTTGGCAGAAAAGCGAAGTAAATGAAAGTTAAAAACCCAAAAAAGAAATGTAAGCAAAGCAAAAAGCTAAATGCACAAATGACCAAACTAAATAAAAATCTCTGTTAGAGCGGGGGAAAGAGATAGCAACTGAGTGTGTGCGAGCGGGACAGCAAGCGTGCATTAGGGACAGTCTCTAGAGGCGCAGGCTGCGTTGCTCGTAATGAAGACAACACATTTGTATAACAACAAAAATAAAAACAACAAGAACAGACACTAAAGCAAATGAAGTCCGTCAACATTTATTATTAATTTTAATATTTCAAAGTGCGCCAAAAACAAAAAATAATAAAAAATATATATATATAAACTTAGGCCACTTGGCACGCGCTTGAACCGAGAACTTTGGTTGTTGTCGTAGTTGTTGCTGGACACAGGACGCAGGACACGGACACAATTTGAAAACTTTGGCAACTCGCCCATGGGCTAATTTGATGGTTTTCCTCTGGCCGGTTGGGTCATTGGGGGCATTAGCTGTAAAATACTTAATATGTCAACTGGTCATTAAACCCGCTGGGTTTTTCAAAATGAAAAACATGAAAAACCTATTAATATGCGGTGTTTAACACGGCGGCAGCTTAAAGTGAACATAAATTATTTATAAACATTTTTCAAAAATTTCTATATTTTATATTTGAATATATATAAATGTATTGATTGCGTGAAGATTGTTAGCTTGTTTAATTTATGCATATTTAATTGTTGCTTCTTCAATTTTATTTTACTTGAATAACTTGTTTAAAACTTGGTGCACATTTTTATAAACGTGCTTGGTTTTTTATTTAAACTTAAGTTTATACGTCGATTACGACTTTGGCTGTAATATCTTTTTAGTGTACGTCGCCAAATTTAAAAAGCGTTTTATTTAACACCAATTTACACACACATACAGACTAGCTCTGATTGTAACCAGAAAACTATCTGTCATCTTGTAAATTGCGCGTGTTAAAAGCATCTGCTAAAAAACAAAGCAGGGCAACAACAACAACATCAACTGCAAAATAAAAGCAAAGATAAAACGAACTTAATTTAAACGACAAGCAAAAATAAATGGCTGAAAAAATTTAACAACGAGAAGGATGCAACAAAAACAAAACGAAGAGAAATAACAATGAAAACCACAAAGCGCCGTTTTTGTTGGTAAGTGTCGCAGGCAGTCACGCCGTGCGTGTGTGTGTGTGTGTGAGCGAGAATCTGTGTTTGTGTGTGTGTGTGCATATTTCGCCTGCCAATCAACTCAACAATCGCAATCAATTTGCACGCTGCTGCTGTAGTCAGAGAAGGAGGGGCATTGGAAGGCAACCCTTGTGGCTGAGCGAGGATATTGTCATTGTGCAGCTGCAACTGTCATTTCCATGTGCATGTGTATGTGCGTGTGTGTGTATAAGTGTGTGAGTGTGTGTGTTTTATATATCAGGGCAAGCCAAAATAAAAAGTGTTGTCGCCGCAATGCCTTTTTTAATTACGTTACTGCGCCATTAAAGACCGCAGTGCCTGGCCATGAATCATTGCAATGAATGCGCAATGAGCTTAAGATTTGGCTACCGAAAAACCGATTGCACGCTCTTTAAAGCTGCCCTTCAAATTTATGGCCATAAAGCATAAGCATAAGCATATTGCGTATCCGCCACGTTGTACAAATTGCCAAGTATTGTTATGCTAAATTTATTTGTGCTCACACATGAGCTCGGGGCGGGTGTATGGGTGTGCGTGTGGAGTAACTTTTGTTGCTGCTCGTAACTTCATCAGGCGCTCGATTGAAACGCAGCTTCCGCTTCCGCTACAAAATGGCTGCCAATGCGAAAGCAGCGCTGACTTTGCCTTGCAAACAAATCAGCTTGAACTTCCGTTTCATTTCGCATTTTTTGTCATTTCATATTCTTTTGCAAAGTTAGCCCCCCCCCCCCCCCTACTTTCCCACACCCGTCAATCCCTTCCCCGCATATTTTTTGCTGTGCATTTCGGCGACTTTTGTGTAAATTTACTTTTCACTTTCAGAAAAGTTTTGTGCATAGCTAACTTTTGGCTCACATAACGTATACTTTTTCATATATACACTTATTTTTTTTCGCCAGCTTTTCAATGTCAATGCATACACACATACAGGCTTGAGGAAACGGAAACTTTGTCTTTTTGGCATTTCATTTCCTTCATTTTGGTGGCTGCGAGTTTTGCACCTTGCGTGTGTGTAGATATCAATGGGGACTGTGATTCTGTTTAATTTTATGCTCGGCTGCTTATTTAAATTCTTTCCCTCGTCTGCATTTAAATTCTGTTTTGTTTTTGTTGACATTCTATTTCGAAATCAATCAGCGGGCACGTGTTGTATTCGTAGCTGATAGCTTTCAGCCATTGTTATGGCCTATTTCAATGTTTAAGCCAGCCAGAGTTTGCTCTCTTCCAAAGGGGGTTCCATTTAAATTAGCATCTATTTTTGGGGCCTGCCAAGCGATGCGTAACCGAACGAAAGAATTACAAACAAATCGCTAACTGCCAACAAAAGTTTATATTCTTTTTTAATTTTAGACTTTCATGCAGACAAAAGTATTTGAGGTAAAGGACATTTTAAGGTAACATATTATTAAATAAGTTTCGAGGTTTTTTTTATTTTTATTTTTTTAAATAAAACGAAATTGGGCTTTAATTATGGGTAGGTGTTTTGATAATATTTGTGATGATAATTATAATATAAGCTTGAGTTAATATTTAATTACTAATAGATATAATGGAAATTAAAACATTTATAATATTAAAAATGCTAATAAAATAATCTTAATGAAATGTGAAGATTTCAAGAAAGTTAATAGCTTTGATTTATAACATATAGAAAAAATAAAAATATTGCAAACAATGATTTGATATAAACTTTATTAGATGCTAGCTTAAATAATCACAATACAACAATTTTTTTAAGAAAAACTAAATAAAACCGCGTAAGCTTTTATATACTAAACAAAAATTACAGAAAGATTCAATTTTTTTTTTTGATTTAACAGATATATTTAAAATGTGTTTCATAAATTTAAATTAATAGTATGTGAAAACTCGTTTATTGATATATTTGTTTAAATTTATATTGAAGTAATTTCAAAAAGTAAAGGATTTGTTTCTGAGATATTTTGAAATAAAAAAATGATATTCTGTATTACGTTACTTCTTAAAAAGCATACAATATTCAAGCTCTTATAACATATGTATATATATAAAATAACCTTTAAGCATAGAGATTTATATGCATAAAAACAGATAGACAGGCCTACAATCAGACATGACTATAACAAATCAACTCTTACATTTGGTAACGAAATAATATTATGCTCTGCTCGAGTTTCCAAGTGGACAACTCAAGTGTGCTCTATATAAACTATATTCAAGTGCGTGAGCTCTCTCTCTCTCTCTCTCTCTCTCTCTCTCTCTCTCTCTGTCTGACTGTATATCTCTGACTCACTCTCTCTCTCTATTAAGCATTCCATTCCACAAATTGTGCCAAAAATTAGTCCAATTGAAAATAGAATAAAACGGCGCACAATCCATTCGCTTGTCAGTTGTCGGCAAGAGTTGGACGCAGAAAGAACTACCCAAAAAATAGATAATACCAGGATGCAGCTGTTCCACCTGCTCGTGCTGCTTTTGGCCAGTCTGGGCCAGGTTTGGGGTTATTCCTACCTGTTCATTTCGCACACGGCGTCCAAGTCGCATTTCTATGTGGACCAGGCGCTGGCCAAGGGATTGGCGGCCGCTGGCCACGAGGTGACCGTGATCTCACCGTTCCCGCAGAGAAAGCCACTCAAGAATTACGTCGATGTGCCGGTGCCGAACATAATTCCAGTCATGGCTGGTGAGTGCCAGTTTTGCTTCACGTAGCTGTTATCAACTAATCGCCAGCTGATAATTGACGACGTGCAAAAGCTGACAAACTTAATGGAAACCTTTGACTTTTTCAGTGAACAAGGCCAGAATACTGGATGTGGCCAAAATACCGCTGGCCATGCGACTGCCCATAATGCACGCCATGGGCCTGAAGCTGACGTACACGCTAATGGAAGAGCCCGCGGTGCAGGAGCTGTTGGCCCAGAATCGCACCTTCGACGCGGTCATCTGCGAGGTGTTCATGAACGAGGCGCACTTCGGCTTCGCGGAGCACTTCAAGGCGCCGCTGATTGGGCTGAGCACCTTCGGCGCCTCCAGCTGGACAACGAGCCTGGTGGGCACGCCCTCGCCCACCTCCTACGTGCCGCACTTCTTGCTCCACTTCAGCGATCGCATGAGCTTCTTCGAGCGCGCCCACAACTTGCTCTTCACGGCCTACGAGCAGCTCTATCAGCAGCTCTTCTATCTGCCCCGCCAGCGACAGCTCTACGCCAAGTACTTCCCGAACAACAAGCGCGACTTCGACGAGATGCGTCGGGACACGTCGCTCGTCCTGCTCAACAACCACGTCTCGCTGAGCTTCCCGCGTCCCTATGCGCCCAACATGATCGAGGTGGGCGGCATGCACATCAACCGCAAAACCCGCCCACTGCCACAGCAGATCGAGGAGTTTATCGCGGGCGCCGAGCACGGCGTCATCTACTTCTCGCTGGGCTCCAACCTGAAGAGCTCCGACTTGCCGCTGGAAAAGCGCGAGGCATTTGTGGAAACCTTCCGCAAGCTGAAGCAGCGCGTGCTGTGGAAATTCGAGGAGCCCGATTTGGCGGGCAAGCCTGACAACGTGTTTATCTCAGACTGGTTCCCGCAGGACGACATCCTGGCGCACAAGAATGTGATCCTATTTATTACACACGGTGGTCTCCTGAGCACCACGGAGTCCATCTATCACGGCACACCCGTCCTGGGCATTCCCTTCTTTGGCGATCAGTTCATGAACATGGCCCGCGCCGAGCAGTCGGGCTACGGAGTCACGCTCATATTTGCCCAACTAACCGCCCAGCGGTTCCAAGACGCCATCGTCAAGGTGCTCGGCAATCCGAGCTACACGCAGCGGGTGCGGGAAATGTCAGCCCGGTTCCGGGATCAACGAGAGACGCCGCTGGAACGCGCCGTCTACTGGGTGGAGCACGTGACCAGGCAGAAGGGTGCGAGCTACTTGAGGAGCTCGGCCCAGGATCTGAGCTTTATCGAGTACCACAATCTGGACGTGTTAGTGATGATCGTTGGCGGATTGGGCTTTATTCTTTTCGCAATTCTATATCTTTTGGCAGCCCTTGTCAAACTGATTGCTAGAAAATTCAGCGGGAAATCAAACAAAGTGAAACGCAGTTAATTTTAATCATTTTTATACACATTGGTAATGGATTCTCGCTCAGTTAGATTTATATACATATTTACATTGAGTTAAATCAGAAACAGTAAAAATAGCTCGCTTTTTCCAGAAAATAATACAGATAAAGATGTTTAAGATTATGGAGTAAAGAATTAAATATATTTTGCTAAAATAACTTGAAGCTACTTCCTATAAGCTATTAAGGTTTTAAAAGAATATGCTTAAACTAAGAAAATTAAGCGATGGTGAGATAGCCTGAGAAGTCTCTAAAAATAAATAGAAAGTGTCTTAAAAATTTATTTTTTAATTGATTTCGATAATTATGGAATAATGAAAACAACTTATTGGTGAATTACAGGGTATACACCTCAATTGTTCCTAAAATAATCAATTTTTGATGTCCATAAAAATGATATAATAACAACAATAGTAATACAAACACGTACGTATATACATATATAAATATTGACACACACAATTGTTTATATTCATTCAATAATTGTTGATTCGTAGCACGCAAAGATTGAAAGACAAGTATTTGCAATATTTTGCAAGTGCGCGAAAAAGAGAAATTTTTAAGAGAACGCAACGAAAGAGAGCGCATGCCGAAACTACCTGTTATTTCATAAGCTGAAGTACAATTTCGTTTGAACGAATACATAAATAACTATGAATGACAAAAACAACGATCAGTCGCTGCATAGATTAAATGAAGCAAGTTGTTTTTGTTTTATTCTACTGCCCAACGAATGCGGGCAAAGCGACAAAGCAAAAAATATATTTTTGAGCATACAAAACCGGCGACGCACCGATTTACGAAGGAGCGCGCAAAGCAAACATGGAATAAAGCAAAATAAAACTGATAAAACGAATACAAAGTCACGCAGCATTACCAGGCAGGTATAAAAATACGCTGCCTACATATAACTCTACATATATACAATTATGTATTAATACATATCTTTTTTTTGTCTGGCTACTCGATTATATTTTGAAGTACTTCGTTTCAGTAGATTACAATCTGTCCTATGTTCGACCCATGCTGATGAAACTGCGTGGCCATATAGAGAAATTTGTTGAGTGTAGCGCACCTTAGTGTTCGTTCTGGCTTGATCAGTCAACTCCAAGCAGCTGCTGGGCGGTCAGTTTCTATATTTACCGAATTTGAGCTAGAATTTTGTTAGTTTGACACGAGGTGGCAACGCGTGTGGATCGCGTTTGGTGCTGATCAATGTGAATTTCACAATACTAAATTAATTACTACGATTATTTCAATATTGTGAATAAAAGACACAACGACAATAATGTCGCCATCAAGCAAGAAAACCAGTTTAATAGGCCTCCTCTTCATCGGCCTGCTGAGCTGTGTCACGGCCTACAATTATCTGGTGGTTCTGCCCACGGGCGCGCGTTCCCATTACAATGTGGGTTCAGCCCTGGCCAAGGGTCTGGCGGCTGCCGGCCACCAGGTAACTCTGGTGTCTCCCTTTGCACTGAAGAAGCCCATCAAGAATATTAACGATGTGCCGGTGCCGAACGTACTGAAAGCCATGGGCGGTAAGTAATCTTGGGCGAGTCCAGTTAACATACCAAGTAGATGTATGTATGTGTATATGTATGTATAATCGTTAAGTCGCAACATCAAGCTATCTATTAAGTTGTTAATTAGCCAATAGATATCACGCAGTTACATAAACGTAGTTACACACACACACATACAGCAGGTACAAAGGTGCATTTGTAAACTGTTCCATGGAATTTCTGGCATTTAGAAACAGGTACATTCACAATTGCATAGAAAAATCAAATATCTATATATACAATTTATTATATATGGCAGATTGTTTTTAAGAAATATACGATTATTAAATGTATCATATAAAGAAATTTAATTATATGGTGGTATTAGTAATCAAATATATATTGAGATGTGTATGTTGTTTTAAATTGAATTATTGTATAAACTATAAGATACTCTTATTTCACTAATACTAAAATTATGAAATAAAATATATCTAAATACCTAATAAGGAATTTCATATAACTCCAGACTCAAAATAATAATTGATCAAATAAGTAAAGATCAAATAAAATTTAAATAACAATATTCTTTATAGGGTGTATAGAAAATTTAACAAATAAATTATCTTACCTTTCAGGCGATATTGACAACCTATTGCAAAAGTCATCGAAACCAATTATACAGCAAATTGTGGGGTTCTATGACATGGGTAAGATCACGCAAAATCAATTAATGAAATATTTTATATATATTTTATATTAATTGTTCGATTTGTTTTACAGGCATACGCATAACTGAGGCACTGCTGCGCGAGCCTCTGCTGGATCAGCTGCGTCAGTCCAATCAAACCTTCGATGCCGTCATTAACGAGGTGTTCCTCAACGAGGCCCAGTTGGGTCTGGCGGAGCATTTCAATGCGCCGCTCATTGGCCTGGGCACCTTTGGAGCCATCAGCTGGAACACCGATCTGGTATGCAATCTTATATATAAATATGTTGATTCTTCTAACGCTTTTTTCCATCGCCAGGTTGGTTCGCCTTCGCCGCCCTCGTATGTGCCGCATGCGCTGCTCAAGTTCTCGGATCACATGTCGCTGGTCGAGCGCGTCATCAATCTGGCTTTCCTCAGCTACGAGTATTTGTTTATGAAGCTCTACTATTTGCCGCAGCAGGAGCAGCTGTACGTGAAGTACTTCCCGCAGAACAAGCAGGACTTCTACGACATGCGAAAGAACACGGCCCTGGTGCTGCTAAACCAGCACGTCTCGCTGAGCTTTCCGCGTCCCTACTCGCCCAACATGATCGAGGTGGGCGGCATGCACATCAATCGCAAGCGCCAGCCGCTGCCACAGGACATTGAGGAGTTCATCAAGGACGCCCAGCATGGCGTCATCTACTTCTCCATGGGCTCCAATCTGAAGAGCAAGGATCTGCCGCAAGAAAAGCGTAAGGCACTGATCGATACCTTTGCAAAGCTGAAGCAGCGCGTGCTCTGGAAATTCGAAGAGCCCAACTTGCCCGGCAAGCCAGAGAACGTGTTCATCTCGGACTGGTTCCCGCAGGACGACATCTTGGCGCATGAGAATGTAATACTCTTCATCACGCACGGTGGTCTGCTCAGCACCACGGAGTCCATCTATCACGGCAAACCTTTCGTGGGCATTCCTATCTTCGGCGACCAGTTCCTCAACATGGCGCGTGCCGAGCAGAATGGCTACGGCAGGACGGTCAACTACGAGGAGCTGACCGCCGAGCGACTGCTAGCCGCCATTCAGCAGCTGGTGGAAAATCCGCAGGCGCGGCAGCTGGTCAAGGGCATGTCCGATCGCTACAAGGATCAGCCGCAGTTGCCGTTGGAACGCGCCGTCTTCTGGGTGGAGCACGTGAGCAGGCACAAGGGCGCGCAGTATCTGCGCAGTGCTTCGCAGGATCTGGACTTCGTGCAGTACCACAATTTGGACGCCATGCTGATCCTTTATGGCGGCATTCTGTTCGTCCTCTTCTGCCTGCTGCTGGTGATTCGCCGCATTTGGCACGCCCTGCAGCAGCTGTTCGTGGGTCGCCCGGCGACCCAGCCGAAGCCCAAGCAGAAGCGCAATTGAGTTAAAATCTAGCCTAAGATTTGTTTGCATTGTAATTTTTGCATGTGGCAACGTTGAGTTTTCGGGGCCGCGCCTAACGCCTTTGTTTTTTGGCCAGAGCTCATGAAAATTTCAGTGCGCGCCGCGGTTGCTTTTGCTGCCGGCGCCGAACTTGTATAATAAAATGGAAAATATTGTGTGTAGCTATCGAAGATTTTCTTGTTTCCCCCTTTTTTTGTTTCGCCTTTTTTCGGACTGTTTCCCTTTGTTTTCCATCGCCGGCTAGTTGCACATAGTTAACGCTTCAGTTGTAAAAATGCCCATCAGCGCGTTCAAATTTTTAAGAGCGAACTAGTTTTCCCCCGACCCCCTTTTACCTGGCCACGCCCACGCTCATCGCTTTTCCTTTTTTCCTTTTTATTTTTTTGTTGGCCGCACATTTTTCGACATTTGCTTGCCGGACGGGCAACTGGGGCGCAAAAGGCGTGTAAAAGTTTTAGCGCAACTTATTGAAACTGTTTTGGGCCATGGCCGCGCTGCAAAATCAGCGTCCGCGCCGGAAATGTTGGCGGCTGTAATGGCGGCAACGGCGGCGGCGGCAGCCGCATTAAAACTGCAAGGCAAGAAATATACGAAAACAAAAAACAAGCAGCAAAAACGTTCGCAAAAAGTGTTGGCCAAAAAAATACAGGCAGCTGTTGTTGTTTTTGCTGTTGCTGCTGCTGCTGCTGTGGTAGCTGCTGTTGTTTCAGCGCTTCCTGTTGATACGCTTTAGCGTTGAGCTCTCAAAATTAGAATACTTCAAATATTCATTAACTGTTCACAGCAAAAGAGTTTGTACAAAGTGTCGAAAGTCTTTATAGTTGCATATATATAATATATATATATATATATAAGTTTAGGCCAGTCAGTAACTTTAAGTAAACTGTTGAGTGAAGAACGTTTTTCTATGATTCCTTACTAAAGAAAGAATCTTATTAAGCAATGGTTATTTATTATTAACATGCTTTTTATCGGTATTCGATCAAGTTGGAATGGCCTTCATTTAAGGTAAATGCATTTCCTGTATGTCGTGATATTGACCCGGATATTCTTTACTCAGTTGTTTTAAGAAAGAATAATTTACATTTACAACTCATCTAGAAGGGGTTGCCTTTTTATATATATATATATATATATATATATATATATATGTATTTATATACCTGCATAAATATTTTTTGTGTTTTTATTACATTCGCAAAAACAATCTGATTAAAGTAAAACAGTTGTTAATAAAAATATAATTTTAAGACTTGTTTTATATTATTTCTCAATTACACTGATCTCGGATTGTTTATTATTTTATTTACTATATATGTATAAAGAACCTTTAAAGACTATAAGACGGAACCAAATGTGCTCTTGTTCTTACTTTAATTATTTAATTTTTTTAAATATAATATATAGAATTATGTGTATTCATTATTAGTATCAGTGTTAAAGTTCAGTATAATATTTCATTTTTTAATAAATTATAAATCATTGAATTATTTTTCTTAACTTTATGTTATCAATATATTATTTATATACATATTATTCGTTCCTTGTAAAAAGCATTAAATTTCAGTTTAAAATATCACATTTTTAAAAAAAGTATATTATGTAAAATTATATATCTATGTTATATATTTTTTTATATTTTTATTAAAAAATTTTTACTTTATTATTATGTTTTTTTACTTTATTTTACCAATATATTCTAAATATACCTACACTTTATGTACGTAGTATTCTATTCTTATAATAAGTATAACAAATAATATTTGTATTATAAAATTAATTTAAACGTTAAGCAACAACAGCTTAAGCTAATTACAAAATAATTGCTGTTTGCATACTTTCGCCACGCAGTATAAATACGTATAGGCTGTGTAAATTTGAGTTGTTTTGTGACTTGGATCGCTTATTGAGTGAGTTCTGGGCAAATCCCCAAGCGGCGTTCCAAAAAAAAACCCACGCGGCCTCTATAAATATGCAACTTTGCACTTGCCTTGAATCAGTTAACGTCGCAACGGAGTCGAAAGATGTTCGGTCACGTCGTGTTCGCTTTGCTGATCTCGTTGTCGCTGTCGCTGGGCGTGGAGGTGGATTTGAAGCTGGGCCGCGTGCGTGGCGTCAATTTGAGATCGCGACTTGGGGCGAACTTTCATGCGTTCCGCGGCATTCGCTATGCACAGCCGCCTCTGGGCGAGCTGCGCTTCAAGGATCCCCGGCCCGTCCAGGCCTGGGCGCCGGCCACCTTCGATGCTAGCGAGGATGGACCCATGTGCCCGCAGCCCTGGAACAATATGACCGATGTCCACGAAGACTGTTTGCGACTAAACGTGTACACGAAAACCTTGAATGCGACTGCTCGTCGACCAGTGATTGTGTTCCTGCATCCCGGCGGCTTCTATGTCTTCTCCGGGCAGAGCAAATATTTGGCGGGCCCCGCGAATCTGATGGATCGCGACTGCGTGCTGGTCACTCTGAACTACAGGCTGGGCAGCCTGGGCTTCCTGGCCACGGGCAGCGTCGATGCGCCCGGCAACGCAGGCCTCAAGGATCAGGTGCTCGCCCTGCGCTGGATACAACAGCACATCCAACGCTTCGGCGGCGATCCGCACTCCGTGACGCTGCTCGGCTACAGCGCCGGCAGCCTGAGCATCGGGCTCCACATGTTGTCGCCCATGTCGCGCGGTCTCTTCCATCGCGGCATCTGCATGAGCGCCTCGCCCTACGGCCAGTGGGACTACAACCAGACAGATCTGCAGCTGGCCCAGCGTCAGGCGCGTCTGCTGCAGTGCCCGGAGCAGCCAGTCTCCGACTTAGTGGGTTGCCTGCGGCAGAAACCTATGCTGGACTTTGTTAGCTCCTACAACGGCATGTTCGAGTTTGGCTGGAATCCGGTGCTCAACTGGCGGCCAGTCATCGAGCAGGACTTTGGCCAGGAGCGCTTTCTGGCCGAGCATCCGTACAAGACGGCGCAGAGCGGCAACTTCTACAAGGTGCCCCTGATCACGGGCATCACCGAGTTCGAGTTTCTGTCGGGCGCGTTCTGTAAGTTAACTTTGGAAATGATTTAGAAGGGATTCATATTTTTGAGTAGAAGTTAGTGAAGACAATCCCCTCTGTGCGTCCTTTCTTAGGAACAAAGCCCAAACAAGAGACTTAAATATTTCGACTTTCATTACGTAACTTATCTAGTTGAATCTTTAAGGTTATCTAATCCATCTACATCTTCACCTTCTTACAGTTGATCTGCGTAACGACAGCATCCGGAATAAACTCAACTCCAACTGGGATCACTTTGCACCCATCGCTTTGCTCTACGAACGGGACACGCCCCATTCGCGGGCGGCCAGCCGAGCGCTGCGAGACGCGTATCTGGACGGAGGTCGGATCGAGAATCCTGGCTCGCTGCAGGCGCTGGGCAGGCTCTATAGCGATGCGCTCATCGGCGTGGAGTATCATCGCTTTATGCGGCTGATGGCGCCTCATACGCCCATCTATACGTACTTGTTTCGGTATAAGGGACGCTATAGCTTCTTGAAGCATCCGGATACGAATCAAACATTTGGCGCTGTGCATCACGATGAGCTCCTCTATCTGTTTCAAGTGCCTCTACTAGCTCCGTTGTTCAAGCAGAGCGATCCGGAGAACTTGTTGATTGAACGCCTCACACGCATGTGGACGGAGTTTGCCAGAAAGGGGTGAGGAGAGGGTGTAGGAGAAAAGCCTTTTTGACAAATAGTACTTACAGAGCATTTTCTTAGTGATCCCCACAATGCAACTGATGAATATCTGTGCGATCTCCAGTGGCCCTTGTACAATGCCCGGGACAAAGCGTATTTGGAAATCGATGCCAAACTAACGCCCAAAACGGGCAACATTTATGAAGAACGCTATCAAGTTTGGGATAAATTGTTTCCATATCCAAGTTTCTAAATGAAACCAGTAGAACGAAATAAAGGCAGAAAAATGGTCTTGCATTTTATTGTTAATCTTTAGCTTCGACCATGCCCTTTATGACTCTAGATAAATCTCTTCACCTAATCAAGTATGTTAAGCTGACTCTTCAAAGGGTGTTTCCAATGCAGATGAACATAAGCAATCCGATCTTGAAGTTCATTTTGACAATGATGACAAATTACAGATACCACAGCTTATATATACCCTGGCAGAATTTAGTTGTATAACTTACCGTAAGTGTATACTGATTTGACATGGTTTCAAATGCATTCGATAACAATAAAACTTTTTGCAACACGTCAGAACAATTTATATAATAAAATAAAGGCACAAAAATGATCTTGCATTTAATTGGTAATTTTTTATCTTGACTTTATTTTGGTCCGACAATGCCCTTTATGACCAGGCAAAGCAGGCCCAACTTAAAGTCAGCTGGGCGTGAAGAAATCTCTTCACCTAATCCAGTATGTTGAGTTGACTATTCAAAGGGTGTTGCCAGCCTGCCCTCGCGATGGCGATGACTAAAAGCAATCCGATCTTAAAGTTCATTGTGGCACTGATGACAAATTACAGAGACCACAGCTTATATATACCCTAACAGAAATTAGTTACATAACTTAGCATTTATACTGGTTCGACATGGTTTCAAATGCATTTGTAACAACAAAAGCTTTTTAGAACACGTCAGAACCATTAACTCTTATTTAGCAGCTCTTGATAGTTAACAAAACTAAGGCACAAAATCGGAAGTTGGTTCAATAATAATAAATAACACTTAATTACAATCAAAACAAAATATAACGAGTGTAAAATTATGTATAACTAAGTAATTTGCATTTAATTGGTTTTAATTTATGAGGTTAGACAAAACAGATTTATGCTTAACAAAGTATTCAAACTTTGAAGTTGAGAAGCTTTCTCTAGAGGATTTTAAAGGTATTGCCAGATATTAAAATCAAGCAATATTGATTACGTCAAAACTTTACAAATAAACATTGATTTCGTACATTCAAAATAATAATAATAATGTATAGTGATGCCAGGATAGATTGAAGATCATTTTAAGAGTTTTATTTTGACTAATTTGTAGTTGGGTTATGTGCCACTTGTCTGACCACAATGGTGCGCCATAAAATGTTACAGTTAATAGTAAATAATAATGTTACAGAAAATAGACCTGAACAGAAAAATTTTGCTTTCCAAACTTAACCGAGAATTTTGGTTAATGGCTAAAGTTTGAGGACCATGGCTTTCAGTTTTTATAAGTGACGATTGCATGACTTTGCAATTTGAATTTATTGTATATTATAATTAGTTTATTAATTAATTTCCGTCCGCTTTTCAATAAAAAGTATGGATTTTGTCTTTGCGTGTATAGAGCCGTATGCCATTTGAAGGTTTTTGGTAATATTCGCTGAGAATAGCCCAGAGCATAGACTTGCAGTATTGTCATATACTTTGTGAAGTGGTATAATAAAAATTGGACGCAAAAATTTTAAAATATGTATATATAAGTCATTTTCATTTTATTGCCATTAACTGATCAAGTAAGACAACAAGGTTCTATGCTTTACTATTTGTGTAACAGCAAAGTAGTTCAATCCAGAATTTTGGCATGGCTATCCCAAGGATATTGCCATCCGGGCCGAGCGACGCAGAGAGCAAAAACCAATGCAAGGTAGAACTTCATCTTGAATGAGAAAAGTATTCAGACTTTCCTTGCTTTTAAGCCCAACTGGGATATAACAAGCGAAGAAAAACGAATTGATTTTGTATAGTAGCATATAAAATTCATTATTGATTTAGTCAAGCACATGCGTTGGCGAAACGAATTAAATGAACCTAATATGACTTACATAAACAATCAAAATTATTTGTTGAACATTATAAAGTATTAGTTTTAAAAAGCAAAAACTCAACTTTGATATTTGCTTTAATCGCAGTTTGGCTTTCTTGTATATGTTTTTTATAGAACTCACTTTCTGTGATATTATATTCATTTTATGCAAGGTAAAAATTGTGGAATCTGTAATTTATATATTTATTTTTTTTTATTTTTTTTATTTGGAAAGGATTGATTTTACGAGTGTCTTACTTGCTAAAAGCCTAGAGAAAATTTAAATATTTCGAATAACATCACCGACACTTTGGGAGTAAGACTAAAACTAAACCTTATAAGAAAATAAACATATGAAGGTCAAAATTAATATATAGGTTAGATATAAAGAGAAAGATATCGAAATAGATGGCAAACCACTGATCCGGTGGGGTGAATATTTAACCAGTCCTTCAATCTTTGACCCTTCTCATAGCTGAGAGTGATCAGTGATTTGCCGAAGATATGCTGAATGCAAAGATTTGATTAGGGAAGAGAGATTTCAGAGGAGAATACGTGATATAGGGTATTATACTGAGTGCATAGTACCCGAAATGAATTGTGGAAGGCGTAATCTGTTGTGCACTTAGACAAAAGGAGAGGACAGAAATTTCTCGTAGGAAAGGTTAATCTATGTCGTTAACAATTAACTTATGCAGAAAAACAATACCAAGTATCGTTCTACGGTTTGTAGACGGGAGATTCAGAAGTAAAAGCCGACTGGAGTACGATGGCAAGCTTAGATTGGTATTTCTGTTTAAACCACGTAAGGCAAAAAGCAAAAATTGATTTGGAACGGACTCTATCCGATCGTGATGAATTTTATTCTGTATTCCAGGATTGAATGTACCAAAGATATGTATAGAAGTTTAGTTGTAAAAGGGTCGTCAAACACTTTTGACCAGCGTTAAATAATACCTAGAGCTCTCTTAGCTTCGTTTACTATAGTGGATATGTGACTATTGAAACTAGAATCCAGAAGAACACCAAGATCTTGAACTACCTTGATGCGTTGTAAGGGAAAATTGGCTATGGTATAGCTAACTTCATGGGGCTTAGTACGGCTAAGCGTCATAAATATACACTTAGAACAATTTAAATTGGCTGAATACCATACCATAAGAATGCGAGAATGAGTTATAAGTGAGTTATATACATATATATAATCATTACACAAGCCCCAAATATCCTTTTATCTTAGCCAAAACCAAAAATTGAAAAAAGTTGTATTTATTTTTATGATCTCAACTTTATTGATAAAGGAAGACGACAAATGTTTTTGCCATCGATTAATCCTGTATTATAACAGGACTATTCCAGGGGCTTTGCCAGCCACCGAGAGCTGCTGCGACAACAAAAAACAATGCGTGGTGAAACTTCATTTTAGATGAATTCAGTTTTCAGCCGATCCACACTTTTATAGCTGTCTTGGAAAATAAAATGAATTGATATAACGAATTGATTTTGAATTTTTTGCATAAAAAATGCATTAGTTTTGCATTTAATAAAATAATTATATAAAACAATTGATTCTCAACAGTGGCATTTATAAAGCATTGCTTTGATTAACATTGCTAAGGGCACTTCTGCCTGTCCGAAACTAATAGAATTGTGTTAAGCTAAACGTAACTTATTGGAGGAAATAAATCAAAATAGGGATTATTTTAAAACTAAAAAAATGCTGGATTTGAAAAGCTTTAAATTTAATTTAATTTTTGACATTTTCTTTATTTTGTTGCACTTCAGTTTTTATGATTTCACATTTTCTATATTTGACATACAATTTGTGGAGCCTGCAAACTGCCAAGATGGTCGAAAAATATTTCTCTGTTTTTAGCAGAGGAATTTGACAAATACATCAGAGCAACACTGGACTGAACTGAAAGTGCTCTCAGCTTCAAACTAGTCGGCATTGGCAGCATATTTTGCAAATCTCTTCTGAAAATTTCCTAGCAATTTGCAATGCCAGCAAATCGAGCACCTGCAAAACATTTTAAAAATTGTTGTAAAAACAAACAAGTTGCGTTGGTCGACGTTCAAATGCCTGGGCTCAGTTCGTCCTGGCAAATAACGAGATAACTGCGAGAGAATTCATTGAGTCGACTGATTTGCTGCTGTTGGCACATATTTTTTGGGAAACACATTTTTTGACATTCCCAACAAAACTGGACGTGTTAAATTTTTGCCTGACAAGCTTGACGCCATGGCAATCAAATTCCAATGCTTGACATTTTTTTGAATACACAGATTAAAGCTTTGATTTTGCTGTTGCAACTTATGGAGTTATAAGTTTGATTATGCTTAGAAAAGTTAGCAGAAAGTTATCTGGCAATTGAGTGTATATTGAATACATTCCGACAAAAAAATCTATAACTGGCAACATTTATGAAAAACGTTTCCAATTCTGGAATAAATTGTTTTCCCATCCAAATTTCTAAGTGGAGTCAGATGAATAAAATAAAGGCAGAAAAATGCACTTGCATTTAATTGTTAATTTTTTATCATGACTTTATTAGGCTCCGACAATGTCGTTTATGACCAGGCAAAACCGGTCAACTTTAAGTAAACTGTGCATGAAGTAGAACTCTTCACCTAATCCTCCATCTTGAGTTGGCCCTCAATAGTGTGTTGCCAGCCAGCCCTGGCGATGGCGATGAATAAAACCAATCCAATCTTGAAGTTCATTTTGACAATGTTGACAAATTATAGCGACCACAGCCTATATATACCCTGGCAGAATTCAGTTACATAACTTAACAGTTATACTGATTTGACATGGTTTCAAATGCATTTGTAACAATAAACGCTTTCTACAACACGTCAAAATAATTTACTCATTATTTTAACAATAAGCTTTTGTTTCACAATTAAGGGCAATAATAAAGAAATCGAAATTACAATCGAAAAAAAGTATAACGATTATAAAATTAAGTATAACCCAGAATTGATTATTATAAATAATTAATAATTTATTAAAATTTTTTTGCTGCAGTAATCGATGGTTTAAATAGGTTTGGGTATGCTTTAAAAAGTTAACAGAATGCAAGCTGAGATTCGATTCAGACAAATGGATTTTCGGGCACGTCTAACAATAATCAAGGACTCATTGAAAAATGCAGCAACCACAAAGCGACAGCACATCAGTTAATTTGGAACCCAACCCGACTTCACGCCGCGAGCCTTTAAAAGGCATCATTCAACTGCATTGAGAAGCTTTAATCAGATGAAATCATTTACATTTTCATGCCGGCATCGTCAGCTACAGTTTTTTTTGTTGCAAAATGCCGGCGCTAATAACAACTACAATAACCAACAACAATAACAACGACTAGCACATGCAGCTCATGAATTTTTGATTACGCATTTGGCGCTGCGGACAAAATAAACGTCGCGCATGCAGCGGAAGTGCTGTTGCAATTTAATATTACGCATACGCCCCGTATGCGTACACAACTGATTGGACAGCGGTTAATATGCATATACACATATACATAAATTCTCGTGCTGCCCACACTACAATGAAAATTGCATAGACTGAGCAATATTTACATACACCAACATTATCCAATATATATTCAATTTAATTAATTAAAGTAGTCGAATTCGTTCAACTTGCTTGAAATCAAGAAAGCAAAAAGTTTGCAATGCTATTCTGATAATGATGCTGATATATAGACTTAATTGATATACCACTCTTCCACCTTAAAATGGGAATAGGTGTAAAATTTGCAGTCTCTTGTTTTGAATGAAGCACATTTAAATAAAGCAAGTATAACATAAGGTAAAGTCGAAGTTTTTTATAAGCAACTAATATAATTACTTTGCAATTACAAACAATTAACAGAGAAAACAGATTACTTCTAGTGATGCTTAGCTTTATGTTTTTCTGTAGTCTGTGGCCTTCTGAGGCATTTCAGCACCTTGCACAGAACGAAAATAACTGCAGTCAGCACCAAGATGGCCACAGCCGCAAACATGCCGAACACATCCAGGCTGTGGTAGGCCACAAAGCTCAAGTCCTGGCCGGCCACGCGCATGTGTGCGGCGCCCTTGTGACGCAGGACATACTCCGTCCACCAGATGGCCGTCTCCTGCGGACTCATCGGCTGGTCGCGATACCGCGCCGACATCTGTTGTGCCGTGGCCGCGAATTCCTTCTCCCCGATCAACCGTTCAATGGTCCGTTTGAACTCGGCACTCGTCATCGTCTTGTGGTCGAGTCCGAGGCCGAAGCCTGCACGCTTGGCGCGCTCCACGTTCAGGAACTGATCGTAGAAGAAGGGCAGTCCGAGCACGGGCTTGCCGTGATGAATGCTCTCGATGGTGCTGAGCAGGCCGCCGTGCGTGATGAACAGCTTGACGTTGGGATGCGCCAGGATGTCCGGCTGGGGGAACCACTTGCTCAGATAGACATTCGCGGGCTTGTTGGCCAAGCGATCGTCCTCGAACTTCCAAAGTACACGTTGCGGCAAACTGGCGAAGGTTGCCAGCAGCATTTGCTTGTGCTCCTCGGGCAGATCCTTGCTCTTGATATTCGAGCCGAGCGAGAAGTAAATGACGCCCGCCGAGCCGGCGCCCTGAATGAACTCCTCCATATCTTGGGGCAGCGGTGCGGGCTGGTGGGCAATGTGCAGCCCGCCCACCTCGATCATGTTGGGCACATGCGGCCGCGCGAAGCTCAGCGAGAAGTGCTGATTGAGGAGAATCAGCGAGAAGTTCTTGCTCAGCTCCACCAGGGGGCGCTTGTGAGCCACGTGGGGAAAGTGCTGCTCGTAGAGCTGCAGCTGCATGGGCATATAGACCAGCTTCCAGTTGAGCCAGGCGATGGCTGTCTCCACAAAGTTGTACACACGCTCCCAGTAGTTCATGCGATCGCTCAGCCCGGCCGTGACCAGGGGCGTATATGAGATGGGCGAGGTGTTGCCCACCATCTCGTCGATGTTCCAGTCCGTGCCGAACGTGGACAGCCCGATGATCGGCGCGTCGAAGTGCGCCGCAAAGCCGTAAAGCGCATCTGTCCGGAGAGCCTCCACGATGATCAAATCAAAGTGCGCCTTGCCCGGCTGAAGCAGCTCCTTTTGGACATCCGCATTTTTCAGCACCATTTTCGTTACGCTAATAAAGAAATCGTTGATGAAATTGTTCTCCTGCCAGGAGTTTCGCGGCTCTTCAATATTCGCAATTATATCTATAAATAAATGGCAAGATATTTATAATTTAGTTATTGATTAGCTTTATGATTGCTGATGTGTGTCTTAGATTATTTTAATTGAGCAACGTTTTATTGATTGTTGATTACAGAAGGTATGGCTTTATCAAAAAGTTTAATCATATTGTTCAAATAGTACTATTTGTTTCCTTGAAACTTTAAAGTAATCTTGAGTAAAGAAACTGAATTAAATGAACTTTAATGTGTTTTAAACGAAGCCCAATGTTTATTATTTTGTTTTCTCTACTGCTTTTATTGTAATCTATTAGGTAGCTAAACTTATGAGGCAGTAGATATTATTTGATTAATTTTCATGTAGCTATACTTCATGTATTTACTCACTTACCTTCGTAGGACTGAAATACTTCGGGCACATAAATATCTCTGAAGTTCTTGAGCGGTTTCTTCTGGGGAAAAGCATTGACCGAGGTCACCTCGTGACCTCGCGCCGCCAGAGCCTTCAAATAGGGCAGCACATTGATATATTGCGACGGCCCCGGAAAGGGGAACACGGCCAGAATGCGTGCGGCCTCCGACGAACCTGATAGCAATAAAAGCAACGGCAGAAGACAGCAGAGCCGTAGAGCGAGCATCGTGCGCCGTTGAATTCTGAATTTGAACTGACATTGTGAAATAGTCTGGGTTAAATGGAAAGCGCTGCCCAGCTTTTTATTTCGTAGATTAAAGTGATGGACGCGCATGCGATAACAAGCGTTTTACAAACGGCGATTACAGTCATTTGTATGGGCCTCAGAGCGTGCCTCCGCACCCCCAAGCTCGCCCAGATTGCCGCAGCTGCTCAGCATGATATTATTAAATTAGGCAGCCCCTTCATGTTTCAGTTATTTTCCATACCGAGCTCAGCATCTGTTTGCTTGATGGGATGAGAAATTGCCAGTCATGATTATGATCAGTTCGTTCAGTTAGGGATAGGCCACAGAGTAAACACTTCTTTATGATCTGTACCAGGGACAAGTTACTATTAAAGTGATCAAAAGGTTTTTTTTTTCAAATATACATAACTTTAATTTCAAATTGCAATTGTCAACTTTTACTGAAAAATTTACCACAAGAATTATTTTGAAAAGAGAGATTTTTTTAAAGCTTTTTAAAATGTGTTTAACTTTCAATTAAAATTGCGTTTGTTTAACCTAAACTTAACCTTTAAGAATATGAATTGTATTATAGAAACGCTTCTATTAAACATATAAAAAAGTTTTATCTTAATTTTTTTTAAAATGCGCATAGATGTTATTTAATATTGCATTTATTTAAATTTAATTCAACATTTCTGTGCTATAAATATATCATTAAAGGCTTTTATTAAACATCACTCAAAGTTTTTCTTTAAGCTTTTTAAAATTACCTTAACTTTTAATTAGATTTGCATTTGTTAAACTTTAACTCAACGTATATGTACGCATATTTGGTATAAAATCTCATGATAAATACAAAGTGTTTCTTCGATTGCATCTACTGCAGCTTTGCTTTCGCAGCAGCTTTGCTGCGTCTACACAGGATAAAGCGCACAAGTCGCAGCAACGCAGAGAGCAGCAGCAGAAACAGCAGCACGATCAAGGAAGCGACGCCGCAGAACAGACCCCACGTGTCCAGGCCGTGCAGCTGCAGCATATTTAAATCTCGCGAGGCGGCGCGCAAATGTGGAGCGCCCTTGTGCCGCAGGACGTACTCCGTCCACCAGACGGCACGCTCCAGCGGCGTGTCCTTCTGATCGCGAAACAGGCGCGACTTGAGCTGCGCAGCCTGCGTGAAGCTCTCGTTGGTCAGCAGCTGCTCGATGCTGGACTGAAGATCGCTGGCGGTCATCTGCCACAGGTCGAGGGCTAGGCCGTAGCCCGCCTGCTGGGCGCGCTGCACGTTGAGATGCTGATCGTAGTAGACGGGCAGGCCCAGGACGGGCTTACCGAAGTAGATGCTCTCGATGGTGCTGAGCAGGCCGCCGTGCGTGATGAAGAGCTTGACGTTGGGATGAGCCAGGATGTCGGGCTGGGGGAACCACTTGGAGATGAGCACATTGGCGGGCTGATCCTCCAGCTGCTCCTGCTCGAACTTCCAGAGCACGCGCTGCTTGAGCCCGCCAAAGGCCTGCAAAAGCAACTTTCGAGTGGCCGGCGGCAAGTCAGCGCTCCTGATGTTCGAGCCCATCGAGAAGTAGATGACACCATGCGGGGCCTCCGTCACAAAGGTGGCCAACTCGGCGGGCAATGGTTGAGGATCGCGCGTCTGCTGCAGATGCAGGCCGCCCACCTCGATCATGCTGGGCAGATAGGGCCGCGGATAGCTGAGCGTGAAGTGCTGGCCGAGCAGCATCAGGGTGAAGCTATCGAGCACCTGGTCGAGCTGGAGGCTGGCGCGTGGAAAGTAGCGCGCGTAGAGCTGCCGCTGGCTGGGCAGATGGAAGAGGAGCCGATGCAGCCAGGCGAGGCTGGCGTCCCACAGATTGTGCAGACGCTGGGCATAGTCCATGTGCTCGGTGCGCGCGGACAGCAGCTGGGGATTGTAGGACAACGGCGAGATGTTGCCCATTAGCTCGTCGATGTGACGATCTGTGCCGTACGACGAGATGCCCATGGTCAGGGCCTGGAAGTGTTGGGCTAGCCCGAAGAGCGCTTCATTCTGCACCGTTTCCAGCAGCACCAGGTCAAACTTCTCGTCGCTCTCGAGCAGCTGCTTTACCTGCGCATCCTCCAGCACGCAGGTGGTCATCATGTTCAGGAACTCCGTGGTCATGGTCAGCATGGTCCACTGACTGACCTGCTGGGTGTAGTCCGCAGTGCCAAAAGCTAGTCAGACTCGATTAAATGAAACTCTAACTAAAGGGTATCTCAAGTGCTTACCTGCCATCAGCTCGTGTACTTTGCCAGCTCCGATTACCCGAAAGTTGGGCTCCGCTGGAACGCCGCCAAAAGTGTTGATCACTGTCACATTGTGATCTCGCCGGGCCAACTCCTTCAGATACTGCTCGGCGAATATGTACTGTGACTTGCCCGGGAAGGGAAACACGGCCAAGATCTTGGCGCCCAACGCGCCAGCGCCCATCTGACCGAGCAACATAACCAGAAATCCAAACCTCAGCAGCTCCATTTGTATCTGTGTGTAAGTTTTAATCGAAAACGCGAACAACCAAATTGGTTTGTTGTGCGGTCACTACTAAAAAAACACAGAAAATTGCTTTTGATTAGCGCCAATTTTTGTTACTTATTAATGTGGAAGAAGAGAGTATATTCGGCTGGTACACAGTGGAAATGATCGCAATTTTAAAGCTAAATTCTTGAATTTTAATCAAATATATGTTTTTAGCAGTCTCGAATAAAATGATAATTTATTTTGATTTTTTTCAATTAAATATATAATAAAAAAATAACTTTTTTAATTTTAAAGCCAATAAATTAATCGCTTTAAGCTGGTTTAATTGCTCGATTTTAAGACAATCAAATTATGGCAAAATATAAACTTTTATTATGTTTTTTAAATCTTTTTCAGTTCTAAACTATTGCTTATGATTCCTGTTAAGGTTTGATGATGCTGCTTTCTAAAACATAGTTTGATTAGATTTTAAGCTTAAAACAAAACAAATATATATGTTTTTTAGTAATTAAATTTAATGTTTTTATGTTTTTACACACCTTTAAAGAGTATTAAGCCGTCGATTACGCCCGCCTGCAAAGTTCTAACTAGTTTTTTATTTCGGAATTACGTTTTCGATTACGTCGTGAGCTGAAATTCGCCAACACTGTTGAAGCGTAACGTAATTCTCTTTATTGTTTTTTGTTTGTGCCAGCTAATTTGATATTCTTTAATTTATTTAATTTTTATTTGTTTATATTTATAGAACAGCTTAAATATAACTACGAGCGTCGTTGTTAAAGGCGCGCGTCTGTCAACGATTTTATTTGTTTACTAATTCTCAGTTGTTATGCAAGCAAAGCTGTTATTCTCTCTGTCTCTCTCTCTCTCTGTGGGTCTTTATCTCCCTCTTATTCTCTGTCTTTTTGAATTGTTCACTCTTTGTTAAATAAAACACATTAATACTCAGTATAGAGACCTGTCTAGCCGCAACGCCCGCGTTTAATTGAGCAAAAAAATGCGTTGTTTTTATTTGTGGAATTTTTACATTCTCTGAGCAAACTTTGCTCGTTTCGCTACAATTCAAAAATTGTTTACTGGGGGTTGCTTAAGATTATAACTTAAGTAGTGTGAGTTTGATAAAGAAAAGAAAAATAATAACGATTTGTTGTGTTTAAAAACATCATACACATGCCACGGAAAATGATAGCAGTTCAAGTTTAAAGACTATAAAATAGCTTTTAATAATTCTATTTTATAAAACAAGCCATATTTTATATATTTGATAAAAATTGTTTCCATCGTATTTTAAAAATAATTTATATATATTTAAAAAATGGTGACGTTGTTATTCAAATACCACTATGAGTTGGGACCACCTAGCAACCATTAACAATTAAATAAAAACTGAAATTTAATAGCTTTTAATATACGTATATAATTGATCTATATTATTTTAAATGTAGCCTTACACCATATTATGTACAAATTATTGTTTTCATTATTAATAATAATATTTTAATATAAATAGTAACATTTAATTTAACTTATTTTATCACAAGTGACAAATGTTTCCTTTCTTAATTAAATTTTGTAGACTACACTCTTATTGAAAGTTACTAAGTAAGAGTACATCAGAATAAAATATTTTTTATCCGTATCCCAAATGAGAAGAGTTTTGTATTTATAATGGGAACAATATCAAATCCCTATTATAAAGTTTTCTCTATTCGAAATGCGAAAAGTATATTTTTAATACATAAAATTGTCGCCTAAACCACTAAAGGAGTATATATATATATACATATAGTAATACTTAAAGTACAAAAGTGTCTGTATGTAAAGTAAATTCAATGTGCAAAGCACTTTTAATACTTTGCTTAAAATATAACCATGACTGCGCATTTTTTGAGATATAAATGAAAATTGGTTTACATGACAAATGCATAAATATATATAAATGGCGTATATACTACATAAACACTTATGGAGTACAAAATCATATAAACAGTTTCAATGATTACAAACGTAATTGCCATGCTGATAAGATAGCGCTTATCATATTGGCTATTGACTATAGCGTCTTACGATCTCTGCGTCTTTTCAGGCAACGCGACAGCTTGTAGACCACATAGAACACCAGGCAGAGTAGCAAACTAAGCCTGCCCCCAATCATTAGCAGATTGTCCAGGCAATAGTAGTCGACCAGCTTCATGCTGGACGTGGAGATGCGCATATGGGGCGCCCCTTTGTGGCGCACAACGTACTCCGTCCAGAAGACGGCCGTGTCCAGCGGATGCTGCGGCAGGTCGCGCACGCGTGTTGCCAACTGAAGCGCATTGTGGCGATATTGGGGCTGATGGAGCAGCTCGCGCAGCGCTGACTCGAACTGCGGCCGGGTGAGGGTGTTGAGGTCTAGAAGCTGGGCCACGCCCGCCGCCTGCATGCGTTCCAGGTTGCGGAACTGATCGAAGAAGAGGGGCATGCCCAGCACGGGCTTGCCGTAGTGGGCGGCCTCGATGATGCTGAGGATGCCGCCGTTGCTGATCAGCAGCAGGACATTGGGATGCGCCAGAATCGACTGCAGCGGCAGCCAATCGCCCAGGTAGATATGACTGCTGACATTGGGCCGCACAGTTCCCTCGAAATGCCAAATGACGCGCTGGGGCAAAGCCTCAAAGGCGGCCACGAGCAGCGCCAGCGTTGGAGCTGGCAAATCTCTGCTCTGCAGCTCGGTGCCCAGCGACATGACGACGACGCCGTGCTGCGCCTCCGCGATGAACTGCGCCAGCTGCGGCGGCAACGGCGGCAGCTGCTTGGGCACATGCATGCCGGCCACCTCGATGAGGCTGGGCACATTGGGTCGCGACTCGAACAGGCTGAAGTGCTGGTTGAGCAGTATCAGCGAGAAGCTCTGGCGCAGCTCGAGGAAACTCTGCCGCAGATGGCCAAAGAAGTGCTCGTAGACGGCGCGCAGCGGCGGCAGGAATATCAGCTTGTGCATCAGCCACTCCTCGGAGATGAGCATCCAGTTGTAGAAGCGATCCAGCAACGTGACGCCCGGCTTAAAGCCCAGCGGCAGCAGCGGCTCCAGGGTTGGCGACGCAACGTAGCCCACCAAAGCGTCCATGTTCCAATCGGCGCCACAGGTGGCCAATCCAATCAGATGCGCATTGAAGTGCGCCGCCAGCCCGAACAGCGAATCCGTGTGCGATGGCTCAATGATCACCAGGTCGTAGCTCACATTGGAGCGCATCAGCTGCTGCACTTCCTCATTTTTGAGCACGTTCAGGCAGATCTTCACAAAGAAGTTTCGTACCGAATTCACCTCCACCCACTTCGACATGGTCATGTCTTCCACATTCAGGTCTGTTAACGGGTGGGAAGAAAGTTTTCAAGTGTTTTCAGTATGTCTCTTGTAACTATATGATGATGATGATGGAAACTTAGCTGCGACAAAATTTTAAATCTATAAACAGTATATTAACAAACACTGAAAATAAATTCATTTTTGTGTCGTTATATATATAAATATATAAATAAATAATAATAATAATTTTATCCACTTTTTTTTAATTATTGTCTATCTGCTTTATTTTTATTTACAGTATGTCAAGAAACTAATTACACACTGAAAATAAATAAAAGTTTATTGTCTCTTTAATAGAAAATAATTCTCTTTTATTTAATTTAATCACTTTTTTTTTATAAATATTTGTTCAATGGGATGTTTCTTGTTATTATGCAAATATATATAAATTACATTTAAATTAATGAACAATTGGCGACTTGTCAGCTTCGACTCACCCCACGATGTATCGTATCGATCCTTAATGTATATCGAATGTAAATGCTGCATTATTTTGCAATCGGTAAAGGCGTGTATAAAGGTCAGCTGGTGACCCCGCTGCAGCAGCGCCTCCAGATAAGGCGTGACCAGCATGCACTGCGAAGGCATATCGTAGGGAAACACCAGCAGAATGCGTGCCGCCCAGCCGGGGCACAGTGGTAGCAGCAGTGTGGCAAGGGCGAAGCCCACAATCAGCCCCATAACAGTTCCAGCGTAAAGCAAACGCGATTTCCGACTGAGCGTGAAGTGGCTGGGCCCAAACACCCAACGACCACCAAAAGCCGTGGCAGTGATAAGATTAGAATTATTCGCTCACCACTCGAAAATTTAAATGGTGCCCAGTACTGGCGAACGTATTGAAATGCACGGACGTGAAGCGGCAAAATGTTAGGGCACCTGCTCGTCTTCGGTCTGTGTCTGCAGCTGGCAACTGCCGCCAACATTTTGGCCATATTTCCGTACACTTTTCCGTCGCCCTTCCTGTTAGTGGTGCCATACATGAAGGCACTAGTCGAGAGGGGCCACCAGGTAACCATCGTTTCGGCAGGCTTTCACTTGGCCGATATCGAGGGTGCTCGTCACATTCGCGTGGCGATGCTCAATCAACTCATGGAGGGTAAGCAAGAATCGAAGGAAGTTGTTTTAAATTAGTTTCAAAATAGGTTTGAAGGAGACAACTCTTCTAGTAAATATTTCTTGAAGTCTATAGTGAAAACACTATTTTTTACTACAAGAATTTTATTACACATAACAAATACTACAGCTGTAAAATAGTATGCTCAGATTAATAGCAGTTATTACAGCCATAAAAAAGTGTTCAAGTTAACACTTAATTTACATTACATTTACATTACTCTCATTTACAGATATTATGAACTATGATTTTCAAGGAGAGTTTCCATCGAACAAATGGCAGGATGCTCTGGTAACGACCGAATACTTCTACAATGCCTCGACCTACGTTCTCAGCGACGCTGGCGTCCAGGCGCTGCTCCACGACCGCAATGCCCACTTCGACATGGTGATCGTGCAGGCGTCGCTGACCGACGCACTCTACGGATTTGCCCAGCACTTCAACGCCTCTCTCGTTGGACTCTCGGCCTATGGGACGGCCTGGAACATCGACTATCTGGCGGGCAACAAGGCGCCCAGCATCTATGAGCCCATGTCGCCGGGTGGCTACTCCAGCGAACTTGGCCTGATGCACAAGCTGAAGAACTGGATTTACATCACCGAGGAGTGGCTGCTGGAGCGCCTCATCTATTTGCCCGTCCAGGTGCAGCTCTACAAGCGCTACTTCAACAAGTCCGCCGAGAGCCTCTACGATATTCGTCGCAGCTTCTCGCTGATGCTGATCAACCACCACTTCAGCCTGGGACGTGCCAGATCCAATGTGCCCAACGTCATCGAGGTGGCCGGAATGCATCTGGAGCAGCCCAGCGCCCAGTTGGACGAGGAACTCCAGCACTTTGTGGATGGGGCGGAGCACGGTGTGATTGTCTTCTCCATGGGCATGGAAATCACCGGCAAGTGGCTGCCGTCCAACGTGGTGAAGACGCTGCTGCAGACCTTTGCGCGTCTGCCGCAGCGCGTCGTCTGGAAGTATGAGCAGGCGCTGCCCAACAAGTCGGACAACATTTACATCAGTCCGATGCTGCCTCAGCGCGAGCTGCTCGCCCATCCCAAGGTGAGGCTGTTTATCACCCACGGCGGCATCTTGAGCATCATCGAGGGCGCCTTCTACGCGGTTCCTATGCTCTGCCTGCCGCTGTACTACGATCAGTTCGGCAACGCGGAGCGCATGAAAATGTCGGGCTTGGCCCTCACAGAGGACATTTTCACGTTGACAGTGGAGTCCACAACGAGAGCGATCAAGGAGCTGCTTGAGAATCCCGCTTACACACTCAATGCACGGCAAATGTCGAATCGCCTGCGGGATCAGCCCATGAGTCCTTTAGAGACTGCCATCTGGTGGACGGATTATGTGCTCCGGCACAAAGGAGCTCCCCACATGCGCATCTCGGAGGAGGACATGTCCTTTATGCAGTACTACAGCCTGGACATCTTTTCCGTTCTGCTCGGCCGCATCGGACTGGCCGTCATGATCGTCAGCTGCGTCAGCCTCAAACTGGTCAGTTACCTTTTAAAGCCCTACCACATGCGTCTAACTGTTCCTATGGTCAACTAAAAGACGCTTATCAACAAGAGAGAGAACGAAGTAAGAGAGAGAGACAAAGAGTGTGTCTTCTTTGTTGTGATCAGTTATCAACTGATAACTTGTCCAGCGGCGCTTGACTGGCAAATAAAAACATAACTTTTTACATATTTCGATTAAAAAAGGTTCCCAATTTAGATACAGCTTTGATAAGCGACGCGACGCGCAGTTGTTCATGTTCCAGGGAAATCAGAAACCCATAAAGTAACTATTTTATTTATAGCAAATTTAATACCCTTCCTCGGGATATTTTAAGTTGGTTAGACAATATGAAACAAAGGCACTTTTATATATAGTTTGTTGATCGGAATGTAAAGTTGAGTTCATATAAATATATTTATAAGTGTCAATAATAGCTGACTTGATGTTAAAATTAATCATATGCTTAGTCATAAAAGAGTTCTTTAAGAAAATATTAATTTATACTTAAGATCTAACTTTTGCAGTTGAAAGCTATTGATTAGATATAACTTATAATATTAAATATATATTAAATGCTTATAGTTTAAATGGCGACATATTTGAAATATAAATGTTAAGTGTTTAATATAACAATTATGAAAATAAAATTCAAACAGTGTTTCTAGAGGTCGATAACATTTTCTGGCCACTTAAGCCCATAATTTCAAGATCGTTAAAAGGCAATTGAAATAAATTTTACAGCTTCGACTCAATTAACTTACATACTGAAGAAACGAACATATATATATATATGCCGGTCTCCAAAATAGAAGGTTCAGCTTAAGCTAAGTATTCGTCAAAAAGAGCCTTCAAGGCTAACATTGTTTTGACCAAAAAGTACATGCGAAGTCCAACTGAAAGTAAAGTGGTGCTCAATCGCGGCCATAACCACAGCCAAGAGCCAAACAGCTATGACAATGCCAGTGATTAGATTAGAATTATTAGCTCGATTCGAACCCGAACCTTTCGATAATTTAAATGCTGCCCAGTACTGGGAAAGGCATTGAAATGCACGGACGTGGAGCGGCAAAATGTTAGGGCACCTGCTCGTCGTTGGGCTGTGCCTGCAGCTGGCAACTGCCGCCAACATTTTGGCCATATTCTCGTACAACTCTCCCTCGCCCTTCCTACTCGTCGTGCCGTATGTGAAGGCGCTCCTGCAGAAAGGACATCAGATCACTATTATTTCGGGAGGCTATCACTTTGCGGACATCGAGGGTGTTCGCCACATTCGCGTGGCAATGCTCGATCGGCTAATGGACGGTAAGCATAAGATCAACTAGCTGTGTATTTAATTTAATAAATTAGCCTCTGGTTAAATCTACCATGAGTAACAAATAGTAACAATAATGTTTTACTCTAAGACATATTTTAAATATTTTTTTGTTAATTTTTTAGACAATATTTAATCTGTTATTCTCCTTAAGACGATGTTATCTTTGAAGTATGACCATAATATTTAACATATTGAACAGTTTCCAGCCACAGCAAAACTTTTTATATATGCCCACCCATAAAAAAAATAATTGAGGCAAACAAAAGGGATCAAATTTATATAGATTTATTATTTTATTTTATTTTATATAAGTATGGTATGATTTATTAATACTTGATAACCTTTACTTTTATAATTCCGTCACTTTGACGAATTGTTTTTAAATAAGAATATTTCCGTATTAAACAATATACCTTTCCTTTACACTGATTAAACCTGTAGATCTAAAGTCCTTTGACTTTGGCGACGACTTTCCTCTGAGCAAGTGGCACGAAGCTTTAATGATATCTCAATTGTACCACAACTCATCCAAAAGAATACTAGAGGACGCTGGTGTCCAGGAGATGCTCCACGATAAAAGCTCCCACTATGATATGGTCATCGTGCAGGCGGGCCTCACCGACGCACTTTACGGATTCGGTCAGCATTTTAATGCCTCCCTGGTAGGGATCTCGGCCTGCGGCGGCGCCTGGAACATTGACTTTCTGGCGGGCAACAAGGCGCCCAGCATCTACGAGCCCATGTCCTCGAGTGGCTACTCGCAGGGATTCAGCGTGCTGGACAAGCTGCGAAAGTGGATTTACATCACCGAGGAGTGGCTGGTGGAGCGCCTCATCTATCTGCCCGTCCAAGTTCAGCTCTATAAGCACTACTTCAATAAGTCCGCCGAGAGTCTCTACGATATTCGTCGCAGCTTCTCGTTGGTGCTGATCAACCAGCACTTTAGCCTGGGACGTGCCAGATCCAATGTGCCCAATGTCATCGAGGTGGCCGGAATGCATCTGGAGCAGCCCAGCGCTCAGTTGGACGAGGAACTCCAGCACTTTGTGGATGGGGCGGAGCACGGCGTGATTGTCTTATCCATGGGCATGGAAATCACCGGCAAATGGATGCCAACGATCTTGGTGAAAGTTATGCACAAAGTGTTTTCTCAGCTGCCGCAGCGCGTTGTCTGGAAGCTCGATCAGGCGCTGCCAAACAAACCTGACAACATTTACATAAGCACCCTGCTGCCCCAGCGAGAGCTATTGGCTCACCCTAAAGTGAAGCTGCTCATTACCCACGGCGGAATCCTGAGCATCATCGAGGGCGCCTTCTACGCAGTTCCTATGCTCTGCCTGCCGCTGTACTACGATCAGTTCGGCAACGCGGATCGGATGAAACACGCTGGTCTCGCTCTAACTGAGAATATCGCTTCCATGACCGTGGAGTCTACAATGAGGGACATTAAGGACCTGCTTGAGAGTCCCCAGTACATGCTAAATGCACGGCAAATGTCAATTCGCCTGCGGGATCAGCCCATGAGTCCTTTACAAACGGCCGTCTGGTGGACGGAGTATGTGCTCCGGCACAAAGGAGCGCCCCACATGCGCATCTCGGAGGAGGACATGTCCTTTATGCAGTACTACAGTCTGGACTTCCTCTCCGTTCTGCTCGGCCGCATCGGACTGGCCGTCATGATCGTTAGCTGCGTCAGCCTCAAACTGGTCAGTTACCTTTTAAAGCCCTACCACATGCGTCTAACTGTTCCGCTGCTCTACTGAACGCCGCTTATCAAAGAGAAAGAGAGAGAGGAATATAATCGAGTGGGAGAGTAAGTGAGAACGGGTTGTCTGCTTTGTTTGGATGAGTAATCAATTGATAAATTCCATAGCGACGGCGAATGAAAACACAATTTTGAACAAACGGTGATTAAAATAGGTTCCCTATTTAGATACAATTGCGATAAGCGACGTGCTTGAGAAGTTCCATAGTTAATACAATCTAAAATTTATAAACTCCAGGGCTTATATGATTTTTATTGTCTAAGTCTACGACAATTATTTACTCTAAAGATAATATAAACATATATAAAATTGGATTCCATTAGCATAAAACCTAAAAAAGGAATAGAAATTATACATATATTATAAGAGTATACTTCCTTAAATATTTATATTTTTGTTTGTTATACTAGACTTAATCTGAACATGTAGTTAGACTACAGGCAATCAATTCCTTAACTTGATAATTGTTTACAATTTTCAAAGATAAGATAAGCTGTGAAATAGTCTGCGATATGATATGAAAAAGCGATATAAAAATTTCGCCCAAAAATGCTTTGTTAACTAATGTGAGTTTTATTGACATATTTATATGACTTTTATTTTAAATCTATAAAACAAAAATATATATAACATATGTAATAATAAACGAACAAATAAATAAAGATTTAGTTTAATATTTTTGACAGGTAAACGAATTTATTTAGTAATTAAGTGCTTTGTGAAAAAATGAAAGAAAGTAAATTAATTCTACATTTCATAAATATTGCTCAAGAAATGTTGACTGATCGAACCAAAAGCTGTTGAATGTTGTGATGTTAATCATATATATTAACTTATTGAATAATATTTAATAATATTTATTAGTGAACTATAAGTATATATTCATAATCCTCTGAATTGAAATGTATTAGCTGTTTTTTATAAAATAATCATTGAAAAGTATAATCCATAAATGAATTCGAATAAAGTCGCTCGCGAATTTGCAGCAAGAGATTTTAAGGGGGAGTATAATGAATATGATTGCTTCTAATTGGCCCATTGAAGGAGTGGCCGGTGAAAAGGGTCAACCTGCTAAGTACACTTGCCAACTGCCACGTATATATTCTAATTAGAAAAGTTTTCTCCATCGCCCGGTCATTATCTAGCTGTACCTTCGACCCAAACCCCAAAACCCTGTCACAAGTAAAACCGCGCTCATTACGCATTTTACATCAATCAGCACGTGCCCAGCATGTTTTAAACTCTTTCTCAACCATTTTTTTTCCTTCTATCTATTCCAAAGGGCTTCCAAAGAAGAAAAAACGTGGTGAAAACATTAAAATGCACAGTTCGCAGTCGGGGGGCAAAAAAAGTGCGCACAATTGCGTTCACAATTGCCGGACAAAATACGCGGCGAAGGTATAAAATTTCCTGGTCATTCAGGTGACTGTCTCTGTCTACGACCTCCGACCTCCGAGCTGCGGTCAAAACAACGCGACGTGCATGAAAAGCAAATACAGTGAAATCTGCTTAAGAGCTACAATTGTGTGCCATAAATAGATTCATAGAAGCTTTTTTATTAATACTGGCTAATTGGATAGTTGTCCGATTCAATTTACTTACTAATTGTTATTTCGCCTTTAGCCATTTGTCACTGCCCCAAAATAATAATAATAAATAATGTTTTGGCCGTAATTGAAATGAAAATTGTTACGAAAAATTCAAGAGATTATAATGTGCAGTTAGCTTCAATTGAACATGTAAATAAGTTGGGATCCGAAATGTGCTCAACGTGTTGTCAATTTGATGTTTATTGCAGATTTTTATTTGATTTTATGTTGGAACATTTGAATTTATGTGCTGGCCATAAACTCGCGAGTGTCTAATCCAAAAATTCTTGTGAAATTGCCAAGTTGGCCTGGTTCGGCCCGGCTTGGCCCGCTGTATCGTTCTAAGCCATTTTTATTGGCCATTTGGCCGAGCAGCCGCAGCCGAGCAGGCCGAGCAAAGTTTTTTGGCCAATGCTCAAGTGGGCGGCTTTCATTGGCGCTTAACTAACTGAAATTAAGTAAACTTTCTTTTGACTTTCATAAGCCTTTTAATAAGCCATAATCCCGCCGGCCTGATCCGGATTGTGTGCGCGCACACACAAAGGACACACACACTCACACACACACGCATGCACATCATAAAAACTAATTAACATTCTAGGGGGCCATGAAAAACGCATGCAATAAATATCATCAATGGCAGCAAAGAACTTTATTAAAAGTACTTTTAATCAAATTCCAATGGGAGCTCCAGCTTCAGCTCCAGCTGCGGCTCCAACTGCGGCTCAAGCTTTTCACTAGGGATAACATTTGAGGCCTGATTAACTTTATAACTCGCATGAAAAGCGTGTTCGCAGTAGCTTTTGTAACTATTATAGCTGCTGATTTTTTTCTACCTTTTAACTTTGCCAAAGGGCATGCTGATTTTGTGGCTATTTTGGTTCAGCTGTGGAAAAGCAAAGCCCTCATATATTATGAGGGCAGAAATCTAGGAAGCTGTTGTGAATGTATAGATATACAGATGTGTCAGTATTTTTAAAAATAAGTATAAGTGTATAAGGGTATACGTCAGAATTGAGATTAATATATATAAAAAATTTTTTATATGGCTTAAGGTAAATATATTTGTAAATATATACAAATATATACATATATCTATAATTGTATATATATATAAATATATATACATAGAGCTTTGAATAAACATTAAACTATATTTTAGGCTAATAGAAGTTTAGCTTTAGTCTTATTGTATACTTTCACCTCATTTATTTCACATTCAAAGACTGGTTACCCATCTGAAACTGCAACTTGTGAGAGTATTTCATATTCGTTGGCAATAAAAATAAAAAATTCATATCTTGTTTGTTAGAAAAGTTGTGCTGGAGGCTTTTAATTAGCGTCTGCCGCCTAAGTCCCAGCGCGCATTACGCATACGACACGTTGGCCGCTGGTGCCAAAGCGGCTGCCGCTGCTGCCGTTTGGGTGATGCCTCTGGGCTTGCTTGGGCACGATTTTAATTAATTAGACTTTTATGAGGCGTGCATGCAGCTAGGCGACGGGTTAAAGCCCAGTTATTGTTTTTGGCTTTAGAGGCGACTTTGTCGTGGCCGCGCTTGCGGGCTTAACACCAGTCATAGATGTAACACACACAGACACACACACACATCCACTCGCACACACACATCCACTCGCACACACATGTGCGTTAATATAAAAATTTAGCATTATTTTGTGTTGTTGGAGTTAGAGATATTTGGCTGGACATGCCGGCAAAAGGGCCGTGTCTGTGGTAATGAAAATTGTGGTCGCATTATGCTCAGCATTCGGCATAATTGCAGCCAGGATATGCGTTTATGCTCGGAGATTACTTTTTGTGGCCGGCCGTTGACCAACAGCGACAGCGACAGCAACAACAATGGCCAGGCACATAAGCTGAATGCCCATAATAAAAGCCAGACGATGTCGCATTTGTATAAAGAAATAAAAATAATGCCCCCAATTCTTTCTATGTGAGTGTGTGTGTGTGTGTGTGTGTGTATGTGTGTGTTTGTCTCGTTATTGTTTTCTTTTTGTGTTGTCAGGCAAATTAATTTGCACTTCTTTCAACTACTACTTTTTTTTGTTTGACAATTTTGGAGTTCTTCGCTTTTTTTTAAAAGAAGTTGGCAGTCAGAGTCTTTGCCAGCTTTGTTAGCCGCATTTGCTGTGGCTTTGCCAACAATTTGCCAGCTCTGTACACTTGACTGACGGGAATTGCGGTGAAATAGTTGGCGCACAGGTTGTGCTCTGCACAAAAGGGTTGAATTTAAAAGAAATAATAAAGAAATAAATCAAAGAAAATATTTTAAGACTAAATACATTTGCGCAGTTGCTTGTCAACATTTTTCGTTCCCACATAGAAAATTTCCAGTTTCATGTTCATTGTCAAGCATGAAGAGAATAAAATACAATTGGAAAAATATAAGCTTAAAAAAAGTATTAAGTATATATATAAAAATATATGCAAATGTATAAAAATGCTTTTTAAATAATAATTAAAATGCACACAAGACAGAATTATGCGTCGAAGAAATAAAAACTTTGGTCAACATATAAAAATGAGAGAGAGAGAGATAGAGATAGAGAGAGGGAAATAAAAAAATAAAAGAAATTATTGTTATGATTATTATGCATTATGCTGGCAGCAACAAAAGAAATGAAAACGCGACCCAAGCTCCCGGCTCAAAGCTATTGCATAGAGACAGAGTTATAAAACCAACAGCAACAACAACAACAACAACAACAACAGGAACAGGAACAGGAACAACAACAACGACGTGGCAAAGAAGTAATCCGCTTGTTAAAAATAAACGAAAATAAAACGTAGCACGACAAGGCGACTCAAAGGACGACAGGAGGGGCAGGAAGTCGGGTGGCTTGAAGCTGGGGCAAGTGGCGGGTGCTGGCGCGCAAAACATAATCATCATAAACCGGAAATATCCCGACGGCGAAACATCCGCACATAAATTTCTTAAATAGTCTACAATTTTTCGTTTGCCGTTCGGCATTTGCCGTTTTGCCATTTGCCGTTTGCTGTTTTGTTGCTTATTGTTTGTTATTGTTGCTGGTGCTGCTGCTGTATCGCGTGTAAATACATTTAAGTATCTGCTCGCCACCCACGGCGGGCCAGATACAAATACAAACACAAACGCAAACTTGGCCAACTGCAATAAACACACAAATTAACCCCTAATACCAACAGCAGCAGCAACCGAATGACAATGTGCCAGGACGAATGTCCTGCCTCAGCAGTTATTGTGCTACAACAACAGCAACTCACATAAATAAAATATTACAATTTTAATTTGTCTCTAATCCCAAAGGGCACGGAGTTGAGGTCGTAGTTCATGGCCCCCCTGCCTCGTGCGGGCATTTTGTGGTTTGGCTTAGCAACACCCAACCCCAATCCAACCATGGCCCTTATAAATTGCCTGAATGCTCGCACTCTCGCTCTGTTTAGTTCTGGCACACACACTCACATAAATATATATACGTATATATAGAATCAAGCCACGCATAAATCATAAAAGATATACATAAAAACCCATAAATAGGGTCAAAAAGAATTTCTGCCTTTGGCTTTTGATTGAGCACTTGCTCAATCAAGCTGTATTGTTTAGCTCTTTGCTAAAGTGTAAAAGAAGTTCACAAGTTTCAGTTAGTTAACTATTCTCGAGTACTTAGCCTGAAATCGTTTGACTAATGTATACATTTAAATATATTGACTAACCAGCAGGAAGAGATGTGATTATCCCGGTACTCAGATATATTTAAATGCTTTCAGACTTGCTTTAGCTAACTATAATTGTTTTCCTAATTCGTTGTTAATAATATAGAGTAATTATATATAGAGGTTAATTGAAGATTTGGCTTACATTATGACACTTTATTAACTTGTTTTTAACAGCTTATAGTTCAAAGATACCTTTAAACTATTGCTTATTAATATAGTATGCGCCTACCTGGTAAAATCTGTCTTAAATTCTATATAAAACTCTTTTAATTAAATACCTTTACCTTGCATTTAAACACTCAAGATCTCAAGTAGTGCCCTTATACCACGTTTCATTGCATCGGTGACCTACTGAACTGACTCGGGCCCATTCATTGCAGCTTGTTAGTTTCTCAATGACGCTACACGCTGCGTATACGCAATCTAGCCAGCCACTTAATGCACTATGCAAAAATGCTGCGAGTCAGCACTAAAAATCGCGATTTCGCTTAGCGCCCACTCGAACTGGACTCGGACACGGACCAAATAGCCTGCAGCTAGACTACGGCAATACCAAATACCAAATACCAAACAGCAACAGCAACAAGCTAACAACAATGGCAATGACTGCTGGAAAACTCAACGGCCTCTGGGGCTGTGTTTGGTGTTGCCGTTGCGATTGCGATTGCCGTTTCACGTTGCCATTGCGATTGCGATTGCCGGGCTGGTCGCTATTGCTTTCACGTCGCTTTTATTATTTCACGCCATTTCAACAGCCGTGAGGCAACAAGATTATTTATGCGCTTCTCGGCGACGATGCCGACGACGCCGACGATGGGGTCCCAGGCACGCTTTAAAATGGCTACCAGGCTGAGGGATGGTAGTTGAGAGTGTGGCCAAACGCATTTTGTAGACGCGCGCGTGTTTGGACACAAGTTAGCGTATTGCCCAAAAGCTGGCGAAATTTGGTAACTGGCACTTTATGCTGCCTACTTCGCGGCGCGCTGTAACAATGACTGGAGCGTGCCACGCCCCCCCCGCCCCCCCGCCCCCTTGTGCAGTTATTGTGATTTTTGGCAATGAATACGAAATACGAAATGCGAAGTGCTTGTCTCTCTCTCTCTCTCTCTCTCTCTCTCTTTCTGTTTGAGCTGTTGCTGCTTTTGACAAATGGCTTCGATGATGTTTTTTATTGCGCCAAGCTATCTGCTCAACTGTGTGCGAGTGTGTGTGTGTGTTTAGCTTGACACACGCACACAGACTTATGTGCACTTAGAGAAAGCATCAATATTCAGTGCTAAGCTAGGAGCATACATTTCTTTATCTCAGCACTAAATTAACATTTATAAGTAGATTATTTAATGCACTCGAAAATCACAGAAATTATATTGTTTTTCATTGCTGTGCTCTTCAGTTTTTCATTTAAGTTTGTTATTGCGATTGCTTTTGTATAAGCCAAGAATGTTTATTATATTTGTACGAATTTGTACTTTATATATTTATTTCACAATTTCTATAGAAACGTTAAGGGAACTAATCATAAAAGGTGAGGTTTTTGGTAGGCATTGTCTACTTTAATATTTTATTTAATAAAGCTTTTAAAACATTGAAAGTTTAGAAAAATGTAAGCCCTTTTGATTATCGTTTTCATGACTAAGTTGATTGCCATTTGGAAATGTTGTGGAAACAAATCCTTGAAGAGATTTTGCCTCGCGTTTATATTTTTAATTGTTCAAAATATTGATAAAGCTTCAAATTGTAAATATTTTGAATTTCTTTAGTATATTTTTTTGTCAAGTAAGCTTTTTTTGAAATTTGTATTTAGTCAACAAACATCTTAAATCAAATCTAAGTACTTAAAGGTACACACTATGTTGTTTTTTTGAGTGTACACATACGTTTATGTACACATTGCTATATATCGGTGTACATATAAAATATAGAAGATTTATATATATAGATGTATATGTATAAGCGAGCAGGACGCGTTGCGCATACGTAAATTGTTGGGCTGTTCATCATTTGCGTCTTGTCTGACCAAATATTTGCTTTTTGTTTTGCAGTCTGTTTGTCTGTCTGTTGCTTTGTTTTCGTTTTTGCTTCTTGCTTTCACTGTTTGTTTTTATTGTTGTCATGTTGCTTGGGCCCGTAATGGCAGCTCGTAAAAATGTTTCATTTATGCTAAATTCATTTTTGTGCCAAGCGAAATCTGTTGCCGCGCCAAAGTAATAAAATGATTCCCTCTTTTCTTGCATTTTCATTTCCATTTTCCTTTCGTTTTCATTTCATTTTGTTTCTGGCCGTTTCTATTTCTGGTCTCATCGGCCGCCTCGCATTTCTTTTGCTTTTTATCTAGCTGCGAATTTTTTCACCCCTGTTTTGTGGCTTCCGCTCTCTTGGGCTTCGCTTATTTGTTAAGGCCATATTACAAAGGGGCCAAGAGTTGGGGGCTATATGCGAGTGCATATAGCAAATTTATTGGGCTACAAATTATATTTGCTTTGTTCGCAGTTAATGAGTCTGTTAATGTTATGTGTTTGCATTTTGAGTGTTCATAAAAATTGCCCCGGAATGCGGCAGGACGCCTCCGCTTCCAGCTAGACAGCCGTAATAATAAGTTGGCACTGCCTCCCGACTGATGGATGGATGACTTACCTTCTCTTGCCGCATAATTACTCAATAATGTGCTGCAAAATCGTAAAAAGCTGCCAAGTGAAAAGGTAGCAAGTGCGACTGCGACTGCGACTTGCACTTCGGCTGGCTCTTAAATTAAAATCAGGTGAGTTTTATGGCCGAGTGGGTTAAGCACCGAAAGCTGCTTACAACGACTTAGGTAACAGTGAAGAGTTCAGCTACATTATATATATATATGTATTGAAATATGAGCAAATAAACAAGGAAGAAGATATATATAATTATATATAGACATATATATAGAGATAAGACTACTCATTTCAACATGTTTCTTTTGCAATATAAGATTCATTATAAGCAAATAATCCATTTTTATATAAGATTATTCCTTATAAATTTAACTCAACAATTAACATAATAATGTTATTCTAATCAATTTTTATATGAATTTCTTCTTTATAAACTTCTCATTCCTTTACATTTTTATATAAGTTTATTCCCTGTGAACAAAGCTTTCCAATTCATTCGAATATGAGATTTAATACAATACGTTAAGCTTAGATTACTTCCTCTTTATCATTAGCCATTCGCATTTAGCTGCATTTGGCTTAGCAAAACTTTTTAACGCTAATTAGCTGCAGTTATTCAAAGCCAACCAAACACACAGCTCTGGAGCGAAATATTAATAGCGCACTTTTATGCATAGATTTTGCAGATTTTACAATCTCAGTTTCGTCCTGACCACACCTACCCGAGGGAAGTCCGCAGTTTTGCACACAAATCACAAAACCAACAAGCTGTGCAGCAATTTGCACCCCCCACCAAACGAGCAAGGAGCAAGGATGGGGGCCAGGACTCGTTGCTACTTGGTAATCTTCAGCGAAGCGTTGCGCGGAGTTGGGTGGCATTAAAGCAGAGGAGCCGATGGCGGAGGCATGTCATTAAATGCGAGAATCCATTAAAAGCCGAAAATCAAACCAACTTTATTGAATATCAAATTAACATGTTCATAAAAATGCGCACATTAAATTAAAAGCCAGCCAGAGTCGAAGCCGGAGTCGGAGTCGGAGTCGGGGCCAAGACTGGACAATGTCAATTTCATTGGTGGCGGCGGCAGGCGGAGGAAATAATAAAAATTAACTATCTGCGCCGAGGCGCACAGGCAAGAAAAACAGAAGTGAAAGCAACGTTTATGCGAAAAGTTATATCGTGAAAAGTATTTTTCAGTTTAATGATAATCCAGGAAATGCCAATTGACAACTTTTAAATAACAAATAAGGCGCTTCATTAAAAGCGACAATAAGAAATCGTTGAGACCAACGATTTTAATATGTATATATAACTGATATAAGTAAAACAATTAGTTTTCTTAATCCTATGGAAAGAAGATGGGAATTGAATAAATGAGATCAATATTTCAATTCAATTCTCCGAAAAGATATTTTATATACCTTCACCCATAAAGGGGGCAACTATCAGATTTTAATTTAGTTTTAAATGGCCTATAGCAAGAATATGTGTGTATGTTAATTTACACAAATAAAAATTTAATTAATACATAAACTCAAAGAAATTTCTTTTATCATTCCTATCTCAAATCTCAATCATCAATCTTAAATTCGCATACACAAATATTAATATTAGTTATTAAAATCTATCTTATCTAATATAAGCTGCCAACTCGTTTGAAGTTTGTCACATCTGGCAGGAAATCACCGCATAAACGGAGTCCTAGAATTACAGTCAATTCCTATTCGACTTTAGTGGCGTTGACATTTTATTTATTTATTTCGCTTAGGTGACAAGGACGCCAAGGATATTGCCACTTTTTCACAGTTGCAAGGCGACAAAGATCAACACACACACAGAAACGAAGTGTTCGTGTATGTATGTGTGTGTGTTGTTGTTGTTGTTGGGTGTGTAATTAAGTGAGGCATAAATAAAATGCCTTTTTAGTATTCATCACAATTTATGCTAAGCTCTCAAAGCGTCAACTCATATACGAGTCCTGTTCGTTGCGGCTGTTTCTTGTTAGTCTTACTGTTGCATAACTAAGTGCGCCAGGCGACAGCAACAACAACGAACGGCAAGGACCTCGGTGTTGCGCCTAGCCATCCATTTTGGCCGCTGCCTCGCAGCTCATCAAATATGCAATTAAATCAGTTTCCGTTTAATTAAACCGGAAGTGCGTTGGTTTGAGCGCACACGCACACGCGCCCATATTGGCTATGGATTGGCGGCTCACACACAAAAACACAACCACACACACTCATACACACACACACACACACATACACTCTCACTCACACGCACACCACGTTACGCATTGTGGTTCGCCTTTTAAGTGCTGCGTTGGGCGCAAAATTTTTACATTTTCATGAGCTGATTTCCTTCTTCTCTCTCGCTTTTCTTTCTGCAACAACATTTTTGCATTTTATTGAATTGAAAATTGCGGAATTTGTGAGTGTGATTGTGATTTTTAAAATGATATGCAATCTTTGGTTAGTTAATAGCTGGCTTTGCGCCAGCTGGCAATTAGCTAGCCATGGCCATTTGCCATTAAGCTGCAAAGTGGCTGATTTAAGCCAGAGCCAAGCACAGCCCGAGCGCTGGCTAATTAAACCACGTGAATTGAGCGCCTTAAGTAATGCCACACTCAACGGCAACAACAATAAAACTGCTGTCGGTTGTCATGCTTATTTCTTAATTATTAATTAAGACTGAAAACAAGCAGAAAGTAAGTTGCAGGCGCGCACTTTCCCAGCACAAAAGTCTAGCGAAATTGCCACAATTTCCTGAGACGCCCGTAGGCATGCAATGAATTGATGCACTGCACGGGGCAGGCTAATGCGCATTAAGGAGTCACTTTGCTGCAGCCAAAAGTTGGTATATAATCTTGAATCTTTTTTTGGTGGCACCCATCAGTATTTATAGATTGACAAAAGCTTTTTCTTTATTAAACAATATCATAAATAGTCTTCTGTCTACTAATCTATTATTGCATTTTTAATTCTATAATATTATTCAACTTCTTCCACAATTAAGTATTACTATTTATTGTAAGGAAATTTAACTTGCTGAAGGGTTTTTTAAATAAAATACAACTGCTAAGATTTCAATTATTATTCCAAATCATCTTCTCTATCTGGTCTAGTCTAGTCAGCTATCTTTTACAACTGCAGCAAGAGCATTTAAAATTTGGTATCTCTCGCACTTTCTTCCTTATTGTTTGAAAATCCACTACTTGGCTGCATCGTCAAGGCATTTGGATAATAACTGTGTCACTCGAACACACACACACACACACGAGCGTGTGGTGGAGGTGTATATGAATATACATTCACATGTACATTGTGTGTATATATACATAGTAGAAGTAGTAGTATTAGTAGTAGTATACCTAGCTATTATCCCAGCGTCGTCAACGACAACAATGAAGACGCCGTAGATGTTGATGATGATCATGATGAAGTTGCTGATGATGTGGGCGACGCCTGCGAGTCGCATTGTTGCCATAAGTTAATTTGCGTCTCATATATGCATGTGTGTCAGCATGTGTGTGTGCGTGTGTGTGGTTTTTGCATTAAAACTTGAAAATTTAAATGCCCCAAGTGATGCATCTTCAACGGCCTCAGAAGCACTCGCAGCTGCCGCACTCTCCCTCTAGATGTTGTAATTAGCATGAAAATAACTTTAAACATTTTTACACACACAAACGCACACTGAGGTAATTGAAACAAATGCATATTTAATGGAATGCCATAACTGTTAATATGCCACATGTCAATAATAGGAACACACCGCATGGCCTAATAATTGATATTGCGTATTTATCACACAAATTAATGTTAATTGTCAACTATTATGCCCAGGAATTTAACAGTAGGTCCTTTTATAGATTCTGCTCCTTGAAGTTGCGTTGGTGTCATTGAACTCTGTCTTGAAAATTGCCCAAGCAATTAAAAAGTGGCAGTTGCCGTTATCATCATTATGGCCATGTCGGACAACTTGGGCGCATCTGACATATGTTATAGGAACAATTGCTGCTAATATTACCAAAATGACGTTGAAAAGCTTCAATCATGGGTTCGTTGGTCAGCGGGGAAATTAAGTAGAGTGGAGTGTTCCCAGCAAGTATTTCGATTGAAAAACGCTAAGTAACTGTTGGGTTTGACTTCCTTGTGATGTGCTTCAAAAAAGCATCTTTTGCCAAATAAGTAAATAATTAAGTTTGAAAACAAATATATTTTTTTTGGAAAACATAAAAAGTTATCGCTTTTTGGAAGATTGGAAAAGTCTTACTATTTATTGAACAGAACTGTAACTAAAAGTGATAAGTTCAAATGCTTCAGTTTAAAATATTCTTAATAATGATAATTACTTGTATTACTTATATAGCTTTTAATTAAAATTTCATTAATGGACACATAATTGGTATTTCATTTAACGAAATTGCTAAAATTTTATTTTGAGAACACCCATTGATTATCTGCGCGCACAGTGACTGCGAGAAAACATGCTTCACTCACCACTCTCTTTTTCCAATTTTAATTATAAAACTTTTCATTTTGCCACGCTGCGCCTCAGTTTGGCTTGGGTTGCCTGCCAGGGGTCCATGCTTGATTACAGGGCGTGCTGATGCGCTGATTGCTTGGCTATGAGAATGCCCTTTCTCTCTCTTTTTTTATAGCTCTTCTTCTCTGTCTCCACACACACCCACACCCACACACACACACACCCACAGAAAGAGAGCTGGCGCTGACTTTGGCATCATTATTGAGCAATGGCTCTTTACTTTTTGTTTGATTTCGCATTGTTGTGCGCTTTGTTTTATTTTGGCTCGCATAGTTGTCCTTTTTCATTGTTGTTGTTGTTGTTATTAATTTCCTTTTTGGCCAGAAGTTTTATGCGCTCTCGAACCTTTATCATTTGCTGAGCTGAAAACATTTTTGGCAATGTTTTTATTACTTTTTAAATACTTGACGGCGACCACGATTATTTGCGCAATGCCACAGAAAATACTTTTTAACAATCATCATAATGGATTTCATGACTGATTGCGCCAAAGGGTATGCGAAATACCTTTTCTTTTTTCTTTTTTTTTTGTAGTCCTACCTTTTCAACTTCAACTTATCCGCCAGATCTTATTTATTCCTGTCCGGGCATGACTGGCATTCCAGCTGCTTATTGATGCCTGCCCTCCCATCTTAACCCCAATTGTCTCTCTCTGCTCCGCTTCTAAACTTCAATTTGCCAAATTAATTTGACAAAAGTAATGGCTGTCTGTCTCTGTTACTCGCTTGTCTTTCGACGCGCCTCAGAGTATTGCGGCTTAAAATTTATATATCTATATATTTCTAAATTTTTGGTAAAATAAAGCCAACCTGCAAAAAATTTGCATATGTTATGGCAAAATATATGCTGAGTTTTGTAGTGCGGTCGTTTTCTGTTGCCACAGACAGACAGACAGATTGACTGTGGGACAGGTTGGCAGCGCCCGCTGCGAGTGAGACAGATGTACGGGCCAGAGCGAGACAGCTGCAGCCGAATACGAATTACAATTATGATGACACAAATTGGTTGTGTTTTGCGTGTGTGTTTTTGTTTCTGATATACCACGCCCCCTGCCCGTGCACCATCCCCTTACATTTTTTTTTGGGGGTTTTCCTTCAAACAAACGAAAAATGTCGAGCTACCTAGAGACAGGATTCAGGACACATGGCATGTCAGGCTTGTCGTCATTCTCGTTACATTCTGCCCATGTTATTTTATTTGCCGGGCTGCGAACAATTTTATGCAGCCCGAGTCTGCGGCAAAATGTGTGTGTGTGTGTGTGTGAGTGTGTTTTAAAATTTCTGAGCTGTGTTGGAAAGGGGTACATGGGCTTGCGAGCCGTGTGAACTTAGAAGAGAACGAAATGTGATTTAAAAATTTGAGCAAGAAACTTGATATATTGGATAAGGCAGAATCTGGGTGATGACAAAACATCTTTAAGGTGTTCTTCTTAAAATCAAAAGCCATTTACTTTCAGTTTAAGCAAAACAGGCTACGCATAAAATGCTTTCAACATTTAAAATATAAGCTTTAGCAATAATATTAAATATAGATAAATAAAGTATTTATTTAGTATAAAAATTCCACATAGAGTATTTCACAGTCAGCCAATTCCCCAGCTAACGTCCTTATATATATACTTTGTTTTTCGGGCTGGTCAAAAAAAAATAAAAAAAAGGAAAAAAAATCGTAAAAAATCATAAAGTATAATGCTAAAATATTTATGCAAAATTGCTAGCTAACCTGGCTGGCTAGCTGACTGACTGAGTGACTGAGTGGCCTGACCGGCAATACAGTACAGTGAGCCTTCGAAATGTGCCCAAAAGCATAAAACATCAAATTGCATACGATATGTGTAATAAAAAACAATCCCAAGTCATAAACTTCTTTGCCATAACATTGCGCAATTGTGTCTAAGGATTTTTTCAAGGATTGAAGGGGAAAGCTGTGAGTGTGTGTATGTGAGTGTGTGTGTTGTCTGTGCATGTGTTGGCATTAATAAAATAACTACAAAGAATTGAAACTGATTTGAGTCAAGTTTAAAGCCAAATGAAGAAAAGAACAAACAAAAAATATAAGTATGTGTGTATGTGTGTGTGCGTGTGTGTGTGTAGTTCATCAGTTACTCAGCCTGATTCTTGGTTGTAGCTAATAGCCACTGGCTATGGCAACAATCCAGCAGCTGTTTTGCCTGCAACCCCCGCTGGCTAAAACAATTTAAGCAGCGGCAGGCATACAAACGACTATTAGAGCCTTCCTCCCACCTTTCCTTGCCACGCCCCTTGCCATGAAATCACCTCCCGCAAACTTTGCACCTGCTGGCCGCAAAACAGCAACAGCAGCAACACTACCAACAACAACAACAAGCTGTATTCATAAATAACATTGTTGCCACTGCGAGAAAATTGTTGGTTGGCCCCCGTGCAAGGCATGGCACGGGAAGGGGGGCGGTTGTTGCGCGGGTGGGCGTGGCAGCAAATGAAAATTGTTTACGCTGCCAACGCGCGGCTTTTGCCTTTGGCAAGAAAAAATACAAAGCGCAGGCGATGGCAACAACAGCAGCAACAGCATAAGTAACAGCAGCCGAAGAAGACATTAACTTATTAAATTATTGTTTCGACCATAATTTCAACGACACTAAAATTAAAAAACCATTACCCAGCCAGAGTATTTGCTAAAAGGACCAACAACAACAACAACAACAACAACAATGACCCCAGGCAATGGCTGCGAAAATATATTTCCGCTTAATTTATTAACAATTTTTGTTAGCCATAAACTTTGTGAGTGTGTGTGTTTGCACACTAAGTGAATTTTATCTTAAGCGCAGAAGGTGGCGCCTCGTTTTTTCTTGTTTTTTTTTACGATTTGCACATAATTATAATTGAAATTGCGACGCGTCGAAGCTGCCTCGGCAAACGCGCCTCGCGCCCTCTATTGGAGTGCCAATAAATAATAGAATCAAGTCATAAACTGATAAATGATGTGCCAGGACGAGCCGCGTCCTCGCAGCGGCAGCGGCAGCGGCAGCAGCAGTGTGTAATAAACAAAGTTAATCATTTAGGATAATTGAAATTTTTACGAGACACTCGAATGTTATGTATGAAAAGGAAACAGCGCTTTTCCTTAACTTTCCTTTGCTTTACTTTCCTTTTATTTCTTTATTTTGGCGGCAGGTAGCTTTTTGGGCCCCTCATTAGCGGCCAGCTCGCGTTGCTAATGTTATTTATTGATACAAACTGTTGATTGAAATTATGTTTAAACATAAAGTCGAGCAGGAGCAGCAGTAGAAAATGTTGAACAATGCCGCCAGACGGGGCAATAACGGGACAAACACGTGCCACATCAAAGACGCACAAAAGTGTGCTACGAAATGGGCGTCAGCCAAAATGAAACAAAGCGAATGGCCAAAGCAACGAAATGTGACCATGGGGTATATCAGTTAGCTGATTGACTGTGTGACAAGTGAGGTGGAAAGGAATCTTGTTTGCTAAAGTATGTGAAAAGGTTGAAGACTTAATAGAAAATTAAAAGTTGTTAAATAAGCTATATATAAAATAATATTGGCTGGTCATAACTTTATTAAATGTTAAAGATGTTGTATATATAAATGTACTAAATGCTTGGGATATGTAACTTTATGTATAACTTATTTTAAGGTCTTAGTCATCTTAATTTTCTTCAGCTATTTATCATAAATTATAATTATAAATAACTTCATATTAATGTGAAATCTGATTAGCCTAAACATTGAAATAGCTAACTTGTATTTATTGCTAATCACTAAACATTGACTTAACTAATAATTGCAAATTAATAACACGTTTACTTACTTAAAACACAAGTTGTCTGCTAAATTACGTATCTTAAATACATAAATTAATTGGTTTCATCTGAAAATCCAACACGTTAGCCTGAAGGCAGTGTATCTGAATATTCAACTAGGAGCTCATCTCTCCTTTTGTTTATGGCCAAGAACATGTGGAAAGTTGTGAGCTGCATTTGAGTCAAAATACATTAAAATTAAATATTAAATTTAAGTGCATCATAAACACGAAACAATGAACCCAACCCAGCAAGCTACAGACAGACAGTCGGTTAGCCAAGTATCTAAGCCAACAGACTGGAAGGTTACCTTCAAAAAAGTGTTGACGCCGCGCAAAATAATAAAGAAGGAAAAAACGAGACGAGGAATAAAGCGTGCCCATAGCCAACTGACAATATGTTAAATAAAATGGCGGCGTCAGTGAAAAGGGCAAAAAAAAGTGCAGCACAGAAAAAAAGAGGAGCAAGGGGAGGGGGGCTTAGGGATGGGGGGAAGGATATCTGCTGCAACGGGCGACATCTCGTAATGCGGCACTCGCACTCTGTCAGCCTAAAAGATGACAGTGATGGCAATGTGTTACTCCGGCCTTGTCAGCGTGAAGATGGGCGAAGGGAAGCTAACACATACACATACACACACACAGTTATTGCAGCCCTTAGGTATTGGTGTCGATCAAACCAATTTGTATGTGTGTGTATGTGTGTACCCAATGCAATTGAGGTCATGTCCATGCGGCATTCATTGTCGCTGGTATTGGTGACATCGTCGTCGTCGTCGTCGTCAGCCGAAGCATTAACTTGACATTTGTTTCAAGCTGCTGCTGCTGGCGACGATAGGTTGTTTGGGGATGGGAAGGTGCAGATAACCCCGCCCCTCCCCCCCTGCCGAACCCATACCCCGGCAGAGATAGCGCAAAGTTGCGACCGAGAGTTGCGACATATTGAAAATCATTGGCAGCGCAAAAGAAAAATGTATCGAAAGACAAACGGCATTGGCATCAATTTTTATTTGTATGTGTGCTTGTGTATTTGTGTTTGTGTGGACACGAAGAAATTTTTATTACATTGAAAATTTGCATAAAATATTTAAGCCAAATGGTCGGTCGATTGTGTGGGTCTTTGGCCCTTGCCGTGGGCCACAGCGATCGACTTGGCAGCCCTGACAGCCTAAGGCTAGGCCAAAATCGACAGTTACTTTGCCATTCGGCTGACATCTGCAAACTTAACGTATGTATGTATATATATGCGGCTGTGTAAAACACTTTTTGAGTGTGTTTTCTTTTGCCAGCTGATATTCAAATATTTGTGAAATAAATACATGCGTGGGTCTCGTTAAATATACTTTAAGGCATCGCTCGAATGGCTTTTGATTATTTTTATGGCAAGTAAGCTTAACTGGAATATATATCCATGACCTTTGGCTAAGACATGATGCGGTGAGGCAAAGGTATTAAATGAGCTATATAAATATTTATATATATATATAAGTGTATGCTTTAAGAAACTCTTTTCAACATCTACCTTTTCTTATATATATCTTGTTTCTATATACACATTTTGGCTTCTCTTAAAGTCATTCCACTTTAAAGCATGAACTGCAGGCTGGTTGAGACTGGGGCAGATTTGCCTGCTTTGATATCCTTGCCGCATTAAGCAACAACTGGCGGCCTAGTTTGGCAAGCGCTGAGCGACACAGTCAGCGAGATAAATATGCGCCCAATGCTGATGTGCATGCAAATGTACATTTTTGGGCGATTTTCAAGAGTCGCGCGAGGACTTCGCTTGGGTCTGGGTAGACAGATGTCAAGACAGCAGACGACTTCTTGTGTACTCGCTTCTCTCTCTCTCTGTGTGTATGTGTGTTTGTGTGTTTGTGTGTGTAGTTGTTTGTGGCTATAGCATATGTGGCTACCCATTACAATGCGAACAGCAACATGGGCGCATTACAGGCTCGAGGACAGCCAAAGCTGTGTCTGTGTGTGTGTGTGTTTGTGTGGCAAAAGACGAGCGAAAATAAATGAAAGTTTATGTTATAAAATGCCAAAGTGTGGCACACAATCTATTGGCAAAAAAGGAGAGCAAAACAGCAGCCGCAGCAACAACTACAGCAACAACAATAGTAAAATTGTTGAAAACAGAATAACATCAGATCGAAGAGTTAAAACGATTAGCAGAATATTTTATACCCTTTAAAAAATATATCAAAATGCGATTGATTTTTATAAAAACAATATTTTAAAGAGGTACGATATTGATAAGTTTCGTTAATGTATAAGGAATGAAGAGACTTTCTCATAAACTAAATTTGATCAAGATATCTTGAACATAAAAAAGTTTTTAAGCAAAAACTTATTTTTCAACTGATGGTTCGTATAAGAGGTAAAAGCTTAAGTGTCTCGATATTTAGATATTTAAAGACCGTTGTGCTACTTTCCATTGTTAAGTTTAGTTTAAATATCTTGAAAAATAAAATAGTTTTTCACACAAAAATTTATTTTGCGACCTTTTATTTCTATGGCAGCTAAATGATATAGTATTCCGATATTGTTTATATTTTGTATTAATGTAAAAATATAAGTATAAACTTAATGATTTCGTTTCGTCAGCATAGCCCAAAAAATAAATATGATATGAATAAAAAACATATTTTTTTATATATTACTAAGGTAGCCATATGCTGTATTTATCTGGTATTTATAATATATTGCATATATAATAGACCTTAAGACACACTTAAGTGCCAAGTTTGGTGAGAATATTTTCATAAGCTAAAAACTTTTACTTTCCAATGCTATGGCAGCTATAGAATATAGTATTGCGATCGGTTGACTTTGATATATCTGTTGCTTGTGTTTAAAGATGCCATTATGAAAAATTGAATGGCAATAGTTTTAAAGCTGAAAGACCACTTTGAACGGAAACAGGCAGATTAGAAACTAAGCTTATCTTCCTGATCGTTTATATATACATATGTACATATATTCATATATCACCCCACAAAATTAAACTACCCCCAGCAAGGGTATAGCCGTTACAGAAGGAGTAGGCCAGTGGCGGGTGTTATTGTTGTTGTTGTAGGTGTAGTTGTTGCCAACAGGCATAAAATAGCGCATATAAGATAAAGGATATGTGTAGGGGTGTGTGTGTGTGTGTGCGAGTGTAAGTGTGTGTTAGCGCAAAAATGTACCAAAAGTCAACATATGGCGTTAAAGATGCGAACGTGCAGCGAATCCTTGAAGTTTTCTCTGTACTTTTTTCTCCATCTTTTATTTTTTTTTTCCATCTTTTTCACACCCTCTCTTAGCAGTTGGTCTAATTTGGCAGCTGGTGCTGCCTTTAAGCTGTGCATATTGACATTAGTTTTGGCAACAGGCTGGCACATTTAATTTTCCAGCCAACTGTTACCTAAATCTGCAGCCAACCGGCCCCGCCCACTTTCTCTTTCCCTGGCCACACAAAAACTTCATTTGCAATTGCCGCAAATATTTGCCTGGAATTCCAAATAGAACTGAACTTCGATTACAAACCGAAACTGAGGTCGACTAATAAAAAATTGATTGATATGTGCAATAGTCGGTACAAATATTTTACGGCACTTTATTGCACAAATGGTAAATAGCAATATTTGGGTATCTGGCCAAGGCCCAGAGAAAATACTGCAAAAATGTTCAAGGCAAGTGGGCAAGCTGGCAAATAAATTAATAAATAAAATCCCAAAAATGCGTATGTCGATTAAGCCTCAGCAGCTTTAGCTACGGCAGCCAAACAAAACCGAAACCGATCAAAAGTCAAATTTTCATTTCGAGTATTTTATTGAAAATTTAATAAATTTCAATGCAACCGAAAAAAAGTCACAGCAACAAAAAATAAGAGAGAAATAAGTAAATAAGTATGCTATTTACTTTTATTGCATTTTAGTTGACTATCAAAGCAACAGCCAGTGGACATTATTGAGGTCATACTGTGTACCCTGTATAACCCGTTTAGCCATAAATATGAATATATAAACCGAAATAAAAATTGCTAACTTGTCATTTGTAATTCGAATTTTAAAAGTTCTGAAGGCAGTCTCGTTTTTAAATGTGAACATGAAATATAAACAATTTAATCAAGTATCTATGATTTTAAAAAGAATTTCCTACTTTATTCAAAACAAAAGAAAAACAATTGTTATAAACCTTATAAACCCACTTACTGGGTATCTATTAAGTCTAACAAACACTCAACTACCACTTTCTGACTTGTTCATAAAAGATTTTCCCTCGGTTATTGCTATTTGGTATTTAAATGGAATTTTAAATGCATTGCTCTGCAGCTAACGATAGGTTTCTCTATGTGTGTGTGAGTGTGTGCTAGTGTGTGTGTGTGGCATGTTCGGTCGAATTTTAAGGTTAGTCGCCACCTTGCCTCTTATCAGCTTTTGGGCCGCTACAAAGCAGGCACTCACTGCAGCCTGCTGTCATCTGCATATTATCAATAAACGTAGCTAGAAGCCAACAGATTTCACCAGACGGCAAAGACAATCAATTGTCTTGTAGGAGCTACGAGTGGTGGAGTGGTGCGGTGGTGCGGTGGAGTGGTGGTGCAACCAAGGGAGGCAAATGATTTTGTCATTTGTAGTGATTCACAAACACATTTACAGCCACACGCATTGCAATGCACTTCGCCGCTCTATGCGATTCTCAAGGTGTGGTTTAAGGTATTTTTAATTTAAGAAATGAACTAAACAATTAGGTATGGATAAAACATACTATTATGTCTGCTTTAAGTATTCTAACAAGCGACTACGTTAAATTTATACCAGAAATTTTAAATGTTATCTTAAAATATTAAAAAGCTGTATTTTATTGTTTAGTCTTTATATAAGAGATAAATTCATATCAATATCTGTATTGATAAGCAGCTGTAAAATATTTTGTTGAGTAAATGTTGTAGTATATATATAATATATGTACTATTTAGCATGTATTTAAGATATCTGAACTCTCTTTATATATAATCTTTCCAAACTCCTGTGTTCTACTACATTTAAAGTTAAGCAACAAACTGAATTGAAGTTTATCAATTTCTAAAAGTGCAATTTGAAATGCATTCTAGCCAAATTTGTCGCTATGAATGCTTTAAGTGCCGTCAACGGACTGCATCTAATTGAGGCTGGGCAAGAAGCCGGCGGCCGAAACGAAGACAAATTCGCAATGCATGCCAACAATATGGCAATAAACGAATTTTCGTTTATAACAATCCGTTGTTGTTGCTGTGCCGGCCAAAAACCCCGTTTCACACTGACCCCGGCCAATGTCGGCAAAACTGCGTGGAACCACATGCAATTTTGTTTGGCTATAACTGCTGCAGGCAATGTGTGTGGCCCAGCTTTGAGGCCGAGGTGTTGGCCTCATGGGTAGGCTGGCTGGCTGGGCAAGAGGCGTTGCTATTTGTATTTTGTTACAGGACATGTTGTCATTGGGCGCATCCTCTAAGCACAATCCGAACGTGAGGGAGAGCGAGAGGCAAGCTGGAAAATATTATTGAAAACTGTCTATGCGAAAAATTCATAACTGCACATTTGGGTTTCAAAGTCCTATATGCCTGCAGACAACATAGGCAATGTTATCGTTGGAAAGTCTTTTGCACAAGTGCAAAAATATTCAAATTTTCAACAACAAGGGGTAACAAGATTTTCAGCCCAGTTAATTAGCCATTGATTTGGTGAAATAGCCACCTCATTGTGTGTCGGGCAATTCGTACGTCAAAGCAGCGATGATTGGATTCAATTTGTTGAGTTAAGCAAATCTTATCAGCTCGACCAATTGGCCAGCCAGCCGTCTTGGCCCGTTTCGCTGCGGCTTTCAGTCTTTGTCTGCAGCCAGGCAGCTCAACATGTCATCGTGGGCCGTTTCCAGCACACAACTATTCGAGGCCGCCGCGGCGCCAGCAAATACCGGTGGCGCCACAGGATCCAGACGCAGGCAGCTGCTGCGTCTCGTGTGGCAGACATTCGCCGCCAGATGCCAGCAGCTTGGCGACCTGCTGCGCCGCGAAACGAACAAGCCGCTGCCCAAAGAGCTGCGCCGATCGCTGCGTTTGAATAAGTCGGCCAGGCGGAAGGGCTATCAGCACTACGAGACCGAGGCAGATAAACGGCAAGTGTATTGGCCAACTATTCAGTTAGATAAGCCAACTTCTATTGTTTACTTCGACGCGCATTTAATTTCCGCATAAACACACATTTATATTTATTTTTTAGACGCATCAAGGAGTTTCTCAATGAGCCCATCAATATTTCGATACGCGTCGGGCCCGCCTTCGAGTATATGCCATCGAATTATTAGCCAACCGAGACAAAGCCTTAGCACATAGCTTACCTTATTTATAATATAGACAATTTGTTATCTAAATATTTAAAAAATAAACTTTACTTAAATTATATGAATAGTTTTTTTTTAAGTAATGGAATTATTATAGGACTTTGTTTACATTTTATGATAAGTAGTCAAAGAACTATCTATAGGTTAATCATTTCGATTTTCAGCCCCAGCACAAATAACTCACATGAACACAACGAATTATTCCTTGCAAGATTTGATTCCAATTTAATTGCTTGTTTATGCATTTTGCCACACTGTGCTGAGCTTTAAAGCGCGTGGTAAGCTTACAGAGCTTGGCGAGCTTTTCAAAAGCGCTTTGCATATGCTGGCGCCTTCGCTCTCTTCGAAGCTTTTATTACATATGCTCGTTTCTCTTAAATGCGCCCACACAAAAGTTTATTGCCCCGCTCCCAGCAAATGAACTTGTTATGTGCGCTGCTCTCGTTGGGGCATATTCAATTCACATATGTTGCATGCCACATACTGAATGAAATGCGCGAGACAATTGAACGAAATAAACAATCTATATAATCATATTTAATATAACTATACAGAAGCTCTATTCGGGCTTATGTTGGGCTTAGCTTTTATGCGACTGCTTGGATTCATCGTTAGATCAGTGAATAAGAAGTATTTGAGGTTTAAAAGTTGCCATCCTGAAAGGCAGTCCTGATAAGTTGAGTTATTCCAGTCATCTCTCCAATAAATATTTGGATTCAACTTCAACAAAAAAATAGCAAAAGCTTGGAATTAATTTTAATTCCCTTGCAGCGCATTCGCGAGTCGACAAGACACGACTCAAATAAGACCAAACTTGTCCCGAAAGCAGGGGCTAGCTTTTCTTTTCATCAGCTCCAGCGTGTGCTCTCTCTCTCTGTGTCTTTCTCACTCTGTCTCTCTCGCGGTTTGTTAGTGGCGCTTTGTGGTGAGACAAATACACATGCGTCACAGAGAGCGACGTCTCCTCTTTTTTATGTCAGCTTAGTGTGAAAAACGTGTTCAACGCGGAAATGACATTGATAGTGAAATTTTAACTGAGTGCATAAAGTTCGGCGGCAAGCCAAAAAAATTAAAAAAAAAAATAGATAAACAGAAAAAAATTGCTAAGCAAAATTTACATTTAGCAAATTATTTAAGTAAAATTAAAATTTTTTTTGTTATAAAAAGTGAGATTTATCGGATTACATTTACTAGCTCGTGTTTCATCATTTCGTTATTGTTTGCATAATACGGCAATATGAAGCTGATTTCGACGCTTGTATTTATACTGGTGGCATTCTATAAGTTCGTCAAAAAATTCCTGTAAGTTCATTACCTAATGTGATACTTTTATTGGACCTGTCCGGGGGCAGCCAAAAAGTCAAAGCGTAATATTGATAAAACAACGAAGGGCACATCACGCAACAAACACAATGCAGACTGCAGCAACAACAACAACAACAACAACAACAAAAACAACATCCATTTGCATGTCATTGGATTTTTCCGCATTTATGGAATGGAATATACCCCCGGCATATTGTTTATTTGCTTTTGTGCATTTATTAAGCCATTTAACGGCACCTTCTTTGATTTTTTGTTGCCATGCTTGAATAAACATATACATATATTTATATAAATATATATATCTTTATGTCTGACTTTTAGTTTATTACACAAAATATGTTTGACTTGAATTTCAATGCGTCCCAAAAAAAATGAATAACTCAACCCGCCAAAGAGTGAGAGAGAGAGAGAGCGAGCGAGCGAGCGCCCAGCTAACTAACAAGCCCTCACTCTTACTCTCTCCCACCCACCCTCTCCGCCAATCTCCTCTCTCTCGCTCACTCTCTTTCCAGCTGTCTGTTTGTTTGGGTTTGAGGCCACTAGCGAATTGGCCGTGAATGGAATTCGCTCGAGCGCGCCGTCAACTGAAATGGGCTTTTAATTATCATAACGGCAGTTTGTGTATTGCTGCGCCAGTGTGGCCATAATAAGCCTTTGTCGGGGGCGTTGCCTGCATAATGTCATCAGCTTTTGTTATCCAAATGGTGTCCTTTTGTTGTCCGTCTGAGTTGAGTGAACCCACACAAAGTTCTTTATGCGTACGTCTGCTGGGATTGAATTGTTGATTATAGTGAACTATATCAATATTAATTTGATTAATTGACTTCGGATATCAAATATTATCATACCACATAAAAAAGTAGATAAATATTGTCGAAACTTATAACTGGAACTAAACTAAATACAACTGAATATAAATGAACATGGACTCTATCTATCTATACTTGAAACTTAGCTTGTCTTTCACAACTATTATATTAACATTTACTATGCTTAACCTGGGTTGAACTTAAACTCTCGTCTTTTTTCAAACTTTTTAATTGTAAATATTTGAAGGGTTTTGTTTTCTTAATGATTACGTGCTCGTTTTCATGCATATCGCTCTGTCTGACCGAAATTTCTCGATCCCGACCTACCTCAAGCCAATTTAAAATGCTTTTTTTATAGTACTACACAGAAATCCTTCAGAAAAGCCTCTCAAAACACGTCAAAGCCGGTTTGACAAAATTGTAGTGCCCAAACGTGAGTAGTGTACACTCGACACGGCGAATGCTCAAAACAATTTTGTGCTACTAGAAAACACTTTTAGTGATAAGTGCATACAGCTCAAATTCCAAAAAAAAAAAGAAAAACACAGTCAAGCAGACATATGTGTATGTATGTATGTATATATGTTTATATGAACACACAAACAATTGTTTATATATTTTAAATATACTCTATGGCAATCAAAACGAGTGGCACGCTTCTTGTTGCCCGAATTGATAAGGGCAGACCGTAAACAAAAATCAAATCACAGCAGTGAACATAATTCCCGCCTGTTACAGACCATTAGAGATAAAAGCTGCGCTAATGTGCCGCATGCCACGTAGGATAAAGAGCAAAAGTTATTTCGGCTGGGCCACTTCAGCAAGGCCGTCGGTGGACGGGGGGTTTAACTGTTATCTAATCGGAGCGGCTAGACCACTGGCTGTGAGCGATAAAAAAGAAAGGAAAGAGTGTGAACGATTGCTAATCAGCTGTATGTTAGTAGTGCTCTAGACCCAATACCCTTGATAGATTCGCCTTTACCAGACTTATATAGTTTTTGCTGATTTGCTGCGCAAATGCAACCGCCTGAAACTAATTCATACCAACTTGTTCTGGACTTCTGCTCGTATACGTCACTTTAAGCATGCGTTTAGCTACTTGCTGGTCGTGTGCTTTATCGCGTGTATGGATCATCATCCTCGGGCTCCATATATAATGCAAGGCCAGTTTACGGCGATGTGTGTCGATAATGTCCGATGACAAATTCCATGTGCAAATTTCAAGTGGCGCTCGTGCGTGTTCCTCGATTAGATAGCCGCCGTGCCAGACATCAAAAAAACGCGACGGGTCCAGACGCGACAAACATCTCTATCCCCCGAAAATGTTATCAGGTGCAATTCGGTGGGGCTTAACGCAATGCGGTTTCCTGTGGACTAAAATAACATGATAACACAGGTATAAAGAGAAGCTGAATATATTTGCAGTTTCTTAAAAAGCTTTGTTTTTACATCTGGCTTTTTGATACAGCACACTTGAATGAATTTATATATGTATATGAGCATTTACTTAAATTATTAGATTAAATATTATTTTTTAAATTTATTTGTTTTGCATTTCATAATACATGATTTGCTTTATTTCCTATTGATTTTCAAATTTACAATAGTCCTATTGAATTCTTCGAATTTAGTAGAGTGAAATACATATTAAAAATTTATTTTTATTTTTTATTAGTTAAAATCTTTTAAAAATGTTGTCCTTCCACTAAAATATATCCTATACCATTTCTAATCTTATATAGGGGCTAGAAATTGACTGATGTGAATTAAAGAAAATTATAAATAAATAAAATTGCATTAAACAACAGATTGGATAACCAAAAAAAAATGTACAAAGAAATACAAATTATATAATAAAGATATTTAAAATAATAAATGTAAAATGAAAAAAAATAGAATTCTATTTTTTTATATTGCACTTATTATTTTGTATAGATTTTCATATATTTATTTTTTGATTTCAATACTAAAATTAATTCTGTTTATTATTTTTTTTTTCTGTCCAGAGGTATTTTCAATTCTAAACGCAAAACTATCAACGGCAACAACCGAAGAACTTTTAAAAGTGTTTGGCTCTTACAACATTTACAGACCCTGAGAGAATCAGCCATTGAACTTAAGACAAGTCTGTTGTTAGATAGTCACACCAAGACAGAGAAAGAGAGTGAGAGAGAGGAAAACAAAGAGAGAGTGAGAGAATATTGTAAACATTCAGCTCGCTGTGGGATTGTGCAATACATTGTACGTACATCATATCGAAGTGCGCACAGCAACAAATGCTGATCGGGCCGTGCTCGGAGCGGGGTATCCTTATCAGCACACCAAAATGGCGAGCGGAGAGCGCCAATGCGCTGGCCTATAAATGGCGCAAAGCACCAATTGTTGCTTTTAGTTCTTTGCGGTTTGGCGGCGCGTTTGAAACGCTCGCAGATCGCTGAATAGGGCGCCCTAATAGCCAAACAGCCAAATAACTAAAAATATACCAAACTTCAAGCCGTTTAAGTTTAAGTCCTGTGAAACAGTGCGCCTCACGCGTGTTCTATAGCCAACATTTTGGATAATGTGTTGTGGCGTGGTGCAGGCTTAAAAATGGTGAGTTTACGATCTCTAGCAGGTGCAAACCTGAACCAAACCGAAACCACTTGCAAGCTCCCAACGACAAAGCCTTGTGCAATGCCAATCCAATCGTTGAGTAAGGCGCTCTAGTCGCTAACTTCAGGCGGACAATTTCAGTCTACGCCGGTACATAACCAGTTATTTCCAAATACGCGATATGTGTGCGTATTGTGTCCGACCATGTGCCCCAATGCTGCTGTTGTATAACGAAATCTCTCTCTGGTAATCATTTTGATTCACTCGCCAACACAAAGGGTACTTATACACTACACAGAGATATTGGCATAGGCAATATACATAATGGGTGTACTTATGGGCTGAAAAGGGCATTCATTTGTTATAATCGTTAGATCTACACTAGACTTGATTAACTTAAAACTACATAAACAGGTTGCGTTTTATAATAGTGATTTATCAGTCAAAGCTATTGTTTGATATATATATGTATTTCCTAATGCAGGGTATTACTTTTTGTTCGCCAAGTGTTCCCACAGACCGACCGCTGATAAGCTTATCAATTAAAGCAGACGGCAACACGTCACATGGGATTTTATTATTTTTTTTTTGTTGTCGTTGCCTTATTTGCTTAAACACACATCTGTACAGAGTTTGACAAAATCGAAGGACGATCGATCACCTTTCGCCTGACAGGCAAACCGCGCCCAGATGCCCCGCCCCGCACCGCCCCCTTTGTTGTAAAGGGGGGGGCGCACTACCCACGCTTTAATTGAGTTGATCGCTCACTGCCAAGTTCATGAAACATTCTCAACATGTTGACGACGAGCCAGACGTGCTATATATACATATACATAGGAACAAGCAAACACAATATATATATACATATATTTTTCGGATATATAAATAAAACTCAATGGCGTCCGCAGCTCTTGTTAATTTTGCTGCGCTTTCCGTGCTAGATTGCCAAAAAGAAAAAGAGGTGCAAACAAACAGAAAAGAAAAATAAAATCAAAATAAAATAGGCAAAGTGTTATCTTCAATTAACAGCCGCATCATAAATGACTTAGGGCTGACTAATGCCGCAGAGTAGGAAATAAAGTGTTTGAGTCCATTTAGAAGCAGTCAGACGTAAAACCACCTTGAGGTATGTTTTTTTATTATCAACACAACGCTTATCAGCTTTACAAACATCATAAACAACCGAAGAAAAAAACACAAAATTTATTTAACCTTGTTAATTTTGGGCTACTGCAAGAATTAGAATTTTTATTGACTGCCGCAAAGTATGCAACAGTTTTTTAAATTATTTAAACATATGCAAAATCCCCTTGGATTATGTTCAATTTACTAGATAGGTTTGAATATATGCGTATTTAGTCTTTATTTAACATGCAATAAAATATTAATAATTATTTTTAAGAACTTACTTTTATTTATCCCATTAAGCAGTATTTTTAATTATCATTTAAATTGTGCAATTATTGGACTTATCGATGTTTTACTGTGAAATTTATTAAGAAATTTGTTTATTAGCATATTGCGGAAATAAAAGTTTCTTTATTAGTTGAATAAAATGAAATGCAATTAATTTGTACTTGAATGAATGCAAATCGTGTCGGTTAAATGTGAAATTCTATGAGAAATTTATTAGCTGCAATTCGTGTTGGAGGTGAATAAAGCGTATAATATAAGCCTCATTCATAATAGTCGAAAATACGCATAGAATAAAATGAAATGAATGGTATTGAGAGAAAATTTTTAGCCATTGGCAACTTTATGGCCTTCTTTATTCATCTTTCTACAAACAATATATTTAACGGTTTCGAGGTTCTTGAACGATTTATATATAGATCAATTATGAAAGTATTAGCTAAGCTAATACGGCCAATAAATTATTATATCATTACTAAAATTTAAATCACGTGTATAATTTACATGCAACTAAATTGCATTTATTAAAGTTATTTCAAATCAATTCAAATACTATTCAGTAAATTGCTTGTAGATTAGATTAGTTCGATAAGGATAAGATTATGGCTATTAAAGTGCACGTTATTGAAATTTATGCAATAGTCAGCTAATTTAACATATAGCTGCAATAGTTAAAAAGATTTATGGATGTGGCAACTCAAACATGCGGCAGAAATGTTGACAATCTGACTTACAAGTGCACTCTACAAAGTGCTAATTAATTGCAATATTTATCATTGGCACAGTGCAACAAAGTTGAACAACGACTGCCAATCAGTTGAGATGCCCCCTAATCTCAGACAATATTAATCATCAGCCAGTTACAGCCGTAAATTCAATTCTAGGCCCACTAAAATTTTTTATTTAATGGCTTAAACAAAAGAAAGCACAGGAAAAAATATATATATTATATGCTAAACATAAACTGCTGGTATCATTATTTTGCTTACTTTATTTTATTTTAACTTTATTTTGTTGCTAATTGTGTGTTTTGACATTTTGGAAAGTGCGCGCGCAAAATCTCGTTTGCCTTAACTAGAGGAGCGCTCAGCTCAGCTCAGCGCAGCTCAGCTCAGAGAGTAACAAAATCATGTACTTATGACTGTACAACAGCAGCAACAAAAGCAGCAACAACAACAACAACAACAACAGCAATTAATGAGCGGCGAGGCAGCGTCCACTTGATTGCCTCGATCTGGCTAGAGCGGTCCAAAGATATATAAATAAGGAAAAGCAACGCACGCGCGTATTAATACATTGGATGTTTCGTTCGGTTCTAAACGCACAACGGTCGTATACAAAAAATTGCGCATACGCCGCGTGGCCAAACTGTTAAAGTGTTTGAATAAAGAAAAGTGTTAACATGGATAGCGTAGATAGTGACAATAAGCACGATCAGCGTTTGGGCCATCGTCGCCAGCCCGCACTGGGCAAGGCCATGCCCGTGACGGCCTTACTGCTCAATTTGAATCTGGCGCAGGGCAACAAGGCGAGTCATGCACGCAGTGGAGCCGCAGAGGATGTGGACGAGGAGGAGCCACCACCGCGTTACTTTCACATAGCCGACCAGGAGCCGCCATCACCAAATGAGCCACCGAATGAATATGAGCCAGCTGAACATCTGCTGGGCGATGCCAGGCTGAACAGACCTTGTCTCAATTGCAGCCAGCGGGCACCACTGGAACTGGTGGGTCCTGGATTGGCCATCAACGAGATGTGTCAGCGCCTGTGCGGGGAAGAGTGCCGACAAGGTTTGAGTTTGACTGGGCGTCTGGCCGCACAGGACGCCGAACGGTTGCGCCAGGACTTCCTCAAGCAATACGAAATTGCGGAAGCGCTGGCCAAGACCTCGGCAATGACCTCCACAACACAAATGAAACAGCGTCTCGCCGCACGCAAACTGGAAATGGAAATCGAGACACAGCCAGCAGCCCGGCTGACCACACCCAGCGACGAGGCAGCTGCTGGAGACACGTTGCCGCCAATCGCTGATTATGAGACGCCGCTGCCGCGCGACCTGCTGCTGTATCTGGTGAGGTGAGCGATAAATGCGAGCGGGCGTGCTCCAAAACTTGTTGTTGTTGTTGCTGTTGTTGTTGCTGTTGTTGTTGTTGTTAGCCAGCGGCAATTGCGTTTATAAATCAAGTTCATGGCCAACACTGACAGAGTGTCAAGTGTTCTTAGGCACTGCCAGGCCTCAAAACACTTGGTTTCAATCAAAAAAAAAATATATATATAACTAACCTTGCACAATTCGTGCGAAAAACAAAATTTTTATAAATATATTTACAAGAGCTCGTCAGCTCTTATCGATAAACAAGCTAAATGCAACAACAGTGCTTGATAATGAGCAATTGTATCTTTTATGCTTAAGTAGGGCTAAATATATCTGTAGCTATATTTATATTTTTTATGGACCAATTTTGAGGAATTATTTTGACTAGGATTATCATTTCATAACTACTTTAAATAATTTTACAATTAAGTTGCACACATTTGATAGATATTGGGCTTAATTAAAATATTTCTTAAAATGCAGCTTAATCAAAATTCAGCTGATTCATGCTAGGACCTGTATACAATTTTATTTAAATACAGATTGGAATTGAATGAAGGTGAACAGACATAAATAATTATTAACAGAGAGTGTCATACAAAGAAGAAGCAAATTCTTAATTTTTGAACTGGTTTCGATTTCTGGCATTTTTCAACAAACTATAAATGCTATTATAATATTATCTCTGCTTAACGTGCAGCTGCGTGTCAACATATAAATTGTTGGTTCTTAGAGTCAGGTCACGTGGCTAATGATAATGATTGGGTTGTTCTCCTATCTTGCAAGTGGTTTAACGTGTTCAACTGTGCCCCAAACCCCCAAACTAACTAATGCTTGAATTTCTTTCCCACTGTTCTCTTAGGAAATACAGCTTGAACCGCGTCTCTTTGACATTGCCATATTGACACTTAATATAAAACATTTCAAGTTAACCTAGTGCTGTAAAAAAATAACAAAAGCAACTTAAGCTTTAACCTAAACCAAATTCAAAAAGACGTTTAGTTTAATACCTACCTTAAAAATACATCTAAACCAAACCAAAAAAAAGGATCAGTCAAAATGGAGTTTTTAATGAAAACGTCGCGTTTGATTGTCACCGCGAAGACGTTTGCGCGGCGTGTGGCGGTGCCGATACCCAGGTAACAAAAAAAAAGAAAAAGAAGAAGAAATGAAAAGAAAAGATACAGTATCTCTAAGTAACAGCCGGCCAGCTGCGCCTCATTACGCATGTAACTGCGTTGTTGTATAAATTGCCAGCCGATACGCATTCGCTATCGGTATATATATATATACATATATCTTGATTGTTTAATTTTTTTTTAAAATTTTTTTGGGCTGCTGCATATGGGCGCAGATATGCTGAATATGCGCATTTTGGGGCCGCCGAATGTCTACGAAAATTTGCATTCTTTGTTGTTGCTTAGGCATAAATTCAGTTGCAAAGAACAGAACTTTTGTTTTCATTACAATTCAAACGAAAGCGAGACAATGGCGTGCAGCTCCATGTGAATGTATTTACATAAAAGAATGCGGCGCATAAATATTTATTTGTAGTTGCTGTTGTTGTTGTTGTTGTTATTGTTACGCTTCTCATTTTTCGCGCAACTGAGCAACGCACGTGAGTAGAACGTATTGATCTTGTTCTGTATCTTGCAGATACATCTCACTCTCTATGCGAGTGTGTGTGTGTGTGCTGAAATACTCGTTTATGCGTGTTTTGCTCTCTTTCTCGCCCTCTCTCGCTCTCGCTCGCGCTCACTCTGCGTCTGTCTGTCTGTCTGTCTGGGACTGATCTCTAATAAAACGCCGCACTTCAGTTGCCATTCAGTTTCGCAAATGTCGCTTACAAGCGCACTTCGCACAATTTTCGGCAAATAACCAACCAACCAAAATTCACCCAATTCCCAATTCCCAACAACAACAGCAACAACAACAAAAATCGCAACTCGTTGCTGATCCTGGCAAATGGAGCAAGCGCTGCAATTGAATCGGGCCAACAAGGCGCCCTGCAAGAACGACCGCAAGGCCTTCCTGCAGCGGGTGATGCTGACCAGGTGAGCGATCCGGCAAATCTGTCAGCAATCCTCTATTGATTGATTGCGTTGACAAAACGCGCTCCCAACTGGTTTATAATCGCGCGCACCCCGAAAACCAGCTAAGCAGCTGTAAAGCTATTGACCGAGCGACTTTTTTTGGCATTATTCTTTTTTTTTTCTGTTTTAAGCCGCGTGCGACGTTCGTCCGAATCTTTTTGTGTGGGTGGCCACGAATCGGGTTCTCTAGCTTGTGAAAGCGGCTAACAAGCACTTTTCGTGTGTTGTGTGCTCTCTCATATACATATAGTATAGTCTAAGCTACTTGCTCTCTTGGCCAGCATTCGCACAACAAGTGCCTAACAAATATCATTTAAGCTTTAAATTTATAATATATCATAAAGTTTACGATCGTATTGATCTTGTTAAAGCTAAACGAAAAAAGAGAATTTAAACAAGATATAATGCTTGTTTTTTAGCTTTGTGAGATATTTTATATATTATATATATAAAATATATTGTATATTAAATGACTTCATTATCCTTTTTTCATTGTGCAACTTTCATTGCTTTAAAGGCTGTAATATTAAATTCTCATATGGTTACTTTAGACATTTTTTATTGCAAGTATAAAGATTTTTTAAATACAACTTTAAAGCATATTTTTTAATTTTTTTAATTAGAATATTCCAAAACGCTCTTTAATATTTTATATTATATACTCTGTACATATAAAAACCAAAAAGTTACATAATTGAATTTTTTTTAAAGTAGAATTTTGAGATTCTCAAAAAGCTAAGCTCACTATTTATCTCTCTAATACCTTCCTCAAAATACAACTTTTAATTTTATGCGCTTGCTTCTGAAATTCCGAATAACCTCTCAAATTAACATCAATTATAGAACTTACAAGTTTTCCCAAAAAGCAAATTTCTAAAAGAGACAATTGAAATATTCTTTTCAGCAGAGTTGAAACTGCGGGGGCAAAGTTCTGTGTCAGCCAAAGGCATAGCCATAGTTTATTCATTTTCAGCATAATTCTACGAAAAATTCTCTATAGAAAACCGAATGAGTTGTGAGTATTTACGTAAGATCGTTCAATCGATCAAATTGTTTATGATCCACAAAAAATAGTGCTGTAAAAACGCCCTTTTGTTGTTTTTTTTTCCAATATTTATTGTTATTATTTTTGCTGTCATGGTTCTCGTTATTGTTGTTGTTGTTGCTGAAACTTTATTATAGGCATTTTTTAAGCCGTGAATTACATTATATATAGAATGAGAAAAGTACCCAACTTTTACTTCTTTGTACTTTTATTTATAATTGTTTTTGGCCTAAAGATAATTTCTAAGCACGCTCTTTGTTTGAACTTTATATTTAAGTGAAGTAGAGGTAAATTTATTAACTAAACTTTTTTTTCCCAGGATGGGCTCGTTCAACTCGGCGCCCAAGATCAACAACGTGGACTCACAGGACGACGGCCTGGAGTTGCCCAAAGGATTGAGTACGGCCGCTCTCCTGGAGCGCGTTCAGCAGCTGAGCGGCGCAGGACTCGGTCAGCCTTCGGTGCTGCCCCGCAGATTCATACAGCCAATCAGCACGGACGTCACCGACGGACTGCGATCTCTTAACCTGAACACTGTCTCACGTGGTAAGTCAGAATAGTTCTCACTCTCTCTCTTTCTCTTCTTCTCTCTCTGACAAATTCTCATCTCAGTTTGCAGTGCTCCAGTTGAAAATGATGGTCCAAACATCGTGCGATTGATGCAGTGGAATATACTCTCCCAAAGTAAGTCAAAGTAACTAATCTAAATTTAATTAATTTAAGCACAATTTGACATCTTCATGCTCCAAACTTAACAACAAATAATGCCTTATTTAAAATTGATCCATGGCTTTACATTATTTCTCCTTTATTTAAACATACAAAAAATTGATTTGTAATTCCTATATTTTTATATTTTTGTTTTTTGCTTTAATTAAGTTGGAGTGTATTGATAGTTATTATAATTATAATAATTATTATTATTATTATTATTATTATTATTATTATTATTATTATTATTATTATTATTATTATTATTATTATTATTATTATTATTATTTATTATTATTATTATTATTATTATTATTATTATTATTATTATTATTATTATTATTATTATTATTATAATTATTTTAATTATTATTATTAATGAATAATGAATAATAATTTCTTATTGTCCCTCTGCAGCTCTTGGCCAGCACAACGATGGCTTTGTGCGTTGTCCCGATGAGGCATTGAACTGGCCGCATCGCAGGTATCTGATGGCCCAGGAGATACTGCAGAATCAGCCAGATGTTGTTTGTCTGCAAGTATTTATTCATGCCCATATTTATGAGAGATGCAGTCGCGCTTTAACAACTGCCATTTGGCCATTTTGCAGGAGGTCGATCACTTTAAGTTCCTGCAGGCCGTGCTCGGCAGCCAGAACTATGCCGGCATCTTCTACCCCAAGCCGGACTCGCCCTGCCTGTACATAGAGCAGAACAATGGACCCGACGGCTGTGCCATATTCTACAAGCGCGACAAGCTGCAGCTGCTGGGCTACGATACGCGCATCCTGGAAGTGTGGCGCGTCCAGAGCAACCAGGTGGCCATTGCCGCCCGGCTGCAGCTGAAGGCCACCGGCAAGGAGTTCTGCGTCTGCACCACGCACCTCAAGGCACGCCACGGCGCCCTGCTGGCCAAGCTGCGCAACGAGCAGGGACTCGACCTGATACGCTTCGTCAAGAAGTTCGCCGACAAGAGTCCATTGCTGCTGTGCGGCGACTTCAATGCGGAGCCCATTGAGCCCATATACGCCACGATCCTGGGCTGCGATCTGCTCAAGCTAGGCAGCGCCTATGCGGACATGAAACTGGAGCTGGCTCAGCAGCTGCCCGTAAGCTGTGCCGATCCCACTCAGCTCATAGCACAGTCCATTGAGCGCGAGCCGGCCTACACCACATGGAAGATACGCGAGGATGGCGAGGAATGCCACACTATCGACTATGTCTTCTACACGCCCGAGCAGCTCAAGGTAAATATGCTGAAGGCGTATTCATATAAACTTACTAATAGGTTTTCTTTATCTTCAACAGATTAAAAACTGTTTAGAATTTCCAACTGGCGAACAGATCGGCAAAAATCGCACGCCCTGCTTTCAGTATCCCTCGGATCACTTCTCGCTGGTCTGCGACTTTGAGCTCCTGGACGAGCCCCGATCCTTGGGAGAGGCCAACTCGCACGGCATCATTCAGTAGGGGGAAACAGCGACAGAAACAAACTAAGCGTACAGCAATTACATAATAAGTTGTGATATTAGTTCTTAGATACATTTTAGCCACTTACATATGTATGTGTGTGCATAAATACTTACGTATGTATGTTTGTGTGCATCTTTATACACTTGCTAAACGAAATCAACCAAAATATCAACAATAAACGATTGTAACTTTGTAGTAGCTAATTTGTTTGCAGAATAAAGTAAAAGGTCTCAGGGTTATAGAAAGGGAGACTGATAAAGGACTGATGATAATCCTATAATCAGCTCATAAGAAAGATACTTTATGTATTACTAAAGATACCATCCTGTAAGTACTAGTCTAAAATGCCAATAATTTTTTTTGTTTAAGATTAACTTAAGTAAAGTATGGCTATTCAAGAATATTTAAAATTTTCTAAGATTTTTAACTGTTTTTTTAATTTTTACTAACTGGACTACTTAAATATTTCTTTTTACTAAGTTTGCACATATAGAAAGATCTTTATGTGGTATTAAAATTCGCCCACTTAAATATTAAACAGGAGATATAGAAAAAAGGTCTAATTAAAATCTTAGAAAATAACTTTCATATGAAGCAACTTGAATGTTGTGACTGCTGTAGACTATATCTATTTTATATACTTTATAGAGTAGCAGTCAATCGCTTTTAAAGCTCACACATTTCCTGAGAATGCGTAATCAGGGGTTTAAAATCAATTAAAATATTTATCTGAATATTAAGATTCAATTCTGTTCTTCCTTCAGTTTAGCCAAAGTCCCAATCATAAGCACAATCTACTCTTATCTTGATTATTACACATGCTATTATTATGTTCAAATTGTGCTTTTTGTAGAATGAATTCTTCGTGTTTTTCATTCTATTTAATGCATATTTTATAATAGGTGTTTATAACATTATAACATCATTAGCAACTGATAGCCAGAAATACATTTTTTATCTTTTTATCTCTACCAAGGTTTATATGCCTAACTTCAAGCAACTAGAGCAACCGATTGACATGCAAATATATATAAATATTTATTTATAGCTAGTTTAAACAGCATCTTTGGAAAACAGAGAAACGTAACAAATTTATTAATTTTCAATTTGCTGCGATGCGTCACAAATGCACTAACAAAGTCAAAGTACCCAGTGACAACTTTTTTATCGACTTGAGTCAAACTGGCCGACAAATTAAGCTGGCTATTAGCACAAAATCACGATATCTGGCGAATTGGATAAATTGCAGGCCGAGCAGCGAAAACACAGCGCACGAAGATTGTTGCATAACAGGGCCAAATGAAGATACGTAAGTATTCTAAATAAACTGTACATGTATTCTGCAGTTAACGATTATAAGACATGTTCGCACTAAAATTTAAGTTAAAGTTCAGCCCAACTGGGTATCTACAAGAGGGCCAGGATGGCGGTAAGCACGAAGGAGGCGGCGACCATTGCATAACCAGTGGAATAAACCTCTTTGATCTTGAGGAAGCGGCCAGTGTCCCACAGCAGATGGCGAATGCCGTTGGCCGAGTGGTAGCCAATGGGATAGGCGACGATGAACTTGATGGCGGTCAGCGAGGCACCACTCAGCTGCAGACCCTCGACCATGGTCACGTAGTGGCTGATGTCTTGGGAGGCGATCAGGGCGCCCAGGCCGAGGCCCCAGACGCCCATGCCTAGGGCGAGGCCGGTGCCGCGGTGAATGATCGACAGCATTGAGGTGAGCTGCGGCTTGTAGATGGTCAGATGGGGCGACATCTGGCGGCCGAGGCGTTCGTTCTTCTCGAAGAAGCTCTCATCCTTGACTGTGGAGCCGACGGAGACGACTTTCAGCGACACCTGCCGATTGGCGGCGGCCATTTGGAGGCCCTGGCGCAGCGCTGGCGAGCGCACGAGTGAACTGGATAGTGCATACCTATTAAATTCGGATTAGTTTTCTTCAAAATGTGCATGCAATTGACTAATTACGTACATTCTTTACTTTTTTCACACAAGACTTGTATGCAATGTGGCAGCAACACACAATACGCAAAATACCAATAAACTCAGCAAAAAATCGATAAGTTTTTCGATAGTGTTTGTTAAAATCCATATAAAATGTTAAGTGTGGAGTGTTAATGTGAGGCAAACTGCAATAACATATGAGCCAAGAAAGCATTTTAATTAACAGTCTGTTAAGGTTGCTTCTGTTAACGCATAAGTTACTCCTTAGCGCGTTGCTGCCGTATTTTTTACGCACTGCTGCATGTTACAGTCTAAATGCTATGTAACAAACGGTAATTCAAATATATAAATGTATGTTTCTATACCACTATAATTTATTTGCTAAGCTTTTACTATTAGTGTCAGCTAGATACAGCTATTTGGCAGTTAATTAGCGCAGACGGCCGCAATTAGGGCTGCTCCTCGGCCGGAACCATCTTCGGATAAGACGAGATCAAATTTGACCGAATCCTTCAGAAGCATATTCATATTCTCCATAAGCAGCCTGTGATAATGTGGATGGTAGCGATAGACGCTGCCATCAATGCCCACCGACAACTCCTTAATATTCATTTTCTTGATCAAACAGACCAGTCCGCAGGAGGCCAGCTTTGCGGAGCGTACCGATATCGTCTCGCAAATGTAACGGAGGCAAGCCATATCCTTGTCATTCTTCGTGCGGATGCCCAGTTGATCCATGACCATGGAAGCCCGTTGGTACACCCCCGGCGGATCCGACTCGACCTCGGTGATAAATCTAGTATCGAATACATTCCTCTCATGAATTGTCTGCGATGAGTGACCCTTAAATATGATGCCCTTGTCCATCAGCTCGACCACCACCAGACGTACCAGCTCTCCCATATACATGCCCGATATACACTTCTCGAAGATCTGCTGTTTCGGATTGATCGACGAACTGTCGACCTCCTTGTCGTAGCTCGTGCGTACGAAGTCCAGCACGCCGTTGTCCCCAAAAGCGCCCCACTCACAGTTGATTATCATGTTGGGCTTGTTGCTCTTCTGATACCCCTCGAATGTCTCGGTGTTGGCCGTCTTTTCCACGTAGCATGCGTTGGTGCCGGTGCCAACAATCATTCCGATGCGGCAATTCGGCTGGCTGAAGGCGCACGACATCAGAGTGCCCGTCGTGTCGTTGAGTATGGCGACGACCTTCAACTTGAGGTTGCCTCGACGCGCGATCGCCTCGCGCAGCAGCTCCACCACGTTCTTGCCCACAACGCCTTCCGCCTTGAAGCCCTTCGTCCAGGCGACCAGCGTGCCGTTGTCGATGCCCATCTGCTTGCACGGAAACGAGAATGTGAAGCCCAGCGGCGTTCCACTGTTCTCAAGATGTTGCTCCTGGCAAAAGTCGGCTAGGCAACCGGCAATGAAATCGAACAGATTCCGGCCCTGGCCCTCCTGCAGGGCGCGGCTAATAACGAACGTCTTGGAGGTTAAATCGACATCTGTTCCGCTCTTCAGCGTCACCAGCAGGACGCGAAAGTTGGTGCCGCCCAGATCCAGAGCCAAATACTTGCCGCGCTCATTGCCTGTGGGCAGCTCCTGCACGTAGGTGGGAAAGCACTTCATGGTGGCTCGCGGGTGCGTGTCCTTGGCCAGGCCCATGTTTATCTCCTTGGTCATGCGGATGACAATCTCCTCCATCTGGGCCTGGGTGATCATGAATTGTTGGCAGATCTCGTAGGCTTGTGGAAACAATTGCTTTGGCGACGCCATTGCGACCCGCTTTAATAGCTAAACGAAACTTTTGAATTTCTTAATATCCCTCAGGACACTCACTACGAAAAAGCTTTTCTAATAAATATTTTTCAAAAAAATTGGATACGAGTTTGGGTTGCTTTAGACTGAAAAGTCAAGTCATTAAATTTATTGTATATTATTATTGATTTATTATTTCAAATAAGGTATACAGTACATACATATACTGCCTTCAAAGTTATTACTTATTATTCTTTATGTATTATTCATTTAATATAAATTTATAATTCATTTATTTTTAAAATAAATAAATTCTCCAGTCTTAAAATTAATATTTATTTATTATATATATAAATAATATGCTCTCCAGTAAATATAGGCTTTAAATTTAATTCTCATTATTTTATCTATTTATTTTTTAAATATTATTATGCATTATTTATTTATTATTGCGTTGTTATTAATTAATTATCAATATCAAATAATCTCTCCAGTAAATTTAAGAAAATATTAGTACGAAACAGACTTGCTTTAGACTGAAAGGTCATTAAATTTATTCGAATATAAATAAGTATTTGATTGCAGTAAAAAATAAAAAAAATTTATTCATTTAAAATTTATATATACGAGAATAATTTGGTTGGCAAATATGTGACAAATCCCTTTTAAAGTTCTATAATCGATGGGTTTGATGGGATTACGCAACTAAGTAACTATATTTAAATTTCTATATACTTAAACAAGCTAACTTTTAGACGCAACTCCGAAGGAGCGGGCTTTGGTGGCCAGCGAGTGCTCGAGGCCGGCAACGATGGCCGCGCCCACGCCCGGACTGTCCTGGGCGATGACGATCTCGAATTTGCAGGACGGATTCGCCAGCAACTCGGCGTATCTGTTGAGCACCACCTGGAAGTAGGGAAAGAGGCGATAGACGCCGCCGTCGACCGCAATCGTAATGTTCGAATAGTTCATGCGGTTCACCAGGCAGGCGACGCCGGCGGCAACCAGTTTGGCGGCCCGCATGCTGATCGTTTGGCAGATGAAGCGGAGTGTGGCCAGATCGCGTTCCTTGCAGTTGCGCATGCGGAACTTGTCCATCACCTCCTGCGCCTTGACGTAGACGTCGGGCGGATCCGATTCAATGTCCATAATCGATTTCATTTCCATCTTCCACTGTATGCCCATATAATCCTGGTTGTGCTCCGTGAACAGCACGCCCATGTTCATCAGCCGGATAACGATCAAGCGCACCAGCTCACCCATGTACAGCGTACTAATGCACTTCTCGTAGTACCTGTGGCCCGGATTGCCGGACTGTGCGTCGGCCTGCTTATCGAACTCGTTGCGTATGAAGTCCAAGTGGCCGTTGGAGCCAAAGTTGTTCCATTCGGTGTTGATGATCATAAGCGGCATGCTGGGATCGCCCTCGTACAGCTCGCACTCGTCGCTCTGCTCCACGTAGGCGGCATTGGTGCCGGTGCCGATGATCAGGCCCATACGGCAGGTGACCTGCGACCAGGCGAGCGCCATCAGCGACCCGGCCGCTATGTTAATGATGGAGTTCAGATTGATGCTGATGTCCTTGTGCTCGGCGAGCGCGTTGCGCAGCAGCTGCACCACATTCTGGCCGATGGCGCCCGTTGCGCCGTAGCCCTTTGTCCAGGACAACAGGATGCCCACGTCCAGCGACAGCTTGTTGAGCGCGAACGCGAACGCAATGCCCATGGGCAGATTTTCCTTTTCGACCTTCTTTTCGCGCACAAAGATCGCTATGTTCTCGGCCAGAAAGGTGAACAGCGCCGCGCCGCGCGATCCTGCCACCGTATGCGGCACAATGACGCACTTGGAGCTCATGTAGATGTCCTTCTCGCTGCTGAACTTCACCAGCATAATGCGACAGTTGGTCGGCCACATCTCCAGCGCCAGGAAGCGGCCGCGCTCGCGACCCGTCGGCAGATTCTGCACGTAGCTGAGCCGACAGGGCACCGAGGAACGCGCATGCGTCTCCATGCCGAGGCCATTGACCAACTCCTTGGTCATGGAGTTGCGGACGCTGATCAGCGCTTCATCGCTGATCATAAAGGGCTTGCACAGCTTCCACGCCTCGGGAAAGTCCGTCTCGGGGTCGTATTTGGGCATGTTTAAAAAAAAGAATATGAACTTACACAAAGCCTAACAATTTTAAATGTATCTGATTCCCATTCTTCCATTAGCAAATGAAACATTTTCGCCTTGAACAACATTTTGTGTGTATTTTTTATTTACAGTTCGAAAATTGTATTAAAGTAGAGAATGTGAACAGAGAGAAAGAGACAGAGACAGAGAGAGAGAGAGAGGAAGCGAGAAAAAAATGCTTTATAGAAATGCTTATTGAGAGAAACACATGGACATGGGCTGTCTGCTATGAGCGTGAATGTTGCAGCTGCCTGCCTGCCTGCTATGACACGATGAATTCCGCGGCTATTGCTTAAGTGAGGTTAGGTTATCGCGCAGCCCTAAAACTAGGTTAAACTTAAACGCAGCAAGTAACAATAACTACTTATTGATAATTACAATTAAAAGCTGGCCGTCACGTCAGAAATATGTCGGGAAACTCGCCGTGCAACAGATCCGCAAACGGATGAAAGCTGTCCAGCGTGGCCAGCGGGCTAATGCACGCTGACGGCTGCTGATCGCTGCCAAAGTCAAAGGAGTCCGTCGACTGGTCCAGCAGCCGCAGGCTCAGCTCCACGTCCGGCTTGTCCAGCGGCGACTGCATCGATATCGGCAAGTCCCCGCGCGCAGGCAGCAGGCAGCTGCCGGCGGACAGCAGCTCCTGGCGATAGCTGAGGCAGTGCAGCGACTCGCTGTCCGACTCCAGCAGCAGTGTGTTCAGCTCGCTGATCGCCTGCACGCCCAGCAGGCTGTCCGCGTCCAGGACTGCGCTGCTGCTAATGCTGCTGCTGCTGGAGGAGGACGAGGAGGAGGCGGCTGAGGAAAGCGACGCGTATGCAGAGCTGGGTGAACAGGCGGCCGCGCAGAAGGCGGGCGAGCCCAGCGAGGAGGAGGCATAACACGATTCTGGGGAACTGATTGTCGTACTCGCCGCTGCGGCTGTTGTGGGCGTGGCCACGGGCGTTACTTTTGTCGCTTTGCTCGCTCGCTTGGCGGGCGTCTTTTTGCTGGCCTTCGTCTGCTTCTTGGCCTTGACCGGCGCTGGCGCCGGCTCTGGCTCTGGCTCCAGTTCGAGGTCGAGCTCCAGGTCCTGCTCGGTCTCCGTGTCCAGGCTGACGTGCGCCTCGCGATTCGCGCTCTCGCGCAGACACTCGACCAGGAACTCGCTCTCGTAGCTGGGATCCTGCAGGGACTCGCTCAGCATGCCGATGTACTTCATGGCCAGCCGCAGCGTCGTTATCTTCGTCAGCTTCTCGTTGGTATTGGCCGCATCCTCGCCTGTGATCGTCTGCGGCACACAGTGCCGCAGCTGCTCGAACGCCATATTTATCTCTCGCATCCTCGTCCGCTCCCGCGCATTGGCCGTCTTGCGGCGATACTTGCTTAGCGGCGGCGCTTTCGTCTTGGCCGCACTCTTAGCCTTCTTGGCCGCGGGCGCTGCAGTCGCCGCAGTCGCCGCTTGCTGCGGCTCCTTGTTGCTGGCTGGCGTCATCGCTGGCGGCTCGCCGGGCGCTCGTTTCTGGCGCTTCTGGCGCAGCGAATACTTCTCGCCGCGGCGACTGCCCGTCGCTGCGCTGGCCTTGCGCTTGCGCGACTGTTTGGCGCCCGGCTTGGCCTGGTCGCTGTCCAGCTCTAAGTCCATGTCGAGGTCCGCGTAGTTGTGCAGCTCGTAAGTGTTCGATTTCATCTGGAAAGTCGACAAACAGTGAAAGTTGAAGTGAGTAATTGATTCGGGGACATTGTCTTTAAGGCGTGGGTGCGGACTGTGCCCCAGCAATCAAAAGCAATTAACAATTTGTTTGAATTGCCCAAAAAACAAGACAAAAATGAAAAGAACAGAAATAAAAATAAAAATCGACTTCTGATCGAAGCAAACCAATCGAGCGTAACTCTAACTCGTCTAACCCACCCGGCAGTGGTGCTGCTAATAGTGGTTGGTGGTGCTTCGTAAAACCCACTGAAGCCGAAAAACGCATCAACCAAAAAGTCATAAACAAATTTATTCTAGCTGAACCATTTCAAATTTGGAAATAATTTACCATTTGTTGTGCAATCGCAACAAACTACACTCATGAGTACCCATTCATGAGCTCCCTGTCTTATTCGGTCCGACTCATTCGATGCGTCAGCGGCTAATCCTAAAAAGGTTGCCCCAAGGCGGCACTTGCAACACACACACAAACACAGACACATACAAACAGATCTCAATCAAGCTGCGGCGCAATTGACGAGCGCCTATCAAATTTAAAGCTATAATCAATCTATCAATAAATACATATACATCTTAAATATATGCAAAAGGGGCGTGGCTAAAAAGCTTTAATTGCGCTGGCCATTAAAAATGATTACCTTAACTACTTGTTAAGAAGTTAATTAATTTAAAAAAAAATAACAATAATTTTGTCTTAATTATGAATATAGTTAATAGCCAAAGGATTTAAGTCTCTTTGAATCTAATATTTTATCGAGTATGATTATTGTATTTCAAAGGCTTTAAATCTCTTTTTTGTTTTTTAGAAATTTTAATTTAATTTTAATGTCATTTTTCACAAATGAAAATCTGCCTCTCGCATGTGTGAGAATTTGTTGTTGACTTTTTTGTCGAGCATTGAAAAAGTTGTCTTCAACTGTTTTGGCCCACAATCAACTTTATCAACAATGTTGAGAAAGTTTTTTGTTTTGTTTTATCTGTTTTGCGGTAGGTCAACTGTACTAAATATTTTCCACAAGTTTTGCCTTTTCTATTTATTTTAGTTGAACTATTTTTTCTCTCTTATTTTTTGTGGTTGTGGTTGAAACAACAACAGGCAGCTATTAATGAATGCATTTTAATGCAAGAATTAAGTTACACCAAATGTAATTTGAAGCCCGTCGTCACAGCGTCATCAACAGCAGCAACAACAACAATAATAACAATAATAACAACAACAACAACAACAACAACAACAACATGTGGCTACCGCCTAAGCTAAATGTCGAATGTTTCTGCATCGATGCTAACGCCCTTGCTTGCGCCTTGGCCTCATAAATAGCAGCTCCGAGCTCTGTGCAGAGGTGTAAATCTGTGCAGATTGATGGCAATCAGCAAGACACAGGGGAATAGAGAGGGACAGAGACACAGAGAGAGAGAGAGAGAGCGTGTCAGGTTCACTTAAATGGACAATTTAGTGCAGATTGCCAAAATTGGCAACAGATTCTTGCGCCGTATCTTGGACTGGACCCAGCCCAGACTCGCTTCGAGTTGTTGGCCGGGCCACTTGTAGCATAGCTTTGACCAAACTAAGTTGGCTTAAAACAAGTTGTTGTTGTTGTTGTTTATTGATTGTTGTCTGTCGAACAGCAATGCACTTTTCATCATTTACCGTTAAGTGCGCTATAAGGCAAGGCTGAGCCCGGCCTGATCATATATCTCTTTTGAGATTATCCATCACACGAAACTAATGCTAATGCGAAAGCCTATATAATCTTCGTGTTTTGGAGTTCCAACAGTGCCTGCAAAAAAATCTGGCACTTTCAACACGTTCCTCAAAGAATTCACTTTGCCCTGTTCGTGCCAGCTTTGATTTCTGTTTGTTGCCCTCGTGATTTACATGGCAATTAATTTTTGCCACGCGACGTTAGTTGAATAGAAACATGAAAGCGTTAAGGAAATTAAGAAGCCAACGACTATTGAATGATCTGTAGAGGAAACTATTTTGGCAAATTAAAATGCAAATTAAAATGCAAATTAAAGAAATTCAATCGTAAGAAAATCTAATAGACTTTTTAATAGTTATTTTTATTACAAAACTTTGGCATTCTTTATGGGAAAAACGAACTCTCTATGTTTTCTGAGTACGACTAATATTTATATATATTTATATATAAATAACTAAATCAATATATATGTACTAATAATGCATTCATTTAAATGTTTGCTTGACTTTAATTTAAAAGGAAAACCTCGCTGATTCTGAGTGAACTCAATAAATTATTCGTCTGCCAATTTGCATCAACTATAAAAATAACTTGATAGAAAACAATATCAATAATAAAAATATAATTGCGTCTCCAGCAGGTTTTCTATATGTAGAACACTTAAAATTGAAAGCGCAAATATCAAAAGATTTTCAATTTAAAATAAGTTCAAAATCCTCCTTTAATTTGTAATTACAAGTTTTATACCGAGAGTTAAATTACTTATTTTATATATTTTTTCAATTTTAAATTAAGATTGTTTTTAATACAATACTAAAGAACTTTTTCTTAAAAAATACCTAACAATAAAATATATAAACATTTTTGACGAAGTTTCTGCGTTCTTCTGTGTGGGTAACGAGCAAGTTTAAAAAGTTAATGTACCCCGCAGCTTTGGGGCCGTGGGGCCCTTCGTAATTGCAAGTAGGTGCACAAAAAGTTTACGCGACATGCAAGAAACAAGGTGCAATTAAGAGCACTGCAAATTTGCGGCAACCAGCTCAGACCCCCCCTTAAGTACGCCTCTGGGCGGGCAGCCTTTGCGTGGCCAGTTCGCTTGAGTTTGTTATTGGCGCCAAAACGATGTGAAAATTAGCAAGTTCCGTGTGTTGGCTCTACAAATTGCATGCGATTAAAGATATTCGCGGCTAATAAATGCCGTTCAGTGCAAACAGTGGGCGTGGTAGCAGGATGTGCAGGATGTGCCACAGGATGCGCCAGCGCTGAGCTTTCGAGCTTGTTGATTGGCAAAATTTCGAGGCCTGCTTAAGTTTTCAATTACACAGCGCCACAATGCGAAACCAATTCAAATGCGCAGACAACCAACTCCCCTTGTTGCTGCCACATTCGCCGGGGCAGACAAAAGGCGCGCCGTGCGTGCGCCCAGCCGTGAAGCCGGGGGAAGGGCACTCAGCTCGATTTAAAATTGTTCTATGTTTGTTTTTGTGTTTTGTTGTTGTTTTTTGGGCTCTGCAGGGAATAGTGCACTTGAAATTGCCGCCCGCCGCCGTTGGATTCAGATTCGCTGCACTTTTCGGTGGAGCCATTAAATTTAGAACTGTTTTTTGCACGCTTGTCTGCACGCAACAAAAAAGAGGGGCACAATTGGGAGCTGCTGAAAAATGCAGTCTGCCCGAACTAAAAAAAAGTGAGTCAAATTTTTGGCTAAATTGAAAACTGCAAGAACTAGAAAATGCTTCAAACTTGATATGACTAGCGAAGTAATTGGTATCGATAATTATTGATGGAGTTTATATTGTCCATCTTTTAATCATGTTTTTCAAAAAAATATCTTTGTCAGATTGAAATATTAATTTGGCTATGGAATGGTATTGATAAGGGACTATCGATGGAATTTCTATAGCTACACGCGTGTAATGAAGATATATTATTATTTTTGCTCTCAAGATATTGCAATTAAAATCCAAAAAATAACCTACAACAAAATCTTAATTGAAAAAAAAAATGTTTCTGATAAGTGTGGAGAATTATCATGTTGAAAATTTGATTTTAGATTTTAAAGAAAATCTTATAAGAAAAACAACTGTTTTTAACTAATGTTGAATTACGGTGAGAATCTGATTTGCCTAGTGAAGTGATTGGTGTCGATAATTATCGAAGGAATTTATACTGTTCATCCCTTAAAGATATTTTCAATCAGGCTTATTATGTTATATCTGCTCTTGGCTGAGCTTGCCCTCTCAATTTATTGCAATATTAAAATTTAAAAAAAAAAAAATCTTATATGAAAAAAAAAATTGTTTTTGATCTTGAGAGAGCTTGATTAATTTGATTGGGTTGATCTGTCCGCATAACTAATAATTTCTTAATTGCTCTTACAGGAGTTGGCCCCTACTAAAGCGGCGCCACGACTTGCGCCGTTTTCGGGTAAAATCAGCTCGAATTTGGTAGCACACTTTAAAAGTAATTTCATGTTCTCATCGAGCAGCTGATTGTAGCGCGGATGGAAGCGATAGATGCTGCCATCAACTCCCACAGACAGATCGGTGACGTTCATTTTCCTGATCAGACAGACGAGGCCGCAGGCCACCAGCTTGGCCGAGCGCGCCATCACCGAGTCGCAAATGTAGCGCAGACAGGCCAGATCGTTTTTGTTCTTCGTGCGGATGCCCAGTTGATCCATGGCCGAGGCGGCGTTGCGACAGTCATCCTCCGGGTCCGACGCGATCTGGGTGATCAAGCGAAACTCGAACTTCCACGGCTCACGTATTAGCTGCGAGCTTTGTCCTTTGAAAAGGACACCTTGCTCCATGAGATCGACGACAATGAGTCGCACTATTTCGCCCATGTAGCTGCCAGCGATGAGCTTCTCGAATGTGTTCACCATGGGATTAGGCGTTTGGATGTCCATTGCCTTGTCGTACGAGTTGCGTGCGAATTCGATCTCGCCGTTGTCCCCGAACGAGCTCCACTCGCAGTTGACAATCATGTTTTTCTTGGCGCCTTCCTGATCGCCCTCAAACATTTTGGTATTGCTCGTCTTCTCCACGTAGCAGGCGTTGCAGCTGGAGCCCACAATCAGGCCAATCAGACAATTGCACTTGGTGTGCGCACAGGACATCAGGGTGCCAGTGGTATCGCTGAGTAGAGCGACCACGCGCACTTTCAAATCTTCCTTTTCGTCGATGGCCTTCTGCAGCAACTTGAGCACATTCTTGCCCACAACGCCCGAGCACTGGTATCCCTTTGTCCAGTTGACCAGGACGGCCTTGTTGATGTCTGTATGTTCGCACGGGAAGGAGAAGATGAAGGTCAGCTTCAGATTGGCTTTTACCACATTCTGCTGAATACAGAACTCAGAGAGAGAATTGGCCAAAAACTCAAAAAGTTGTTTGCCGGTGCCGCTTTTCAGAGAGTCGGACATCGTGTAGCACTTGGATTGGATCTGAACGTCTGTCGCAGACTTGATTTCCACCAAGTAGATACAGAACTTGGAGCCGCCCAGATCCATCGCCAGAAACTTGCCCCGCTCCTTGCCCGTGGGCAGCTTCTGTACATGGGTAATAAAACATTTCACCGTCGATCTCTTGTGCGTCTCATTACTCAAGCCCATTTCAATTTCACCGGAGAGACGATTCACAATCTCGTTCATCTGATCTTCGGTCAACGTGAATTGCTGGCATATTTCGTAGGCCTCTGGAAACATACACTGTGCATTAGCCATATTACTTTCTGTTTTGCTTATTTGCACAAGGAGCGGGGCGAAAAGTTGGCTAGCAGAAAATTTTGTTCAGAATTTGTTCAATTCTGTTGCGAGTTGCTCTAAAAACTGAATACAAAATCGAGGCATAGTTCTCAAATCGACTCGAAAGGCACAAAAGGCGAAGGGCACATGACTCCTGCACAAGTGGATACAATTTTTGGGCTCCTGTTGCGCCTGCGCGGCAAACAGTTATTGCCGTATATATGTGCACACGGGTAAGTCTAACAATCGTTTTTCCCAAATTAAATTCCACCAACAATAACAAACTAGACAAAAGGCGCGGCGTGCGTGCGGCCAGGCGTGAATAGGGGAAGGGGCGTGGCATGGGGAAGGGGCTGGGGGCAGGGGCATCTGGGATGTGGCAGCAACAAGCGGAGGTTTTATTTTGTTTGCTGCAGGGAGTTTGCTGTCTAACCGAAGTGCACTTGAAACTGCTGACGAGCGCCGTGACGCCCCCCTGGCCACGCCCCCCCCACAACCGCCCCCGACCCAGTTGCAGTCGCTGCATTTTTAGGTGTAGCCATTAAATTTAGAACTTTTTTCTGCACGCTTGTCTGCACGCCACGAAAGGTTGCTTGGGCGCCGGCAAAGTGGGCGGGGTGCGGTTAAATGGAAAATGAAGCGTCTGCTGGTTAAAAGAGAAAAATTAAAAAAAAACTATGCGAGGAAAGCTGTAAATGTTACGGAAAACAGTTTGTGGATTGAGCAGTTAGATGAGCAAAGGAATCTTGGATTCTTGTCTGGGGAAATAGTTTTTGGTTGGTTGATCGAATGTGGAATGGGTATAAAAAAAAAAAAAACAGTCAATTCCTGAAAGCCACTCTATTGTAACTATAACCATTAAGCAATTCATTCGCATGCCGAAGTTGAAAAAAATACCCTATATATAAAACAAGAAATAATTAGCATAAGAAATTTAATAATTAAGCTGTTGCTTTTGCGAATTTAAAATAGATATCGATAAAATAATTTAGTTTTTGATTCAGATTTTTCACTTTAAAATAAGTTCTCAATGTTTATTCCTTCTAAAGTAAATGATTTGAATTATTTTTTTGCACACTTTATTCAACCCGTTGAACAGCCCTCGCATTGTGCATATCTGTATAAAGTCTGACTGACTCACATTTTTTGTTTTTGCCACAGCTCTAAAATTAGTTTTTATTGTATGCAAGTTTTTCTGCTTTTTTCTTTGTTTTATTTTTCCGATTTGTAATTCCTTTTTGGCTTTTTGTGGAAAGCATCAAAAAATCTGCTACTTGATGCTTGATGCTTGTTGTTGTTGTTGTTGCTGTTGCTGTTGTCTCGTGCCGTTGCCAGTTGCCAGTTGCATGTGGCCGCTTTTATTGTTGCCCCCTCAGTCGCCACTTGCGCCTCGTGTGTTGCCGTTGGGCTGATTTTATTTTTAGTCAGCCTGCGGCGAGCTTCTGATTTTAATTCTTTTATTTTTCTGTCGTTTTTTTGCATCTTTCGATTTTTGTTTAATGGTCTTTGTTGTTCTTGTTGCCATTTCTTTGTGCGTATTGTCGCATTTTTTTCTTTATTTTTTTGTTGGTTCGCTTTGTTTGAATTTGTTTGATTTTCCATTTAAGTTGAGTTTGTTTATTAAAATTGGCACACGTTGCGTATGTGTGATATGTTTGTGTTTACATTCGAGATGGCATCGCCAATCTCTGTGTGTGCACACTTTGGTAGCACACTCAGTGAGGTTTTGTATTACCTATTAATTTGTTTTATTTGTCTGATTTTTGACAGGTTAGCAGCCAATTCCCAAATTCCCCTATAGTTTTTTTTTTTTTTTTATTGGGGCCTAGCCAACAACAGCTGTTCCCACGTTTAACTTGTATATTTGGGTCATGGTGCCAGGGACTTTGCTAACAGTTTAAACAACAAAAAAGAAAAGAAATATGTCCAAGTTTTGTTTGACATTCTTAAGAATAAAAACAAGGTGAAATAAACCTAATTGTTAAAAACTTTTTTAAAATCTTTAAAGATCTTTATATAAAATATATCCATTCCCTACTTGTATTAACATTTTTAATTTATCTAGTATATAATAGAATATTTATAGAAATGTTTTTAAATTCTTGATAGACAACATCTTTATTTAGAAAAAACACAAATTAAAATCTTTATTGCAGAATGTTCAAGATTAATCTCTCGACTAATGCACACAAATATCTTGAAGCAAACAGGAGAACTGTTTGTTTATAAATCGAACAAAATCGAATAAAAGTGAACAGTAAATCACGAGCAAATAAATTAGAGCAGTGGCAAATCAAATGAATTCTTTATGATTGATCAGCTCAATTGGCAAAAAGGTGATGTGCAGTGAATAATGCTTTAAATAGTACAACAAAATAAATGGAAAACAGTGTCTTGAGTCACAGCTGATGCATTAATTGAAATTGATTGTCTTGAGGCAATTCCTGGCAAAAATTTTATTCAATTGAGTGGAAGTTTTCGCTTTGCGCCAAAACTTAACTCAATAAAGTTCATCAAGGGCACACAAAAAACAAGAGCTCTGCCCAGGGGGAGCAAAAGGCAAGAGGTGGGGGAGGGGGAGTGTTCACATTAAAACTGTTGACAAGCTGCCTGGCCCCAATGGACCAAAAAACTTTTCAACACCTTGGGCAAATAAATGCGTCGGGGTTGCCTCACCAAGCGGCAGCCACGCCCCCCACCCTCAGCCCCTTCCCCTTCCCTCTTCGCCTTCAACAGTTGCTGCCTGCTTTTTTAGCTTGTCTTGTCTATTTTTATTGATACAACAATAAAACAACATGTGAGATATTGTGCATGTATTTATTTACCTTTTTGATTTCATAAATCCAAAAAATTTTTGTGAGCTGCTCGCCTCTCGATGTTGTTGTATTTTTTTTCAATTTGGAATTATAGAAACTTAACTTTTTTGTAACACTTTAAAACACTTTGATGGAGATTTGTTATTATTTTATTTAAATGCGTGCTTCATTAAAGTTAGCCCGCAGACATTGCGCGAATACGAAAACGAATTCGAATCAATTTAAATTCCATTCCAGCATCAGCTAATTAGTCATAGAATTTGTATTTTTTTTTTTTTAATTTGTGTGACTCTATTTTAAATTTACGCTTGCCTCATGCATAAATTTTTTGGCAGATCAACCCAATAAAAATAATTTTGTTTTGATTTGGTTGTTTTTTTATTTCTTCCGAATAAATTCACTTTTATTTCCTCGAACTTGCCGAGCAAAACTTGTTTAAGTTTTCTGTTATTTATGTTTTTATCTGCTTTTTCATTTGCTGTTTTTATTTTGACAAAAGTATCTCGCGGATACGCGCACTGCAACTGTTTGTTGGAAAAGCCACGAAGAACAGTTTTTCCAAAACGTGTGAGCCGCGTGTGTCGGCTGCGTGCCTGCCGAATGTGTGTGTGTGTATGTGTATGAGTGTATGTGTGCGGCCGGCTGCTAAAAATATCCGTGAGTACGCGCGCTGTGTATCTATGTATCTGTATCCAATAACCCGAGATGGCGCACAAAAATACACGGGCCCGTCGTTGATGCTGCTGCGACTGCTGCTTGGAGAAAGGTGCGTCTCCGTCTTTGTTCCCGTTAACGTCTCCGCCTCCTTCTCCGTCTCCGTCTTGTTTTTTTGTGCTGCCTGCTGCGTGCTGCGTCCGCTTGCTGCGCCTGTTCGCTATGCACTGAGCAGCGATTGTCAACGTCGTCGTCACCCGTCAATGTCGTCCACTCAGCTATGTGCGTCTATGTTGGGGCAGCAGCAGCACTTGGCTTTGACTCCGTTAGCCAACCCAAGAGTAGGCTTATTGTGCCTAAGACAAACTGTTTGTTGTTGTTGTTGCTGCTGTTGTTTGCTGCTGATTCGGTTTGCCCACACAGAACATGATCTGTGGAACCCGGGACCGGCACTTGTCTGTTGCGCTGAGCGTGCGGCGCGCTATTGAAACGATCAATGAATGAAATGCGGCATTAAAAAGCAGCACTTTACGTTTGTATCTTACAGATACGACTACGAGCTGAAGCCGACCAATAAACCGCTAAACCCACTGCCGTTGAGATCGTTGCTCGCCAGCAAACGCCAACACGGCGTCATTGAAGCCCCAATCCCGCTGAGCGACAGCGACAGAGAAACCAGTTCTTAACGCTCTCCACACTCGTTCCGCACTCGCACTCGCACTCGCACTCACCCACTCACCCACTCGATTCAGTCGATTCACTTGGCCCCTGTGTGTGGGTGTCTCTGCGTTGGCAGGCCGGTCGGTGCGGTCCGAAATGTTGCTCTTGAGTGAGTTTATTCACTTTTGTTAGTGTTGTTGAGTTTTCGATTTCGTTTCGAGTCGAGAGTTCAAAATTATTTTGACTCAGATTTGTTTTGCTGTTCGCGCTCGCTGCTCGCTGTATGATCTAATATTTGCCGGCCAGTTATTTATTTAAATTTATTACGAATTTTTTATTTATGTCGCTGCGCCGCTTGACATTCATTTCATATATCAGTCAAGCATTGTTATGGCCCACAAATACACAACTGCACTATGCTGATTTCGCCTCACTTCCAAACTAAGTTTTTGAACTTTAACTCTTTTAAAGCATCCGCTATTCAGAACGATGATCGCATAGATCTCTCCATGTTTGTTCATCTCCTTCAACATGTTAATTCCATAACTTAATCGTGTTAAGTATTTTCGGAGTGCACAATGGTTCAGTCGTTAACACTAAACTTAAATAATAGTGTGCATAAAAAAGCTACTTTGAAAAGGTTTATAATTAAATCTGCTTAATGCTTAATATATTTGTTCATATTTGTATAGAAAATATATATAAAGTGTGCTGGTCATTGATGATGGCTTAAAAGAGAACCTAACTTAAGATAAAATAAGCTTCCCAGTCAAATTTGCATTTAAGCAACTTCCTTCACAATTTTGTTCTAACACGCATTCGCGCTTCTCTGCGATTCTCATAAATTCAAGTACGTAAAGAAGCTTTTGTTAAGGGAATGAGAATAGAAGATATGCTTTATTATTATTAGTATTATTTTCATTATTGTATTAAATCTATATATATTAAATCTATATATATTAATTTGTTATTTTATACTAGCATCCTCAATTTCATATTTTCTATGTTTTCACTGTTGTATTTGCTTTCCCCAGCCATTTCCTTGCATACTGTTGAATTCATATTTATTTTGCTATTGTATTGCAATTATAAATACTAAATTTAGAAAAAAAAAATAGATTTATAGATTTATTGAGCTGTTCTCGAAGTCGCATTTGATTTGCTCGCCACCTTGTCTTTCATATATAACAATTGTGTTATGGCAATTTATTTTAGCAAATAATTATAATTATAAGCAGCAATCAGGCAATTGATAATTGCTAAATGGATTTGCTCCTGCGGGCAAAACAAGTTGAATGACGACATTCGTATATGCTCATTCGAGAATACTTTACGAATACAAGCTGATAAATTGACTAACTGACTGATCGACTGACTGATCGACAGAGTTGACTTGGTCTGTCGATCGGTTCGTCATTGTTGTCTTTGGCGTTTTTTTCTGTTTTGTTCTGGCAAATAAATCATGTTGATAACAATTAAATTTGATTATCATTTTTCAACAGCTCCGTCAGCTGTTCAAGCAAGCTGCATAAATTTGTTCATGTCGCAAGGTCAGCGAGTGAAAAATTAAGGCATGCAACATTAATTTGATTTGCGTGCGAATCATTTGGGGAGTGACTGTGAAAGATAGAAAACATAGTAAAAAAAACATGCATATTTAAAATGCTTATATAAGCATACAAATTGGCCAATAGCATTTTGGCCATAATATGCTGACAACTTAATCTATGGCCGAGTCCAAAGGCAGGAACATGAGCAAACGCGCCATAATTAAAAATACAAACGTCACATTTTGATTATTTTTATGTTCATTCTTGTATGTTTAAGTTTAGACAAACAGTGGCTTCGCCTAAAAGGGGGTTTACTAATATATGCGTGAATATATAATCAGTTTCTTACAAATCTTAAACAAGTTTATATAAATTTATATATGTTATGGTTATAGTTTTAATATAAGTTACAACTGACCCCCTTTTTAGTCACGCCCCTGACTGGCAATTGCTTATGCAAATGTTCTCGGGCAGCTCGGGCTCGACACGCATTTGAATTTTCTACTCGCTTTGGCTTTTTAATTACCAGCCTGCAAATCGCATTTGCCTGAATATGGTCACAAAACACGAGTCCCAGTCTATGAGTCTATGAGTCGTCGGGGGTACTGAACGATCGTTCAGTTAGTTAGGAAGTCGAGAGACGCGACGCGGGCCATTTATGGGCCGCTTTGGGAAAGCGGTGAGAAAGCAAAAAAACTGAGAAAAAAATACTCGCCCCGTTGCTGGCTAATTGTGAGCATCGCTTTGGGCCAGCTTCTTGACAAGTTGTTGGCGTTGTTGGCAGCGCTTTTGCGTTGGCGCTAAAAAGTCGGCCCCGACTTTGTTGCGGGGGCGTTTGCGACGTTGATTTTATTTGTATTTTACGTAAATTTATTATTACAAATATTGTTATTGCCCGCTTTCAAGCGGAAATACACTCGAACGGCCGCCCACGCTCAAACCGCACTCGAAACCACCTGCACACTGGGCCGCTGCGCCGACTCATTCATTCATTCATTCATTCGCTCGCTCGTTCATTCATTCGTTCCGATAGCCAAGTGGAAGTGGAGAATGATCTTTGTCTATGGCCAAGATAAGCTAAGCCAAATGCCATCGACTTAAGCGGAAATGCCGAGCGATTAAGTTGTTGTTTCTAATTAATTTCATACGCATTTTCATACGACATTTTTTTGTTTCTTTTTTACTTAAAAAGCATTAGCATAAGTGAAGGCCGCCTAGAAAGTGTCCCTGGCTTTGGGTGTGCGGGTATGTGTGTGTGTGTGTAGGCAGCTCTTTTTTTAATTAACTTGTATTTTAATTTATGAATGTCAGACCCAAAACCAGCTAATATATGTTGCCATATGTAAAAGATTTTCCAACTCAGTTTGACAAACCTTATTTAGTTAAATAGCAAAGCAAACATTTTTACACCAATTTATTGTGGGTAAAATTTTAAGCACAAGCCATAAATTAAATGAAAAACTTTTGTGAAAAACTCAAACAAATTGTTATTATTTTACACAAAGGAAGGAAAATATTTAATGATGAAAATGTTGAAATAAAGAAACTTTATATCATGAAAATGCCATTTTTATTTTTGAATATGGTCTTAAATTAATATTTTATTGTACTTTTATGGGGAACTAATATGTGAAAAAATATTGTAATGAAAGCATTAAAATTTATCTCTGCTTTGTGATTTTGATATCTTTTTTATCACATTGAGTGACACATTTACCGTGGGCCCAATGTAAATGCATTTGTTGTAGGCGTGTTATTTTTTGTTTGTTTCATTCTCTTGGCCAACACAGAAAATGTTAATGCCTGAATATAACACACACACATAGACAGACATACATACATGTTGCTTAAGTTGCCAGATTAAAACAGTTGTAAAAACCGCCGAGATTAACTAATGACAGCAAAATTGACTGACAATCCGTGAATTAATTCCTGTCTAATTTCGAACATAAAAATAGAAGCAGCTATGAGAACTTATTATAATCGAAAACTAATCGTGTGTTTAAACTGAATAAGCATAACAAATCACGGGCAGGCGCTGGAGGAGGTGCCAAATGCAAAAGTCAAAGCGCCAGCCAAAAAGCAGCAGCAGATCTTGGCCAAGTTAATCGTGAGCGATGGCTGTGACTGAACATATGTGTATGTGTGTGTGTATTTGTTTTGTCTGCTGCTCATTGAAACGTGATTTTGACTGGCGATTGCCCATTTACTGTTGTTGTTGCTTTTAGCTTTTTGTTTTTTGTTGTTTGGCCGTCAACATTTAAGTCATTTAACATTATGTATCAGCTGTGTGTGTTGGCCAGCTGTAATCCCCCAGCAGCGCTGTCGTCATCGAATGTTGCTTTTATTAATTTGGCTTCAATTAATTACGCTACAAATTGTCAACAAAACGCAGCCGTCCCAATTGCCACCAGTTAATAACCAATGCAAATCTCCATGGGCCACAAAACTGGATATGGACAGCGAACATGACATTGGTTTAGGATCTGCGGATGTGCGGGCAAGTTGTGGAGAGGACTGGAAGTTGGATGTGCTCTGTGTGCAAGTTTATTGGCCCGGCAAATGTCTGCTGGCGGCATTAACTCATCAGCGGCAGCAACAATAATCAAAATCAAAATCAAAATCAGGCCCCAAAACAAGACACAAACACTGCTGGACAAATATTGATTTGGAGCTATTGAATCAGGCGCCCCACTCCCCTCCCCCTCCCCCCTCTCGATTATAATTGCCCCAATGAGATTGCGGCATGGAAATGAGCTGCTGGCGGCTGCTGACCCACTGACGAGTGAATAAATGCGTATGCAAACTGACAAGCGGCAATAATTTTCAGCAACTTGTCAATGCTGCTGCTCATCAAAGTGACTTCTCATTGGTCGCCAAGCGAATCTCGGAAAAGTTGACAAAGCGCCAACGCCAAATGCTGGCCGACATTTTATATTGACTGTGTGCGTGTCTGCTTTATAAATAAAGCGCCACAAATAAAGAGGTAATCGCAGGTGAGTTGCCCACCTGGGGGCTGGCCCAACCTGGCCCGGACCGCCCCGGCCGGGGGACGCCCACTCTTCGCTGGCGTTGCGAATTGGGTTAGCAGCAACGGCACGCACTATAAATTTTCATATGCGATAATGATATATTTAGTGGTTTGACAACGGGGCGCATATATCATCAATCTATTCAAACCAAGGCGAGATCAAAGGGCGTGCCATAAAGTCAACTCTGACTGACATAAACTCAACTTGATTTTATGGCCATATTAAACTTAAAATTATTGCCACTATCAAAATAAGCCTTAAGGTATTTGTGGAGGGAAGAAGAATACTTTAAATATTTAAGAAATGAACAAATATTTTTATATATACAAAACTTTAGTCAGCCAAAGTTCGCTTATATTTTAAAACACGATTAGAGTTCTGTAAATGATTGTTAATCACTGCAAAATACTACTCAGAACTGGCACATGATGAATAGCCGGCGATACGCTTTAAAGCGCCTTTTGAATGGTGGACAAATTGTTCAGCCTTTGATCTGGCGGCGATGTTGCAATTCATTTGCAGTTACGCATATCAAAATGCAATCAAATCAAATCAAAACAGAAACAGAAACAAAAACAAAATAAATATCAAAAATGAAATATGAAGAAATGCGGTAAAGTGTTAAGAGGGCCATTAAATTATGACAGCATCTATTTATATATACGACTGAAGTCAGTTATTTAAAGATCATCAAGAGCTGTGTGTGACACATCACGAATGTCGCCTTGGGTTTCGGCCTGTAATTGCAAATAATCAGCGCTCAATTGGCGTGGCCAAAACGCTCGCTGGCGCTCGAGGTTCACAGCCAAAAGCCAGCCAGTCGAGCGGACAAGTAACAAAAAAAAAGAAATACATATACAAATACACTTACTTATACATATATATGTTTACGGGTATATATAAAGAAAAGATTCGAAATAGAGTGGCCTACGCACGGGTCTCCACCAAATATAAGAGACACCTACCCAGGGCAATAAAACGCGTTTCAATTTCAAATTGATTGCCAGACGCTTATTATTATTATTATTTGCTTTTTTGTTATTGTTATTTCGAGTTTAACGATTGTTGTTCGCTAAATACTCGTGCGAATTATTTTGTTACTGGAGGCCAGTCGCGTTTTGGACTCCGTTTTGAGGCGCCACCCCCACAAAAAAATAAACAAACACTCACATTTTGGGCACGTTTTTCTATTTGTTTTTCTTGCTTTCTCGCCAAAAAAAAAAAAAAAAAAAAAAATTAAGTGGCCCCTGGCGAGGTGAGAGACGCTGCTCGAAAATGCTCATTAGATAGACAAGCAATCGTGATCTTGGTTCCGAGCTGGGAGTTGGCCGAATCAATTATAGTTTGCGTTAAACAAATATATTTATATATATATAAATACCTTGATTATAATAATTAGCCTGTTTTCTTTGTTGGCGTCCGAAAATCGCACCTTTATTAAATGCATTTTTAGCATAGCAAATTATTAACTGTCATTATCTAACCTTAGTTTTTTAATACGGTTTTTTTTTGTCGTTTCCTGGTTTGCCATTTAAATTTGTTTGACTGCAAATAATACTACAAATAATGAACACCAATTAAAGGTTGGAGTCTCTACAATAGTTATAAATAAATAATAATATCTTAACATTGCGCTTAAAGGCAGTCGAATATAAGTAATGAAATTACTTGATTCATAAGAAAATGTTTCCTTGTTTAATAAATTAATTGTATATGCGGCATTACTTTGATTTTTTTCATGAATTGAAGAGGTTTTTTTTTAATTTTATTTCCCTCTTTAAAGTTGTTTTTAGACTGTGAAGAGCGTACTTCAATATTCCAACTTGTTTGTTATGTTGAGGTGATTTTTTGATTATTATATTATAAGAAGTCTTATCAACCTTTAAACTCGCCTCATCCTGATTAAGTTGTCCAATTCCTGGCTATTCGTCATTCTATTCACGCACATTTTTCATTCCTTGGTTTTTGGCCGTAATTTCCTGAATTGTTGTCAACATGCTGCGTATGCAGTTTACTTGGGGGGTTTTTCTTTGTTTTCCTTGGTTTTTTGTGTCGCGACCAATTGGCTACCTTGGCTGCGGCGTTGTGCTTTCCCACAACTCAAGCATGTGGCATGTGGAATCAAAGCTGCGGTCCGTTGGCCAGTTCTTATTGCCTTGTAGTCACACATATACATATGTATGTATGCGACTACGAGTGGTGCTTACTACCAGTCGATGTTTGTTTTGAGTTGTGAGTTGTGAGCTGTACCCTTTCCTAATATGGGCACGCCGCCATCGCACACACTTGTAAGCGAGATTGTGCTTGTGCTGGCTTGTGCAACATATCCAATTGGAAATGAAAAACTCTGACCTACTAATCACCGAGCCAAAAAGCCAATAAGAGTCAACAACAGCAACAGCAAAAGCAACAGCAACAGCAACAGCAAAAGCAACTGCGGCAGCAACGTCGACAGCCCAAGAAATCAAAAGATGGACAATAACTTTAAACCAGTTTCGCACTGTTCGAGCCTTGTTGCAAAGTCGGCCTAACGCTTTTCGCTTGTACTGAGAACTGTTTTGCGGCACAAATTTGTTTTGAATTTGATTATGTGCAGTTATTGGGCGCACAGGTTGCCCCACTGTGGCTGCGGCGACTCTAAGCCAGCCCCAATTGACATTTTATGCCGCATTAAACGACAACTCGTACATGGGACGGACAGACAGGCAGACAGCAAGACAGACAGTTGGAGAGACAGCGACTGAGGCCAATCGCAAATTGCGGCGTTTCACAAAAATTATTATGTTAAATTTAACTGGAAATAGCACACAAGGACATTTGCGCATGCGCCCCCAGACGGCGCCAGTTCGTCGACGACGACGTCGCCGATTGTTGGCTAAATTGATGATGACGACGTTGTGAACGGCGTATGGTAAAAGGGGGGGAAAGGAGGTGCTTGGGGAGAAGTTGGAGTTGAAGTCGCTGAGATTATCGTTTTTTTGTTTTGGTTATAAATTTCAATTGCTCGCATTTAACAACAATTTAAAGCAAATTACATTTTGTTGCAGCCGCCGATGATTGGCTATAGGCGCGATAGGCGTGTGCGACTTGCGCCATCTATTGGCGGTCGGCGGCGGCGGCGGTGGCGACGACGCTGCCATGTGCATATAAAGTAATTTTCTGCTACATTAGGTTTGCGTTAAGCGTTCATCGCACCAAGCCCGGCCTAGTAATTTTTGGCCAATGCCCAGCATAACGACTCTTAAATACCCTTTAGATCCACTCAACAAAGAGTGGGCGTCAGCGTGTGAAAAATTGGGCATTCATCAACATTAAAAACGATGATCGATTGGCACTTTGGCAACCCTTTTATGTCTCCTCTTTATAGGCCATAATCGTAAAAAATGTTTAAATCAAGTTTTATGTTGTTTTGACCATAGTTGACAACTCTTTTTGTGATTCAGTTTAATCGTTAGAATTTCATATGAAATTCAATTCATATGAAACACACAAATGATTCATGGTATATTCGCTTTTCGTTTAATCATTTAAGCTGATCTTGGATTAAATTAAGTAAGTATAATTTGTCTCTAGTTTTTATTTTAGACATATATATTATTTTACATATTTATTTATAGCTAATCAAGTACCTATAGCTAATGTTACAACAACATAAATCTTTCACTTGCTTTAAATTGTATTTAAATATGTTTCTTCCTGCAACCTCTTTTCATCTTTTAATTAACTGTAAGCCGATTATTTCGTCAAAATTGTAATTAATATATGTCAGTCGCCCACGAAATTATTAAGTAGCTTTGGGCTAAGCAATGTGGAAAGACTGGAAATGTATATAAAATTCCACACAGTATAAGAAACACCCACTTCCAGCCTGTCTCCAGCTGCTTGGGCATTGTGTTATGCCCGCTCTTGTGTAGCGCAACAATTAAAAGAAATTATTATAGATTTGTTTTGCTGTTCGTTGGCTTCTTGGCTTCATTCGCCCACCAGACCAGACCAGACCAGACCCGAAGAGGCAGCAACAGCGCCAACCCACATCAAATGCTCCACTTAGACGCGCTCCATTGTTTCCGCATTCGATTAAAAATGATAAATGCCTCGCTGCGCTCAAGTGAAAAAAAAAAACTAGAGAAGCAGTCCAGTTACTCTGACTGGGCCCAGTTAGCAGCAGTTGACTGGGCCGCCTTGGCTTGACCATTTTTAATGTCTGCTGATAAGTGAAGAGCATTTCTTGCCTCTACTTCCCAAGCTGGAAGTCAGCTTCGATCTGAACTGTAATTATTTGATTAATTTTATTGCTTGCTCAGCTTTGAATGTATGTGTGTGCTTATGTGTTTGTGAGTGTATGTTTGCTGCTTGAGGGCCTTTTGCCGTTCTTGGTTAAATATATCGTTTATGCTTTTATTAAATTGCACGCATTAATTAACTGCCAGCACTTTGGGGCAATAGGCAAAAACCAAAGTCAAAGCAAATGCCTGTTACAGATGCCGACCCCCAGAAGTTTCCCCTGCTTTTCAGTTCTATTAATTGCTTACAGCGTTGAAATTAGTGTTTTCGCATGATAACTGTAATTATTGATTAAGCGAGGCATTGGCCATAAATTGCTGCCACATCAATGCCCCCCAGCCAAGCCGCTTCACCTGGCCCAAGCCAATTAGCCATGTTACGACCAACATCTGTGTTTATGTATGTGTAAACATGCTCGTCTCCTGGCTACATTCTAACGTTTTAACTCAACCACAAATGCAATTTTGCCAAATATTAAACATGTTGCGGGCGTCAATGCGTCAAATTTAACATTGGCTCACAGGCAAATGCGTAAAACCACCGCAAATTGGCCAACTAGCAGGCCCGTGGCCCAAGCCTAACTTTAGCCGCTTAACTAACACATCCTTAAAAGGTGTTAAGGATACGCTTATGTAATTTTATTCAATAAATGTCTTAAGGCACAGTTATTAAGAGTTGATTGAGTTTATATGATAAAGTTACAAACACAGACGCATGTCAATATTAATATTAATATATGCACACACATAGTTAAGAATATATTTTCTATTTTTTGATGTATATATAGATAAAGTATTATTTTTATATAAACCAAAACATTGAATCATTAATTGCAAATTTATATCTTTTATTCGTTCATTGTTATATATGCATTTAAAATCTCTCTTTAAATTGAGATTCATATCTTGAATCATTTTGATTGCTTTTCAAAAACTTAATTAAACCCACTTCTTCCTGTGAAACTTTCAATATTTAATCACTTTGTCATTCGGCACTCAGCTATGGCCAAAAGTGTTTATCAGCTGCTTGTTGACTTTACTGTGCTGACTGTGACTGGACAATTTATCCTCATTGCAACTAATTTGCCACACTTACGCCACAGAAGAAGACAAAGAAAAAGAAGAAGAAAACAATAAAAAAAAATGACTTCATTTCGGTGTCTCGCTGCAGTCGCTGATTGTTGTTGTTGTTGTTGCAGCTGGCGGCTTTTGGTCATTTGGCCAGTGGGCGCAGTGTGTCCAACTAATAAACATAAAGAGTAAACAAGTCCTTATAGGGTTATATCGGTCAGCGGTATTAAGTATTGTATTCCTTTATATATATTTATGCTTTTATTTTTTGCTGTATTCTTCCTTTGCTTTTTTCATGCATTTTTCATGGATGGATCCGTGGCTGCTTTTGCTTTCGGGGAGAAAGTGCCTGTGCCCTGGGGCCTTAGGTGAACTCCAATTGCGATGCGTTGGCGTTGCCATTTATTGTGAAATATTAAAATTATACAAGCAGCTCCTTAACAAGACGACGATCGCGGCGACAAAATGAGCAATGCGACAGTTGAATCTGCATTTTATGCAGAAGGCAACAACAAACCAACCAACTGACTGCCAACAACAACAATTGTTGCAGTCATCCGGGTCCCACTGCGGTTATCGCCATGACAGCTGTCAATCAGTCAACAGAAAAATACAAATAAATAAAAAAAATATATATATAAGAAAAGTATAAGAAAAAAGGCAAACTGATGCAACTGATGCAGTTACGAGAAAGTTGGCGACTTTAATTGTGCCGGCCGTTCAATTAGCGGTACAAGTGATTTTATAGCGCCCGCTGGCAAATTCATTACAACTCGTCCTAAAGCAACTGCAATTGGCCAAAAAACTCTTCGCTCTACCGCTCTACCTGTCGCTGTGTGAGTTGTCTGGGTGTTGGCCCAGAAATTAAACGGCCATAAAAGGAGCACCGGCATAAATATGATTCACATTTGGACAATTACTTTATTTACGTACTGTATATTTACGTTGATTTATTCAGTCGCCAGTCGCAAGTCGAGCCGCATCGAATTGTTAATTGCACCCAAAATGCAGATAGTTGTTGTTGTTGTTACTGTTTTTGTTGTTGTTGTTGTTATCTTCTTCTTTTTGCTCTTCTTGTGCAGCTCCAGTTCCAGTTTTTGGCCGCTGCCAAAAAAAGATAAACAGCGACAGTTTTTTACACGGGCGCATCGATAAAGTGGGCGAATGCTTTCTGGGGCGTTGTTGCCTGCCAGACTGTCCTGCCAAACTCATTAAAACGAATCCTTTTAATGGCCAAAAGTTTGCTGTTGCCGCTGTCGCTGCTGCTGCTGCCATAATCAGTTAAATTAAGGCCGTGCCAGCTGAAGGCTGAAAGCTGTTCGCTGCCAATGTCGTTAGCATTGGGCCACAACATTATACAAAAAAGCCATAAACAGTAGTTGGCTAGTTTTATTCTGTGCGGTTTTTTCTGTGACCTTCGCCCAATATTTTATAATGCTAATTTATATTTTTTTGAACTGATTATCTGAGATAAAGGTTATAACAAGGTAATTTTTTTTTTAAGCATGAACAAAAACTATTGCATAATTTAGGTTGGAGAATCCAGAATCATATTTAATTAAATTAAATATATTTAAGTGTGAATACCCATAATAATAGTTTTTCTTAAATGTGACAAGCTGCTGTTTGAATATTTTTACATTCGCTTTCTGCTTATCTTTGGTCCTTAGCTTTTCATAAGACGCCTATCTCCTTTTATATAAAGAGGAAAAATAGATAACTATTACTAATTAAACAGTTTCCTTTCGTTAAGTTTTCTATTTACTTATTTACCCTCGATTATTTGATAAACATTTTTAATGCTGAAATTAAAGTTACAAGTTTACTTGTGTAAGAACTTTTATCAAGTGATTTGCATCAGCTAAATGTAAAATAAATATCTTTAGACTGTGCTCACATGCGAAAAGTTGCTTAAGTTTTTATAGCGCATAAGAAAAACGCCCACACACACACACACACACACACATGAGATGGGGTGTGCTTGGATTTAATATTGGCAACAAGTACTCAAAGGAGCTGCTTAAAGGCGACAACTTGTGTGTCATACGCGACGCAACTAACAACTTACTTAAACCAACAAACACACAGAGAGACTGTCGCACTCAAAAGCAGGCCCAAAGCAGCAGCTGAGCGACATAAACGTGCAGTTGCCAGTCAGCTAAATAGGTTCAAGCGGTAGGGATGGGGGGAGGGGGGGAGGGGTCTACAGGAGGGGTCTTTCTGGCTGCTTCTTTTGCCAACGTGGAGGGGGAGTCTCTGCACTGTGCTCGCTAGTACGTGGCCAAGCTGCACTCCGGCGCACTAATTACGAAAACTCAGCACGTTTTGCCATGCTGTGTGCCTCACCGCGAGCGTGGGGAACGGGGGGAGCCTTACCCGGCCCGCCCAGGCCCGGGCTGAGTGGTTAAATGCTGCAGTAATAGCGGCAACATGCAACGCGACAGTTGTTGGTTGGCGGTGGCACAAAAGTTAAAACATTGCGGCAGCAATAAAAACAGCATTCGCTACGGCTTTAGCTTTGGCTTTAGCCCACCCCTCAGTTGGGGGTACAGCTGATGGCTCCCAGATCGCCGCAGCACAGTTTCAGCCAAAGTCAATGTCTGAGGTTGGCAGCGACCGCGTCCAGCGGCAACATAAGCAAGCGTAATGAGAAATGCATCAATGGCACAAAATTGTTTGGTTTTGCGGCTGTCCAACGTGCCACAGCAACAAGGACTTCCCGCTGTAGTCAATAATAATTACAACGGCCACCGCGCGCAACATGTGTATTAACAGACTTCAATTATGACAGCTGACAAGGGAAATATCTGCAGGACCCGGTTCGAGGTTTAATCAAAGCTCCAGCGATAAGAAAATATTGTAATTACAGTTAATTTGACTGACAAATAATAGTATAAAGTATGCATTGAAACAAAAAGTTAGTTAGAGGAAAAACTAAAAGACCAAACACAAAGCACCTAGTATTAAAAGACTCTTGGAAGCGAGAGGTAAACTTAAAAGCTACAATTTAAATTTAACAATAAACAGACAGCAAACTCGGTAAGTTTTAGTCACAGAAAGAAGCGATAAGACGAGAAGTTTAGACTATGCTATAGACAAATGCGTCTTTCTTTGCTGACAGCATATTTATAGTTACTTTTTTTATCAGCTAGCAAATCTTCACTTCTTTAATCGCAGCTTGCTTTGATAAGTGCTATATTGCTTATAATTAAACGGTAAAAGAATTTTATATAACATTTTATATATCTTTCTAGTGACAAATAAATCTGTGTGTTCCCTAACTTAAATTATCGTTGAGTTTGCCCAACATTTGCATGGACTTTATGGCATGTCCTTCAGGTGTGTCCATTTGGTTGGGGCAGAATAGCAAATTCACAGCTAACAGTCATGCAATCCTTTACAGGACTGCCCTCCCACGCCATGACAACCGTTTGATTTGCAACTAACGACAAGAGGTTGTATTTTTTTATATGTACATATATAGTTTTTATATAGCGAGCGGCAACTACATATTTGCAATCTTTACGTCGGCTACATGGCTATAAAAATAAATTACACAAAGCTTAAAACTTATGTGCAGCAGGAAGAAAAATGGCTTATGGACGCGCAACGGAACAAGCGAATGAATCGTCGAGTCGAGTCGAGGCGACCAAATGACCAATCGACCTGACCCTCCGATGGCAACGTTGATGAACGTTATGGCGTTCAATTGGAGCGATCCAAAAGTGCCGAACAAACAGAAGAGTAAAGGTGTCCAGCTAACAGCTAACAGCTAACAGCTAACGGTAAAGGTAAAGCTTTAAGCCGACAATGAAGACATTAACATGACCAACGACAACGACAACGAGAACGACGTCGTCGACAAAACTCTATGCCAGGTCTCATCACATTAATCTTCTTAATACGCCCATCAATAATTCAAAGCCAAGCCATGACCAGGTCCGTGCCAGACCCAAAGCCTCTTGTTGTCCACTGTGCGGACACGCAACCATTTACTGAGCCAGCTTGGCCAACGCTGACCAAGTATTGAGTGAATTATGACGCACTGTGCGGGCCACCTTCGAGGTGCCCAAGTGGGCGGGGGAGGCGGGGCAACTGTTTGTCGTACATCAAAATCAAACTATAACATACAAATATTGAACTCACCCGCATGCTGCCACTTCAAATGGCAACCGACAATGAAACTTTATGGCTCGTTGGCATTTGATTTATGCGCAGATGCCGAAAAACCATTTGGATCTGAGAGCAAATAGCTCGACTGGCAGATACCCTGTTCGGGGGGAATAAGGGATAAACAGAATGTAGAGAAGTGTTTGATAAATATGTGGCAAAAAAAAAAATGTTTACTCTACTTTAAAGCAGGTATTGTGGGATTAAAAGTCCAGTAGTTGCTCTACTCTTTGACTGTATATATATAAATATGTAAAAAGCTGCCACGTATTTTTTGTAATTTTTATATGCATAGAGCCACTATTTAAACAATTATTATTATAATATTTTTTGTTAACTATTGCAAACACCTCTTAGCAAGTCCAAGTGCTGGGTATTAAAAGTTGTAAAAATGATTTCATATCGGGTTCATGTTCAGCTTCTGCTTCTGCTTCTTGCAGTCAAAGTGAATGCCTCTGACTGTAATTGTATTTGAATGACATATGCATGGCCAATGCTCGAGGGGCGTTGTCAGTCGAGGGGGCGTGGCGCGGCGGTCAGCTGTCCATTGTCATTGTGACATCGACAGGCCAACGGGCTCAAAAGGCGCCTATTCGAACCGCCGGACCGGGCCAACCTGGCCATTGTTTGGCCAGGACAATGCTGGCATTTCACCTGTGCGCATTGGCGACAATTCGGTTCCGCTGGAATTGGAATTTCTCGTGCGGATTTCGCAGATTTTGACGCCTACTGCGGCGCTCAAGTGCCCGCCGTTGAGGCCATGCAAATGGCCCTTTGTCCAAGTCGGCATTGTTGCAGCATTTCACACATGTGTCAAGCCTTCGTTTAACATTTTTTTCTTTTGGCTTTTTTTGGCTGGGGTTTTTTTCGGCAGCCTTATCAATTGTCGCTTAAGCGCTGCTGATTGTGTCAAAGGTCGGTGCCACCCGATAAGGTTCCAACGGACAACTGCCTATAAAAGATGCCGACAGCCGTCCAAATAGTTTAGTTTCGACAATTGTCAAGCACCGACAAAAAGTAAGTGACAAAGTGAAATGGACTGAAAAAATTCGATCAATTTAACCGAGTCCTTAAAAAGAAATTTAAAGTGTGATATTAAATAAATCGTGACTTAGCTGAAAGCATCGTTATATGTGTGAAAATAAATTGAATTTATTATCTGCCAAGCCTGTTAGCTAATAATTTATAGAAAACATCAACAGCTGATTTGAACGATTAGAAATTGGTGTTGTTTTAATTTTCTATATTTTTATTAGATTATATATTCAGTTCAAGGCTTGCAGTTTACTTTGTTAGGTTCATGTAAACCCAAAGAAGATTAATTTTATTTGTATTTTGTTGCTTTGTTAACCCAGTATTGCGAGCCATTCTTAGAGTCAACTAAATTGTTGGTTCTCGTACAGTATATGTTTTTTAATATGCTTTTCAAATAAATGTATTATTAAAACCTTCAGCTTTGCTTTGTATATAGATTAGTATTTTAAGGTTTGTTTTATTTTTGGAAGTTGTTCAAGAGCTTAGTTTACAAATGTGAGAGAAGAATGGCAATGAAATGGTTGTAACGACAACTAAAATTTAAATTGTTTTCCATTAGTATATAAAGCTATACATTTACTTATACAATTGATTGAGTTCAGCTATAAAAGTATATTCAGCTGTATTTGAAATAAGAACAATATTAAATTAAATATATATAATTCAAAGTAAACATAATTTGATGTATTTTTCTTGCAGCTTATTGCACAACATGAACTTCTCGTGGCTTTGCCTGGTCATCTTCGCCCTGTTCGCCACCGTTTCGGCCAACAAGTGCCCCGCCCCATTCAAGACCGAAAGGGGCAATTGCGTTGTGTCCCGTCCCGTTCACGGATCATGCCCCCACGGCTCCACCTACAAGACAAACATTAACATGTGCGTGTATGGTGGCAAATAATTGAATTTAATAAAATGTAATTGTTCCCCAAATGTTCGCATGTTGTTTTGATTTAGACAACACATTTTCCACATAATTTCATTATCATTAGTATTATCAATTAACCCAATGATCGGCTGACCCCGCTGTCGAACCGAAGCTGATCTTGGCTTAGTGCGAATGTGAATGAGAATGTAAACATCTGTCGCTGATAAGCTGATAAGTATAAAAGCGACCAGCTGTGCGCTGCGCTGCAAACAGTTGCATTTCGCACTAGCTACAGGTGAGCTCATCTGAGTTGGTTAACGGTTAACGGTAATCTGCATTTAGACCTTCACTCGCAGACAACAATGAACTGCAATTGCGCTTGGCTTGTGCTGCTGCTGCTGTCGCTGCTCGGCTGCGGCGTCTGGGGCTCCAGCTGCCCCACCGGCTTCAGTGCCGACAAGCAGCTGTGCGTCAAGGAGCGACCCGTCCACGGCACCTGTCCGCCCGGCTCCAACTACCAGCTGAATATCAACAAGTGTGTGCACTCCTAATAATCATATTATGAAATGTTTGTGCTGATTAAAGTTATTCCAGACTAGAGTGAAGGCGTTTTTGTTGAGATTTCAGTTATGGGAATTAGGAAAATTGTGATGAGCCAATTATTGTGTGGCTGGTGGGCGCATGTTTCTGGCCAAAAAGTTCAACAACAATTGCTGCAAATTAACGAACGTGTTGTTGCCGACTGGGCCAACAGACAGACAGCGGCCATTAGTTTATTACCATGTAATTGACTCAACGCTTGTCAGACAACATTGACGTCGACATCACAGCTCCTGCGGCTTTAATGTGCTGCATTTAATGACCAGACAGAGACCAAACAGCAACAGCAACAGCAACACCAACAGCAACAGAAACACCAACAGCAACAGCAGCCGCCGTGTTGACAGCGCATCAAAGTCAACGCGTTTTGTCTCGGACCCCTCTCCTTTCCTCCCTCCCTCCCTCCCCTCCTTCCTCACTCTCTCGGTCTGTCGTGATTAGCGTGATTTGGCGCCTGCACTCTGGCCCCGCGCTTATCAACGTGCTATTGAAATGCTTTTGGCTTATGTAATCGAAGCTTTAGCTGCGATCAGCGCCTGCTATAAAATTCATTAAAAACTTTGCCCTCTCCTTTGGCCGCAGTAAATGCCTAAAAAGCGCCAGCAACATTTAACAGCAGCAGCAGTGCAGAAAAAAAAAAAAATAGTTGGCCAAGTCCAAGCTGTCGACAGGATGTGCAGCAAACCCAATTGCATATGCCAATGTTGCGAAAGTTTTACCCAAAGCAAAAGTCCCTTCGACGAGCCAGTGCCAGTGCTGATCAAACTGAGGCCTGAAAAAGACCTGATAAAATTAAAGCTAGATTAATGTCTTGAAAATTCAACTAGAGCATATACTATTTCTGTTTGATTTAGTTTGATTGAATTGAAAGTTACTCATAAGACAAGAAGGTCTTTACTTATTTAAAGGAAAACATTATATAGAGTATATAAATTATATAGCTAAATTTAATTGTTGAAAGAATTAAATAAAATGTATTTACATTGACAATCTGGCCTAAAAAACATATTTTTAAGTTGTTCTTTTTGCCATTTAAGTATTCTGATTCTATTATAGCCAAGTCCCTAAATAAAGGCCAACAAGCAAAAGAAAAACCGCTAAGCCTTGCATTTTCACCAGCGCTGGCACCATAAACTAACATTCTTGTCACTGGGGCTTGTAAATTTCTATGACTTGCATAAAAATGGCCCCCGAATACTTCCGTCGCTCGGGGTTTCCTTTTGGCCTAAAAGTTTTCCGTGCCATGTTGGCCGGACGGACTGGCAGGAAATAAGGAAATGTTTTCAGCAGTTGTATTTGCTGCCCGGCCAGCGACATTTATCAGTCAGTTGTTGCGGTCCCTGTCCATGGTGGCTTGTTGGACAATTTTAAAACTGTCACAAGTGGCTGCCACGCCGCCAACGTGCAACGCCTTGTGGCAGCCGGCAACTGTCAAGGCGGCGCTGCAGTTGCCCGTTGCCCGTTGCCAGTTGCCAGTTGCCAGTTGCCTCAATAGCCGCATGTTTTCAAGTGCCCCGGCCGAGATAGGAGCCCTCTCCTCCGCTATGCAGCTCACGCGTAAATATGACGAACGTAAGCAGTAAAGTTCTGGCCAACTGATAGCCAACACCAACACAACGCCTGCTGGCCAAAACTTTTCCAAGACGTTGTCGCAACTTTATGGCCCCACCCCCTTTTTTCTTTTGCCCTTCTGCTGTTCTGTTGTTGCTGGCTGCATTTCAAGAATGTTGCAATGGCGTGTTCTTATCGCGCTCGGCTTTGTCCTGCGGCCGGCAGCAAGCAACAAAAAATAAGACAGAAGACAGAAGAGTAAAAAACCGAAAGTGTGGCCATAATTTCTGGTTACTGTTGTTGTTGCGGCTGCTGTTCCTTGGTCTGCAGCAGCATCAAAGTTTATCGATGCTGACGCTGCGAACCTCTTTGCAACTGCTAAAATGCGTCCCTTAAGCATTCAAAATTATAATTATCCTTTGCATTTCCGTTAATGGCTTTTCACAAGACAACTCTCAAAATTACACTGTGCAAGAATTTGAGTAACGAGTTTGGGAAAAGAGAACTTAGCTGATTGTCGATTGCTAATGGATTTATTTAAGCTTGAATCAAGATTTATTTCGATTCAGTATAATTTATATTCTTTTTTCTCATACTGTTACTTATAAAATGGACAATTAGATTTTTTTAATATAACATTTTTAAATCAGATTTATTTAAGTTTTTAACAATATTTAATTATGTATATGTATATATATACTTTTACATACTCTTATTAATATTTAATCATATAATATATGTCCACATTTTTTCAAATAAACGCTATATTTGAATAGTTTTATTTACTCCAGCAATATAAACAGTTGCTCCTTTTATTTATAGTAGTTTTTACAATGCATTCTGTTGTTTGGTTTAAGTTGAATGGATTTTCGCATCCCTGGTTTGAGGCTGAAGGACATGTTTGTCAGCTTGTTTTGAGCGTGCATTCAACATTTTCAAAAACTAAAAACAAGATGGCGGTTTTCCTCTGTGCCCACGTGAGTGTGTGTGTGTGTGTGTAAGTGTGTGTTTGCATTTGCCCCACAGGCACAGAAACTTTAATTTGAGTTATTTGCACGAGTAGTAGTTGAAATTATATTATAATTTTACCACCAAAGCAAAAACAAAAACTTCAACAGTGTTAAGATGAGCGAGGGGAAAGCATTTTATATGTCTACTTGTCGCTGTCGCTGGCTCTTTCTGTCTCTGTCTGCCCATCTATCGTAAATGCTTTTAATGTGATGTGCAATGGGCGAAACTGTGGCGAAAACTTCGCTCAAAAACGACAACTAAATCCGGAGCGAACATGTGTTCCATGAATGCAAAAACGATGTATCTCAATCTGCACGGGGTGGCTGTGGGTGTCTCTTTCTCACTCTCTTCCTATCTCTCTCTCACTCTCTTTATGTGGGTTGCCAAAATTTGCGCGACATTTTAACAAAATGGACGCTTTGTTAGCGACTGCTGCTGCTGCTTCTCCTGATGAATATTAAATTATTTAACCCAACCTGCGCTAAGTGGAAAATATTAAATTTAAGCCACTTGTGTGTTGTATGTTAATCAGCATTATTGTAACATTTTACTTGGGTTCACTTAGTTCAAATAAGTAGAATATAGTGTGCTAAGACTATGTAAGCTTGTCTTTCACAGAATTCTGAGCTGAGCAGCTTTTAAGTTTCTATATTCTTGTTAATTTCTATAAATTAAATTTCTTCTTACTATTAGAATGCGCCGTAAGCCTTGCAGGCATCCAGCCCGCTCAGTTGCGCATTGGCCAAGCAATTACGTAACTCTGTAAGTGGTTGACGTTAACGTTAACGCAATTTGGCAACGTTGTTTTATAGTCCTTAGCCACTTGAAGTTTTTACGCGTCTGTTCGCCCCCAAGGTTATCGCGACACTCAACAACCTTTTGCCCTGTGGGTGCGGGTGTGGGTGTGTGTTTGTGTGTTCTACCTTAACGCAGCAAATCAGCAGCAGCTGCTTTTTAATTGCATCGCTGTTATTTCATTATTTCTGCAGTTTTGCTGCACTTCAAATTTGTTGTTGGCCGCCCTTCGCCTTTTGTCCCCACTTTTATAGAAACTTATTTTGGCTTAAGTTTTATCTTTATTTCTTGCTTTGCGGATTAAAAAGCAAATGGCAAAAAAAAAAGAAAAGCACAGCAATACCATCGCTGGCACGCTGGAGCGCAAAATGAAAAAGCAAAACTTTTTATTTGCTGTGACAAATTTTGAGCAGATAAAACTCAAAAACTTGTGCACGGGTTTTGTGGCCAAAATAAATTCGGCATGCAGACCCAAAGCACAACCTGCAGTTCACCCCCAACCCCAATCGCAAACCCAACCCCTTTCTCTCCTCCTCAGGGGAAGGGGGACCCTGGTACCGTTGGAGCAATGGCAACAGCAAAGCTAAATTAAGAAATTTTTGGCAGAACTAATGCGGCGCATTAGTCAAATGTCAAAATTATTTGGGGTGGAAAACAATTTCAGAAGAAGTCCAACTTAAGAAAATTACACTAGCCAACAAGCGCTTTATTTTTAATTCATCTTGAAAATGGGCGTAGTCAAGGTAAGGAAGGTTTGTCAGATTGGAATCAGAAAGACAGAGAAAGAGTTTATATGTAAGGAGAAGCAGAGGACGGATACTTAACTGATAATAATACAAAGACCTCGAATATATAATTGGGCATATAAAAGACAGCTTTGCTTTACATATTATGCAGCACAGTGTTGGCATGAAACTTTAGATTGGATTGTGAGCTTAGGTTGTTTTTCGAGGAGAGCTGACCTGCGCCTGGATTCTTGTCTTTGAGTTTGCGTGCGTTTTGGCTCATTTGCCGGCATTTTGCATACGCCCCGTTGCACACGCTGCCGCCGTTTGTTGGCCATGCGATAAGCGGAGTTGCTAAGGAAGCGTTCAATTTGTGGGCGCGCGCAAATGGCGCAAGAGCTGCAGTCGGCACTGACAGGCGAGAGGCGCCTCTGATGTGTGGCATGCGGCATGTGGCATGAGTTATGTTGCCGCTGCGTCGTGTGTCGTGTCGGTGTCATTTGGCTAATTGTGCCCGTAGGCCACGTTTTTTGACAGGCCGGCATAAATTTGTTGCAATTAATTAAAGCCGCGCAAATAGAAACATCACAATGTCGCATTGAGCGCCCTCTAGTGGCCGCTTTTTTCCCCTCATCTCCTTCTGCTTCTTATTATTTTGATTTATTTTACACTAATTGATTTATTGACAGATTCTGACGACAGCGTCGTCTGCAGTTTGTCGCTTCGGCGGCGACGGCCATTTACGGCCGCCTCGGACAAGGCTTTTGATTTCTCTCGCACCTTATTTGATTAACGTTCGATTCTCACAATTTATGAAACTTCATTAAAAAGCGCAAAATACGCGGCCCACGTTGTCAATGTGCACGTGCAGCATGCGAAAAATGTTAATAAAGTTTTTCCAGCACCTGTGCAGTCTCTCTCTCTCTCTCTTTATGTGCCTGGAGTCGCCATCTTCATCATCATCGCTGCCATTTTTCATTGTAAATTGAATTTATTTGCTGTGCGCTTTATGTATGTGTGTGGAACGGGCCTTAATTCGCCCCCTCGTCGAGGGCTGTGTGAACGTGCAGACTTTTCTTTTATTTATATTTTAATTTTCAGCATTTTTATCTGCAGCACGCTGTAAAAGTCATTTTGAATCTGAACTTATGCAAATATTATTGACAAAGGAAATATTATGAACAGAAGGTACTAAAAAATAATAAAACTAATAAGCCATGCCAAAAAAAATAAAAAATAAGTTAAAGGAAAAATTATTTATATTATTTCAAATATCAATTTTAATTTATTTTATTTTCTATACAATATTTGCTTTATGCAATTTCTTAAACACTTTTGCATTTTGAACAGAAAAAAAAATAAATAAAAATCGATTGTATTCAAATATAAATTTCGTCTGTTTCGATTAAATGTTGAAATTAAGTATACACCGCATTGGCTGGCTAATTATGCAGACGTTGCCGCCCCTTTACGGGCAGTGATGCAACTACGGCAGCTGTCCAAAATATATTTGATTTTAAGCCAAATTTACATTACAAAATTCCAGTTAACATTATTTAAATTGCAAATATTTCATTGAATTTGTCGTAAAGCTGCGCGAGTATAATTTATTTTACTTTTTTATTTCTTTATTTTTTTGTTAGTGTTGTTGTATATTTATGCAGTTGTTGTTTTTTATCTTATTTGACTGCTGCTGAAATTGCATAAAATTGCAACATGTCGGCGTGGTTTCTTGGTCTGTCAAATGCTTTGCCTATCCAATGTCTGAGCGTCTTGTCAGCCAAAGAAAAAAAATACATTTGGTAAAAAAGCGAAGTTTTTGTCAGCAGCATTTGTCAGAAATGTCGTGCGATTGTCAGGCGAACGCATCTCGAGGCAAAAGCGCTACGGGTGAGGTCTCTCCGCTCAAAATGCACCCGTGACAGCTGCAGCTCAACTCCACAGAGATGAGAGATCTGCGCCGCAAGTTATTAAAGCCTATCTCAGCCAATGCCGCGCCCCACTTTCAGCGCATTGCATAATTTAAAAAGTAACAACAACAAAAACAAAAACAAACATTGGCATTTGCATAAAGGAAAAGTACGCTAGCTTAACGAGTGACAGACAAACGAGCCTACACCTGACCAAACAAACCGGGAGTATGACGAGGCCCCCTCCTTGCCTGTCAATAGCCACATTTACTTCTTTCTATTTGTTATTTTTGTACAACAAACATTTGGCTGACTGTTTTGTGGGGCGGGCGATTTTTCCTAAACGTTTTCGAATTGACATTTTGACATTTTTGCAGTTGTGCCTGGGCCAGGAAGCTGGCTCCTTTGGTGACAGCTGACCAAGCGCGCTGTTGATGGAATGGCAGCAGTTGGCAGCCAGTATTATTTACATACGTCCAACAGCAGTTGGCATATTAAAAATGATTTTAAAAGCGCCATTGTCATTTTAAAACAAGAAAAGAAAATATGTGTTGTTTGCATTAAATTCTGTTAAATCAGAGAAAGTATTTTGATTTATAAATTTGTTTAAATCTGTTGTATCCGAGAAAGTATTTCGAATATACATACATATAAATAGCTTTTATTACCTAAGTATTAATGATTATTGTCGCTTGTCTTTTAAGGTAAACTTGATGCTTATAAACATAACTTCAGCTACAATTCAAGTGTCAATCCTTAACGGAATGAAACTTAGTGATTTAAAACCCTTTAGTTGTAACTTACAAAACACTTTTAAATTTTGGCTACACTGAGACTTTATCGCCAACAAAAAACTGAACTTGGCTTGGATCCGTTTGGCGGCGGCGACAGCTGAGCTGAGTTCAGTTGGTGGCCTGCCATTTGCCATTGTCCAAATTAGCATTTTAAACACCTCTTACTTTGGCCAAATGATATGGCACATGGAAAGCGACGCTGCTGCTGGCGTCAGCTGCTGTTGCTGCTGCTGCTGCTGCTATTGCTGATGTTGGCAGTTTCCCAGGCAGGTAAGTTGGCGACGCGTGTGTGGCCTTTTATGGCTGTTTGGCAGCAAGTTTTGGTTTTGGCTATCAGCAGACAGCCAAATCGAACTGTGTGCGAGTGTGTTTCACTCTTTTGGCTACCTCACTTATATGGTCTGTCAAACTTTCAATTAACACACGGCGCATCCTCAGCTGCCGCCAAAACGTTTTCACGCTCCATGCCCAAGTTTGGGCCCGCAGTCTGGCCGCGACAGTTGCCCAATACATTAATTGGCCGCGACTCTAACTTAGACTTAGACTGGGCTCGCCAGGATTTGTGGCCAGGCGTTTAGTACACAAGCCACAAATTAATCAACAAGCGTTTGACAGCTGAGTGATTTCTGCCGCCCAATTGCGCAACTTCGGCGCCAAGTGTCCGGCCGGAAATTCTAATTATGCCACAAGTGGCAGGTCTCCGAGCTGGGGGCATGGCCGCACTCGCCCACTTGTTTGCACGAGCTCGTTAACCGGGTCGGCAATTTTCGCTTTGATCTGCTCACAAGTTGGTCTTTAAACGCGTGCCGCCAGCCAAGCTGTGGACTCGATCGGTCCGCTCCACTCGAACTGGGCTTTTGTTTTTGCCACATTAGCTGGCGGCACGCCCATAAATCTTCAACGCCAAATTGAATTGGAGGGGGGGGCGTAAAGAACGTTGCATATCATTAAAAAAGCGCTGCTATAATTTGGCTTTAATTGGCTTGACGCGTTGCGTGCTCTGTGTGTGCCACATATTAAGCAAACATGAGCATAATGGCAATTTACACTCTCACACACACATACACACATGACACTCACTTGTGTGTGTATGTGTGTGTGTTTGTTGAGAGCGACGCAATTAACATGACATGCTGCTCACGTTGGCCTGATTGGGCTACGGCGATTGGATTAACCACAAAACTCAGTTGTCGCACAGGCGGCAGGTGGAAACAAGCAGGGACATGAAAATGAACAAGACGAATTTGCTATGCCCTAAAAATGCTCATTTAGCTATTCTTTTTATTAGATTTGCCAGAGCGCAGAACAAAAATATATAAAATAAAAACTATGATTGCTTAAATTGTTATTTAAAACATATTGATTAAGAATGATTTAAAGGCTGAGCATAGAAAGGGCAAAGAACTCCACCTACTATTTTTTGCTATTATTTTAATTTTACTACTATTTTTGCCTTGCTACTACTTTTTACTTTACTACTATTTTAGCTATACTATTATTATAGTTTAACTAATATTTTAGCCTAATTTGTGCTTAGGAGTTACTATTTTACATATACTACTTTTAGTCTTACCATTATTTTAGTTTTAGTATTATTTTTTAATGTACTATCTTTTAGTTCTACTACTATTTTAACTTTTCTACAATTTTAGCATTAATACCATTTTATTTTTACTACTATTTTAGCTATACTATTATTTTGGGTTTACTACAAAGTATCTTCCTTTGTCGTCTATATTCAGATGTATATATATTTTCCTATGTAAATCATAATCAAAGAGATTTCATTGATACCCCCTTCGATTTACAGTATACGAATAAAATTGTGCGTGTCTGTTATGAGCCTGTGAAAAGGAGGAAAGCATAAGGAGGAGTGGGAGAGGGGGCGGGGGCTATACGTTGGCAATAACTTAGTCAGTGCTTTAATTTTAATTATTGCTTGCCCCCGCACTCAGCAGCCAAAGGGGCATGTGGGTCTGACTAATTTGCCAGCAACATGACACTGACGCCAGAGCAACCAAACACACAACGTAAACACACAGGGAGTGAAGCGCCTGATTAAGTTGAATACTTGGCCAGCTGCTTTACATGCTCACAGCCCATTTGGATCGACTCGACTCGATTCGACTCAACTCGACTTGGCTTTTGGTTGGCTATGCGTTCGCGTTAATTAAGCTGCAGCGACGCTTGCTGCGTGTTGGCCATGTGGCTGGCCTGGTAATCTCCGCGGATTAATGCGACACTTTGCAGTTAACAGAAGTCGTGTTGCAGCAACCACTCTTTGCTCTTTTGCACGCTTGTTAACAATATTTCCGAGTGGTTGTTGCTGTTGCTGTTGCTGTTGCAAGCATCGAGAGTCGAACATGCGGCCTGCGGCCAAAGTGGCAGCTATCATTGCCACAGCGGGCCCGTTTGTCCGACCGAATTGGCTGATATGTTGCAGAGCGCACATGTATGTATGTATTTACTACATGTATGTCAAGAGATATTTCATTAAATAATTGTTAATTGCAACTTCCACGTTCGCTGCCTTCTCGTTCTTATTTACATTTCATATGCATCGACTACCAATTTCTCGGTCCCTGCAGAGCTTTCTATCGAACCAGGCACGTACTTCCCAATGCTAGCCAAGCTGTTAGCCTGTGATAAATAATTTAATATATGCTAAATATATAATGCATTCATATAGTCCCGGCCTTACCTTAGCGCGTTTAATCAGCTCACTTTGAGCGGTGAGAACGTTGTCCTTCTTGCCGCCCCAGGAGCGCATTACAGACGCCTGCAAAGCTCGACCGAAAGCGAAGGTCACCGCCCAGGGTTTGCAGAGCGGCACATTGTTGGCGGCATTCAGGTTGACGGAGCACTCCTCCTCGGCCATGCCGCCGGACAGGAACAAAATGCCGGGCACAGCGGGCGGGACAGTGCGACGCATGGCCAGAATGGTGGCCAAGCCGACCTCGGCCGGGGTGTGGTTCTTGTTGCTGGCCTGACCGGCGGTGACCATGTTAGGCCTTAGCAGCAGGCCCTCCAGGTAGACATGGTGATCGTTGAGCGACTTGAAGACAGCGGCCAGCACGGCTTCGGTGACCTTCTGGCAGCGATCCAGATCGTGGTCGCCGTTCATTAGGACATCGGGCTCGACAATGGGCACCATGCGCTGCGACTGGCAGATGGCCGCATAGCGGGCCATCACATTGGCGTTCTCCATGATAGACTGGTAGGAGGGGGTGTTCTTGTCAATTTTAAGGACCGAGCGCCACTTGGCAAAGTCGCAGCCATCGCGCTTGTACTGGGCACAGCGCAGATGCAGATCGTCCAGGCCCTGTGTGGTGAACTCGTCCATTGAGCAGAAGAGCGGCACCGAGCTCTTGTCCACCTTGATGCCCGGTATGATGCCCTTCTTGCGCAGCACCTCGGCAAAGGGTACGCCGGTGTCGGTCTTTTGATACAGCGCCTCATGGAACAGGATGACGCCCGATATATTCTCCGATATCTTCGGATCAGTGGTGAACAGCATCTGTCTGTAGAGACGACGATTCTCCTCAGTGTTCTCCACACCAACCGTCTGGAACCGCTTGCCGAGCGTCGATATTGATTCGTCCGCGCTGATGAGGCCTTTGCCGGGCGCCACCAGCGCCTTGGCTACGCAGGACAGCTCCTCCTGCACCTCCTTTGTTGGATAGTAGAAGTACGTTGTCATTTTGATAAACACCGAATTTTGATCTTTTCAATATTATTTGCTACATACGAATAATCTGACAAGCACTCAAGTATGTGCTTTGTTGGAATGACAAAGTTAACTAAGGTATAAAAAATATAAACAATTAACCTAGCACTATTTAAAAAAATTTAATTTATAAATTAAATGGAAAAGGAATACAAAATGAAAAAAAATATATAAGTTCTACAATGTCGGAAATTAACGTTTATGATTTTGTATAAAATATATATTTCAAGGCGGCAATTATATTACTTAATCTTGCCATAGAAATACAAAATATCCTTGCCGTAACCCCTTCTAAATGCCCAACATTTCTCCTTAATCTAATCTGTCTTAACACAATTAAGAAATCCCTTTAAAATAACTTAAACTCACTTTGGCACGTGACAACTTTGAGGAATTATAAGAGATAACCCCTTATCTAATTGTCTTTTAATTTATAGCGCTTTTGCCTTTCCCTATTTGTTAATCGTTGAGCTATTTAGTAAATTTTCTTTTTAATTTATTTGTTTTTTATTTGGCTGCACCTTTGGCGTTTATCACTTCGTAATTGTTGACCGCAGCTTAATGATATTCTAATTGGACTTTTAATTGCTTTCTTTGTGGCCCGCTTTTCATTTAAAATACTTGCTTTTCGATAGCTGCAGATTGAGAGCAATCTGGACAGGGCAAAAACAGAAAAAAAATCTAGAAAAAAGCGTGGCAGGATAAACTTGCCGCACATTAATTATATTTTAGCCGCAATGAAAATGTTGGTTGCTGCTGTTCTTTTTATGGCTTTCTCACGCACATTTTATGGCAAAAGTTTTGCCGGCACAAATTATACGCGGCACAGTGGCTGCCAATCTATTTCGTACTCGTACTCGTACTCGTGCTATCTGCCAGCTCGTCCAAAAACTTTGTGATGAAAATTATAAGCGAGGGGCGCAATTTGCACAGCATAAATTGAATTTTAAAAGCCAAGCGCATTTTTTCGATATTTTCTTTAATTTTTTTCTCTATTTTTGTTGTGGAACAGTCCAATTATTTTGCAGTTGCAAAGAAAATATCACTCATACGACTATAATTCTAATTGGCGTGGGAAACGTAACGAGTGCTCTGTGTTGTTTTTTTTTTTATTATCTTTAACGTTTGTGGTTTTTTTTATTGTATTTATTGAAACTGAATTTGCTGGCGAGTGCTTTAAAAGGATCGCTGGCGAGACACTTGCCTAATTTCGTGTAAATTATCGCACGAATTATGAGTCTCGAATGTGAAAAATTTGCCAAAAATAGTCAGCGTCGGCCGCGAGTAGCAGCAAAAATTAAATTCGATAAATATCAGACAGCACCAACAATATGTGAGCACTCGATTGGATCAGCTTGGATTCAATTCCACTTCGCTCTGGCTCGGGCTCTGGCTCTGGATGTGCACTTGTGTGAGTCAACTAGAGCTTGTTTTTTTAAGTTTAACAACAGTATCAATATTTAAGCATCGAGCTGCGAGTCACCAATTAGGCCAGACACTGCTAACTACTTGACTTGACTCGTCGCGCTGGCCTAGCGTCTGGCCAATAAATCTACCGTAAATCTTCGCCAGCAACTCGATGGCGGCTCAAAATGTCTTTGCACCTAATTGAGCGTGCCGCTGACTCAGCAGCGGCAACAACAACAACAACAACAACAACAGCAGTAGCAGCAGCAACAACACCAGCAGCAGCAGCAGCAGCAATGCTGTCACAGTAGCTTAAATATTATTAATTGATTATCTTTAAACGTTTTAATTGAAAAGCGCAGCGCGCACAAAACTGCAGAGAAAATTGCCAACTAGTTAGTTGACTTTGTAATGCTCTACGATTGCTTAGCGAAGTGGATTAAAAACTTAATTGAATTGAATTTAAGTAAAGCGAAACTTAATAAACGATTCAATAGGCTGGAATAGCATAATTAGCGTGTGAGATATTTCTATAGCTATACACTATACAAAATCGAGTTAAGGTAGTTTTTAAACCGAAGCCTTATTCTACACCCAATACTTAAAACACTTTAATCTCTTTCAACCAAATTAACAACGAATACGCAAATAAATCAAAATTCAGAAAGTATTTTTATTATAGAAAAAATAAAGTATTAAGAACGTTATGACTTAGTTCTGATTCATTCAATTTAAGTGCTTTCAAATTCATTTTATAAACGTCATATATTTTTGTAAATACCCCGTTCTAAATGACAACCTTACATTTAATAGCACTTAAATTAAAACAATTAAATTTCGATACGTAATCCTTCTTATTAAAAGCACAAATCTAATATAAGCTTATAATTAAATTAAAAACATTTCATTAAATACGAAGTAGAGTTAAAGTTGTAAAAGTGAATTCACTTTTAAGTCAAGCACAGTTTTAGTGCGTACTTCGCCCAATTAACAACATTTTTGGCTAGTCCTGCGATGGCCAACTCAGGCCATATACTCATATTAGGCGACTGTGACTTTACAGCGGATTATGCTGGTCAGCTGGGTCCGCTTGGAGCATTCAATGAACCGTCAATTGGCCACTCTTAACGGCCACATTAAATTGGCGGTGGCCAATGATGCCGCTGGTCAGCGTTTAGTCAGTCAGGCGTAATTATTGTTATTACCAAATTAAGTAGCCAATTTTTTGTCAACCGTTGTTGTTGTCGACTCTTTATCAGTCTGTCTGTCTGTCCGTCCGTGTGTCCGTCTGGTAGTCGTAATCCGCCGACTACTTGCAGCAGCAGCAGCAGCAACAGCCCGAAGTGCGAGTATCATAAAAGTGGGTGTCCGTCTGACTTACTCATGCTATTGCTGCATGGCGTTTTTCTTATACGATTTTTGGTTTCCACTTTTGAGCACAAAGTTGTTTTGACCAAAAATAAAGCAGACACACATACACACACACACACACACATGTATGCTGGCATAATTTTCAAGGAAAATCTCTTCATTTTTAATGTGGTTGGCAGCCACAGCAACTGGTCACATATGTTGGCTGGCTGGCTGGGCTATTGCGTTGTCGTTTGTAAAAATCAATAAAAAATTATAAAAAGCCAGCAGGAGAAGTTAGTCGACGAGTATGGCAGCGTCTTGAGCCTCGGCCCGCCTGAAGGGGCAGACGTTGGTGCTTATAAATCGACTGAGATTAAATCGAGCGCACATAATCATATTTAGCTTTTGGCCAGAGTTCACTTTGGTGGATGTCAGCAGCAGGCAGCAGGCAGCAGGCAGCTCGACATGGTTGGCCCCTCGGGGCTGCGCCCCCGGCGTGGATCGTGCAATGCATTTAACATGGCCAAAACAATGGCTAAGCGCCACCATCTATGAATTAATCACGTTCATAATTTCGCGTCGTGTTGTCTTGTCTGGGCTTTTTGTTGCTGTTCATAACTTCTTTTATCTTTTTTTCTCTCGCGCTTAATTTGCCTAAAAAAGGACTTGCGCCAATCTCGAGAGCGAACAAAAAAAAACAAAAGAGAAGCCAAATCAGCCGTTAAATCGCCAAAGATTGGCGGCACAATCCACAGCTCGGCTCGGCTCGGCTGGCGGCCAACTCATAACCATATTGCATAATTATGCAACGCCGTTTTTTGTTGTTCGTTCGTTGTTCATTTTGCGTTGTTCGTTGTTTGTTGTTTCGGGTGTTTGTTGTGGCATGTCTTGGCGCGAAAAAGCTTGTGTGTGGCCGTGTTGTAACAATGCATTGTTCGCCGCTATTCTATATGGATATGTAGATGAGGTGTTTTACGCGATCATCGCCATATGCAAATAGACCACGTAGATGGCCATAATAAATTGCATGCAAATGAAATTTATTGCTTGAATATTTCGGGGAATTGAATACTACCTATATATATATATTAAGATTTATATATATATTTATATTTATAGAAATATTCTATTACTGCATTACTTTATTTAGAGAAGGATTTTTTTGTATACATTTCCTTCTACTAAGATTTTACTCATGTTCTTTTTCAAGGTGCCCTTGCTAAACAAAAGTGCCTCTCCCTGATTAATTAAATAGGGTTATATATTCAGAAAGCAATCTATAGGCAAGACATTAAAACAATTCAGATTGTCTGCTCAAAAATTTAGATTCTCTCCTTCATACAGTATCTGTTTGTTCTTAGCAATCAAATGCTTACCAATATGATAGGAAGTTGAAAGTAAAGAAATAGCTAGATATTAGAAGAATACTCGGTCAGTTCGAAAGCATATATTTGAATAAATATATTTGAATATTTTTTATTATTTTAATACTATATCATTTATTTAAAAATAGCCCACTGCTAATCAAGGTGTGCTATTGAATATTTCCCGACGAGCTAAGATTATACTATAAGCTCTCTTACGTTGAATACAAGCACTACTTGCTTTTGATATTAACATTATTTAAATGATTGCATACTGACAAGGAAGAAGTCCTGTATAATGATGCCAGCCACTTTGTCGAGCTATTAAATGGCAGCTGGACCTTCTCATCGTCCTGACCGATAAACATTGGCTGTCCATGCGGAATGTTCGAGTGAGTGCAACAGATTGGACAGAGCGAAGCTTTGGGGTCTAATGGCTAATTAGCAACAATATCTGAGGGCCATGAGGGAGTCTGTGACCTGCATTACCAGAAACTGCGACAGATGTGTCGTGACTCCGCGCTGGTTTCAAAGCCGCTTTGCCCATGGCCCAGTCCCATTTGCAGTGCTGTAAACGTGAGTTCTGCAAAGCGATGCGACTCAATACACGCAAACCGATTGTCCTCGGAGTATCCGAGTATCCTGTTTGGCCCACACGCACGTCTCTCTTAGATGGGCTTGCCCATCTCATATGCAGCGAACTTAGCCGCCGGCTTTTACTTTGGCATCAGCGACTTTGGGACCCGTTTCTAATGTCGCCCCGGGGACGCCAGCATCTCAATTGCCAGGCGCAACCGCAAGCGGAACATTTGCTGTGGCTGCCACAAAACAGGCTCATCGAAAACGGATTCGGCGATAGCATTTGGCGGTCGAGAGAGTTGGCAAACTTTGAGTCTCGTTGTTGACTGTATGAATATATTTTCTTGGTATTATATTTGAAGTTGCAACTATTCATAAGACATATTTTTTAAAATTTAATTGTTGAATGCTTTTTACTTTACTCTTAGTCTGGTGCGAACAACCATTTTTAGTTGAAGCGATTTGTTGATATTTCTCTTAAATAAAAAACTATACTTTAATCCCTCAGAGCAACTTAACTTCCATATTAATCGAGCTGCGTCAAGTTGTCTCAAGCATCAATTAGCTAAATGCGTGAAGCTGACTGCTTTCATATACATTCCGTGTTTTGTTAATGTGTCTAATGCGTTTAACTTGCTGCTTTTCTTTGCTTTACACCTCATTTCATTTCGCGGCGAACTTCAACTCAATTAAGGCACCGCAGGAGGCGCTGGGGAGCCGCCACAGGACTAGACCGCAGCGCACGTGCGCACCACATAAATTCGCAGATTTCCACATGTCAGACACTTGACGGCGACGCCATTTTGTGAAATCTTCATTAAATCAACTTTCGGGCGATTGCACAGAACGAGGATGGGGCTGGGGCTGGGGCTGGGGCTGAGAATGTCCCCAGCTGGAGCGCACTTTACGAGCCGCAAAGCAAATGTTGTGCTTTTTTCCTTTTGCTTTCTTTTTGGCTTTTCATTAAAATTTACGCATTATCGCATAAATACTTATGTACATGCCGCGGCGAGGCTTCCCACTTTTCCTCAATTTTTCCCCTGCACGTTTTTGGTTAAGTTCGGCCAATTTTTGCCAATTAACAGCGGCGCAATCTCACGTACATCGGCCATGCGTTTGTCGCGTTTTCATTTCGGCGGCGGCTGCTGCGTTGTTTGGGTTTCAATTTCGCGTTGCTTTTTATGGGCTTACGGGCAGCCCATGGCGTTGCCACATCGCCCAACCACAGCCCAACCCGAGCCCAGCCCAGCCCAGAGGCGCATATCAGTAGCAGTCGTTAAAATGCTTGTCATAATTCCGCTTATGTATATGTTTGTGTGTGTGTGTGACATTTAGCGGCGATGGCCATTCAAGATTCCCATCGGAACGCACTGGAGCACAACAACATTTATGGGCTGCCGCTGCGGAGTTGGGGCGTGGCATTGCCATCCAGTGGCAATTATTTTAAACTGTGGGGTGTCTGCAAACAAAATGCTATCGTCAATTTTGCACAGTGGTTAAAAAAATGTAATTGCCTTTTGTGTAAATTTTATTAACTCATTGATTTATTAGTTGGTGATAAACGAGAAATATATTTTAGTTTTAGTTTAAGTTACAGTTAATTAAAAAATGGGAATTATTTATAAATTTATTTCTATCATACAAATTTAATAAACATTGATTACCATATATATCTTAAAAACACATAAAAGTATCTAAAATACCTTAAATAAATGTTTAACCACTGTGCGCTATGGATTCGTCATAAGTAAGCCGCTTGGTCTGCATATTTCAATTTATTTTTCACACTCGGTAATTTTCTTTGTTTGAATTTGCCTGGGCGTACGCTGCGTATGCGTAATGCAATGGTATTTTTTGTCGTTCGGCATGCCAAATATTTGCGCGGCTCTGGGCCATAACCTTGCCAGCCAGGCAACTCAGCCAACATCTGGTAATTGTCAGTGGCAGTGGCGTTGGCGTTGACTTCGATGTCGACTTCGCCGTCGACGTTGACGTCGACGTCGACATCGACGTTGTTCTCGCCGTCGAAGTTTTGGCTCTTTGGCGTTGGCGTTGGCGTTGGCCGGCGCACGTTTCGATTTGCAGTCAATGAATGCGCTCGTAAGTCGTGTAGCGTTTTTTTTATTTGTGCACTTGCATTTGGCTTTGACTCTTTGATTTGCATTTCGTGTTGGCGACCACCCACACGCTCCGCGCCTGACTCAGTTTTCATTCATAAAAAGCTGCTCAGGTGTCGACTTTGCCGTATTTGGCATGCAAAATGTGCTGGCGAATTTTCTATTTAAAGTTAAATTCAATTGGGCGTTGCGAAATCTATTTGGTTAATTGCATGCCTGGCACTTTTGTTAAAGCGACAAAACATTTATCAACACTGCCCACAGTTCGCTCTCCGCTCTCCCCTGTCCGCTGTCTGCTGCTTGCTTTTATTGCTTGTTAATTGCCCGGCAGAAACACAAACACGAATGGGGCTGCCACGCCCCCTGGGGGCTCACCACAACAGCCACGCCTATGTCATGCACCGCACCTGACCACAGACTTGGTCCCTGAAAATGTAATCAGAGTGGAAAGCACTTGGTGGTCAGCTCCGTACTTTGCAGTTGCCGCTACGACAGCATCTGCTTGCATTATCTGTGCTGGCCAGCGATGAGCGCGTGACACGAACTCAACAGCTAGCCTTAAGCAACTGCGCACGAACTGGACAAGCGCTCAGCCCTGCTGGCAAATATTTGCTGCCAGACGCTGTTATTACCTGTCTCTCTGCCTGTAAGCTGTAGGCGTGGCAATTTCGTTGTAAGTACAACCCATTGCACATTTGTTTGGCCCCTCTGTCTCTGTGTGTGTGGAAAATGGTGACAAATAACTGGCATGTGTGTGTGTGCGTGTGCGTGTGCGTGTGCATGTGTGCGTGTCCTTGACTGCATTTGCAATTGTACTCTGTGTGTTATGAGATTTATGCGCTATGACAGGAAGCTCTTGATTAATTGAACTTTAATGAAAAGATTTATGTAGCTGCAATATTAAACCCGCAACTGTTTCGCCTCTCAGTATCGAGCTAATTGCTTTAATTGCTGTCGCAGCAGCCACTGGCAAAAGAGCCAAAAAACGCATTATTCGCATGTTATTTGAAACACCGAAATAAAGGCTGTCATTTAATTATAAAATTGATATAATATATTTTAATCAAAGCTAACACATTCAATAAATTCAGCTTCCTTCCAAAAGCTATTAGAAATATTAAAATCATATTTTTCATATTTCATAATTGGTTTTATAAGAATATAAATGAACCAAGCTTTATTTTTGTAGCATAAATTCCTTTTTTTTATATATGTATTATTTTTTATTAAATTACATTAAATGTGACTTGGACATTTTTTCTATTATGCTTTTAAGACATATCTTTGGGGCTGTTTTCGTTGGCCAAGAGGTGAACTCTGTTTGAGAAATTTGTTAGCATATTTGGGGCTAAATATTTAAAGAACTCGTTGCCCGGAGTATAATTTGGGACAGTTGGCCATATATTGAAGTGCGCGTAACCAGTTTTGTAACCGGTTCTCTTCGCTATCTTAGAATTCAATATCTTAAAGGTTTAAAACAGCTAAATATCTCAAAATTATTGTATAGTCCACACAAGATACCAGCATTATATTTAAAGGCAACTTCTTGCCATATTTACATTCAAAAAGTTCAACAAAAATTGTACAACATTATTTGCCTGTTCCACAAATCAATCAATTAAAAATTGTTTGCAATAAGTTAACTAAATTATTAGCCATATAATTTATATATTTCCTTCATCTCGACTTTCTTTTTGTGCCAGCACTTGGCCATCCATCAGTGGGCTCATCGAATGGGCTAATCCGCATTAGGCATGCAGAGCGCGCTGTTCGAATGCATCTTCGGCTTAGCCATAAGTCACATTCACAGTAATCGCATGTGAATGACAATTCTATAACTCATTATGTGCGCCTGCTCCACATTAGACAATGGCTCGAAATGCGCGCTAGCTAATTGATATTCTTCAGCGATAATCATGGAAATTTATGCCGCAATATGTAAAATATTTCTTCTTCATTGTTTCTTCGAGCGCTTACAACAAATTGCAATTGCAGCAGTTTCTGCATATTAATTTTCAACACAGTGCTGACGTCGACAAGTTGCCTGATGTTGTTGCTGTTGTTGTCGGCACGAGCTGCAGTTGCTGCTGTCGTGTCTCGCATTGTTGTTGGCAACTGAGGCTGCTGCCGCTGCTGTGGCAGCCACTTGAGCGCCGCCAATGACAACTGTAACAATGCACTTTCAAATGATAATTGTTACAACTTTTATCGCTGATATTGCCGGCAACTGTTGCCGCCGTTGCAGCAGCAACATTGTGGCCAGCCTTTGGTTTGCATTTGTTATTGTTATGATTATTGCATTGTTATTGTTATTGGCCTTTTATTGCGCCTCTGCGCTGCTTTCTTGTCCTTCTACTCCTTCGCCTGCGACTACTTTAACGCTTTAAACTAAGCACAGTTTTTCGCAGCATGCAAACTAGTTCCTAGTTCCCAGTTGGCAACTCCTTCCCCAAAGTTGCGCCCTTTTGGACTGGCAATTGTTTACGTGCCGTTGACAGCAGGCCCTAACAAATGTTCGGCGCAGTGTTTGTCATTGTTGTTGGCTAACTTCTTTCTGTTGTATATCCTTGCAAGGGGTATTCAAACTTTTTTATGCATTTAGTAACTTATGAAAGAAGTTATGTATTTATACACTTGAGTGAAATTTAATAGAAACTTAAACAAGTCATATGTTTTTGAAAAGCCCAGAATATAACCATTATAAACCCAAAACAAAAAAAAAAAAAATTTTATTTAGAATCCTTTTACTTTTTTTTGTTTTATCACAAATACCCATAAAAATTGCGGTCCACCAAATAAATGAAAAAGTAAAACAATTTTATAAAATGAAAACGCAATTAGCAAGTTCGTGTCAGTTATTGAATATTTCTAAAAAAATTCGGAAATTGTGTATATGTCAGAATCATCCATATTCAATATCATATCACCTTAGGGCATTTAATAATCGGTTAGCTGTAACTTCTTGTTTTGTTTTTTAGGCATTTTGTTTGTTGTGCTTGGAACGCTGAACGACATTGTTGCAATATTGTCAGCGCATGTAAAAACACATTTTTGTTTGCACAAGCGTGGCAGGCAGCAAAGGTTACCAGCAAGGGGGGCGGGGCGCAGTGGGTGGCGATTGGGTGGCAAGGGGCATGGCCCTAGCTAAACGACAGTTGGCAGTCGCCCCGTCGCTTAGACGACAAAACGTGGCACTTGAACACGATTTGTTGTTGTTGCTGCTGTTGCTGGTTGTTGTTGTTGTTGTTTTTGTTGGCATTTGTGTTTGGCCACGTTTATTGTTTGCGGCTGCATATTATATTTGGGCATTCATGTTTTACCTATATCATTTTGATTTTTATTGATTCTCAATTTGGTTTATTGCGGCTGCCCCGTTTTTTTGGTTAGTTCGGTTGGCCAAAATCAATTTCATTTATTAGACGAAATGTTTGCAAATTATGTGAGTTCACCGTACATTTACTTTAATGACCCAGGGATTTGATTTATTTTGCTTTATATGAAAACTTTTTTAATAAAGGCTTATCCGAATATTGCTTTTAAGCAGGGACCTTTTATTTCAGATATGATTTCAGTTGGCATTTTATCTGCAAATCTGTGATCATGATCAAATGTTAAATACTTTGTTAAATGTAAATAATATTTCTGCTTAATTTCGTATGCATGGCGCTTAGCTGCTGCTGATGCCAACTAATTGACACTTAACATGGCTTGGAGTATTTTCAAGTTAATTGTGTGTCGACATCAGCGACAACCGCAACTGCCCCGCCCCCCGCCCCCTGGCCAGGTTCCCCAAACAAATCTCACATGGCCCGTTAGCTGGCTCTATTCATACACATGTTAGTATTTAAATTGCCTTGTCGTTGGTTGTTGTCAATGTTGTTGTTGTTGCTGTCGTTGTTGTTGTTGCTGTGTGTGCTATTGCTATTGCGCTTGACATTTTATCGATACACCTGCGAAATTGTTGCCGCTACGCACCAGCCAAATAAACAGCATAAAACTGTATTCAAAACAACAGCCAGAAATGTGTTTCCCCCCGGAAAGCGCTCTGAAACTCTTGCAGCGTAGGTGGCCACAACAACAAAAACAACAACAACCACAACAATGGATGAGACTTGTTTCGCAAATTTCAAATTCTTCTACTTCAAGTCATCAAATTGTTGAAAGCATTATTTAACGAAGTTTTATTTAAAGCATGAGGCTTTATTGGTTTTTTAAACTTATTTAGATTAGTTTTAGCTACGAAAATGCGAATATCAGCAGCTTAATTCTCTACCCTTCAACTATTATTTTCACATTTGCTTTTTGTACTTCAGGCTACTCAACAATTCTTGCTTGTTGTCAATGCTTCATTGGGACGACAAACATCATTTAAATGCATACTTCACAATTTTGTTTAAAGTTTATTTATTGTTACATAAATATTTTTTACGCTTTTGGCTTTATTCAAATGTCTCGTTTTCCGTTTTGGCCGCTTCAACAATGCGCAAAAAAATAAATGTTAAATACTTAACAACTTTATTGGACACTCAACGTGACTTGTGTCACACTCCCAGTTAAAAATAATGAAAAAAAACCAGTTACTTCGAGTGCACAAATAACCTATCTCTATATGGCAATATAGAGTGGGGCGTATAAATGATAAGTGTTTTTGTTTCATTCAGAGTGCCCATAATTTAATTTGGCTGACGGATAACGTAATAGTTAACATTTACAATTAAACTGATAGACTTTTAAATAATATATATGTTAAATACAATTCAATCACAGCTCGAGCTTTGGGATAGAGTATTGAAAGTTAATCCAATAAGCAATTACTTATTTTAATTGAATACAAAAAGAACTTTAACTTTTTATCAATTATAAAAATAATTTAACCACTTTCCGCCGCGTGCATTGCAATCGGAATTCTTAGCTCGTCGGGGCAATAAATTAAACTGCCTCGAATACCACGTGAATGCGAATGCAACAAATGCCGTTGCTCAGTTTTGAGGCAAAGGTGAAAATGCGCAATTGTGGGAAAAATGAAAAGTGTGTTGTGTGGGTGTTGGCAGCATTGTTGTTGTTGTTGTTGTTGTTGTTGTTGAGTGAGTGTGATTACCGAAAACAATTTAGCTGCATGTTAACGGGCATAAATAATTAAAGCGCTGAGCATTAGTGTTGCATGGCGCATGTTGCACGTTGCATGCGGCATTTGGCATGTGGCATGATGTCAGCGCGGCAGCATTTCAAATTTCAATAAGCACTCTAATTGTTTTTAAGTGTTTTCCACCCAGCCGGCAAACAACGCAAATGACTCGTAATTGCATAATTCTAATTTAGCGTCGAGTTCTAAGCACCAAAAACATGTTGACTACATTTAATGCACAGCGTCGAGTGTTTGAGTTTTCCAGTTGCACTGCGTGGGCGTGTTTACTGTGAATGTGCTCGCTTATTCACTCATTTTGTCTAATAACTTACTGCATTTGCAGCAAGTTAGCAGCCCACCTGCCTGTTGGCCGTAATTGAGCGGGAGTTTTCGCTACTGGCGCTAAAAACTTTGCGAATTATGGCCCCGAAACTCAGACGCAGGTGGCAACAAAATTTCGCATGCACGTGCTTGTTGGCTCTTCAAATATGCTGTTAGTTTTACAAATAGTTACCAAAATGTATACTAAATAAATAAATATTTTTTAATAGGTTTTAAGTTTTCCTTAACATACTTCATCAACTATATTTATTTTTTAAAGTTGTGCCAAAAGTGGCTTTAATTTTTTAAAAATTAAGTTAATTTTATGTACTTTCTTTTTAATAGCCATCATGTCAATATGCAGCTTATCGAGTCAAATTTAACAGCAAGCTGGCATTTTAAGCTGCTAAATGGAAAATGGAAAATGTAAAAGTGACGCATGTGTCGCCTGTGCTTAACCCACTCAGACACTCATAAATTAACAATTTAGTGTGCTTCGAGTGCATGTGTTTTTGTGCGTGTATGTGTGTGTGTGTGCCTGTACTTAAATCCTTATTGCGACACCTGCACAAAGCAAATACCAATTAAGAGCTTTTCGCATGCAGCCAATGAGACAAGGCCAAATGGGCGCACATGCAATAAAGTTGCAGCAGCAGCGAGAAAGTGGAAAATTGTTATATATTTAAACAGGCGCAACACAAAGGAGGCGTTCAGTTGGCTGACGATCGCTGCAATGGAAAAACAGGATAAAAGTAATCAATCCTACCGCACACTGGGCTGGCGATTCGGTGCGTACCTGAAGGACTATTGCCAGAACTGCAGTCTGGCAGGATTTGCCTACATAGCGAATCACAAGTGAGTTTAAATTAGAATCTGCACGGAGAACTGATTAAATGTGATTTAGTTTACATTTCACGGAACGCATTTTCTGGCTGATTTGCATAGTTGCCTCGACCATCGGCGTCTATCATCTGATCAGTCAGTACCAGAGGGATTTCACTTCACGCGCTGTAAGCATTGTCCACGAGAGTCTTTCTCCATTTGCCATGCTCAAGTTTCCCTCGATCAGCGTTTGCGAGCTGCGCTTTAAGACCGATTTCTCTGAGGACGTGGAGAGTTATGTGGAGAGGTATTCAAATAGAATTATTTGAGTAATATTTGATATGCTACTTGTTAAACTGCAGCCTGGGCAGGGACCTCAATGGACCCTACAACTGGGAGGTGGAGTCGTATGTGTCCTTTATACTGTTTCCCTATCAATATACGACGGGCATGTTTACGCGCTGTCAGCCCTACGAGGATTGCGAGGAGTGCGCCAAGTGCCCCAAGCAGAATTATCGTGAGATTGCCACAAGGGTGAATATGATTTAAATATATAACGTGTATAAATTAATGAGTCATATTCGTTCAGTTCGGTTTCAATTGCTCGGACTTCTTTATTGCCTGCAAATTGTCAGATCAAGTATTCGACTGCTGCAATTATTTTCTGCCCATGATAACGCCATTTGGACGCTGCTTTCTGCTCAACTCGCTGCAGAACAATCAGCCCGACTCGGAGCATTGGCTGCCGGCGATTCTGGATCGGGGCAGCAGACCTGAGATGAAATTGCATCTGACACGGGCGGCGCTGGTGAGCGTGCTCAACGAGGAGGACGTGACGAATATGCCGCTGCCCACGGTGGATGTGATTGTGCTGGAGGGCCAGCACAAGACGCTGCAGTTCCACAAGGAGGCGATGGTCAACGATCCCAACATGAAGGACATTCCGGTCGCTGCACGCGACTGCTACTTCCCGGACGAGGTGCTGCCCTGGAGCATGTACAAGGCTTACAGCTTCAGCGCCTGCATCAGCGACTGCACGCGTCTCTACCAGATCGAGCTGTGCAACTGTTCCATCTACAATCTGACGCCGTTCAAGGACAAACGCTTTCCCGACTGCGACTACAATGGCTATCTGTGCCTGGAGAGTGTCTCCATGGTCAAGCAGGATGTCAAGCGGCTGTTTCGCATCAGCTCGCCCTCGCTGAGCTGCCACTGCCTGCCCTCCTGCACCGAGGGCGACTTGAAGTCCATCTACGAGGATCAAACGAGGTAGCTCATAGTTCCTTTTACCATTTCATATAACCCTTTAAGTCTTTGGGCAGCAACACTCCAAAGGTCAGGGACACTAATGTGACACTCGTGATGCCCGTTTGGCCCACGGATCAATATCGACGCCAGGTGCTGCGCACCAGGCTCGACGTCGTCGTCTCCATCGGCGGCATTCTCGGCCTCTTTCTCGGCGCTAGCATTTTGAGCGCCATTGAGTTTGTCTACTATTTCACAATGCGTGCTGCGAACACGGCTCTAATGGAACGTCGCCACTTGGAGAAGGCAATGCGTGAAACGAAGGGATGGTGAAAAAGTCTACATTTAAATCAGCTTATAGAATAGGACTTTAAAGTTGACTCAATAATAATCCAATACATTTTATAAATTCGATAATTAGTTAATTATTCTTTATTATAAACTATTATTTATTTGAAATATTGCATAACAGCTTTTACAACATCTTCGAATAAACATAAAATCAATTCTTAGGTAATTTAAGCAAATATCATCTTTGAGTTTTGTTTAACTGCCTAAAAATATAAATTAAATATACAACATTTTTTTAAATTCAATAATGCAATTATAAATAATTTTTTGAGAATCTTTTTTTTTTTGATTACGTTCTTAGCTACTGTCAATTTATTTTACACAGGCAGTTAACTTTGATTAAATAAATAAAGTTAATTCTTAGCGCTGGATTTTATTGTAAGTTTGACAGCTTGAATTATAAATATTAAAGCGTTATTTTTTTGTTTATTATATTGAAGATATGTTTTGTTCATGGAGTTGAACAATTCTTATATATATTAATATTCGCTTTTATAAATAAAATATTCGAATGTGCAAAATACATTATTTTAATGAAACAAACGAAATCAAAAGCGATTAACTACACTTATTAAATCGCAGCCTGTGTGTTGTATATATGTGTATTTAAATCCATTTTTATTAAATATTTGGGCGACCCTTGGCTGACTGCAATGCGCATTAAAAATGCAGCCGTCGCAGGCTGGCGTGCCAAGGATACGGATAAGGATGCGTCCAGTCCGGAGCACATGACGAAAATCAATGGAACCAACAATTTGCACTGTCAGCGGACAGTGGCCAACGGCTGCACTGCCTTCAACTCGTATTTCAAGCGGGTCTCCTTCTTCCATCTGGTGACCCCGTTGACCCCTTGTTGGCACTCGCTTTGTTGCGGGCTTAATAAGAATTTCATTTGCTGTGTTTTAAATATTTAAAATGCGAGCAAGTGGGCCTAAAAGCAGGCACACAACAAATGTAAGCACATTTATTTTGTTGCCTTCGCTTTAGCCCCTTTTTTTTTGTTGCTGACCAAAACAATGGTTAATTAATTATGCGCCACGGCAATTAAAAGTGCTCTCCTCTCCTAGCGGATGGTCTCCGGCACTTACGAGAGTATCTCGAGCATTACAGCGCATTGCCAAAGCTGATTAAATATTAAATTTCAAATGCATTTTCTTATTGACTGAAAAATGTTTTTATTACATTAACTTTTTTGTTGAGATATCTGTCGATTTACAATGCAGTTAATTTTTATATTTTTGCATATTGAATTTCATCTTTCTTGCGACTTATGATTTTTGATCTCCCAAAGAAATATACAAGGAAAATCTAAAGATGGCGAGTACAGTTATCCCGATTACAAGTAAAATTATGGTAATGATTATCCATTTTTTCATTGCTTAACGGCGTCTCTGAAGAACTTTACACACGCCATGTTCAACGAATCAGATTTAGAATGAACTTAAATGAAATTAAAACAGAATGTAAATCGATGAGAATTAAAATTGTTGATAAGCAAATATTGCAGAGTGTTTAGTAAATGAATAAAAAATGCAGGGTATTCGCTGTGTAGGTAGAGAAACCATTTATTCATTCTTAAAAGTTGCCCCCGCAACAAAGCCATAAATAATAATCTCGCCTTTTCATGCGATGTTTGTTTTATTTCATGTTATTTTACATATTTTTTACCCTCGACTGCGACTGAGCCATTCCATATTTTTTTCATACTTATTTCATTCAGCGCTTAGAAGCGTCGTCGCAGCTTTTCCTCTTCGCTTGGCCTTTTGGCTTGGTCTCTTATTCATATTCATTGTGCATTTGTGTGTTTCGAGGTGTTGGCGTATTTATGCCGGAAATCCCCTTTATTCACTCAAATGTTTGTCCACCCGGCCGCAGTGAAACAAAAAACGCGCAGTGAAAGTGAAAGCGCAATAAAAAAAAATAAATAAATAAATGAGAAGAGAAGAGCGAAAGGGAATAAAGAAAAACATCAACTATGGCCAGCAACAAAGTGGAGTCCAGCTAACTTTTTGGGGCACACGCTGTCAACTTTGTAGTTGTTGCTTGTTCTTGTTCTTGTTCCTGTTCTTTTTCTTGTTGTTGTCGCCCGTATCATTTATCAAGCTCAACGCAGAAAAGTAAAAAAAGGGAACATTTTAGTCATGTTAAACTGTCAGAGTGCGCATTTAGTCATTACTTACATTTTTGCCACGCCCCCCTCCTCCAAGCCGCCCTCACGCTCACAGCTGTCCCTTTTGTCAGTCGCTCTTCTGCCTTGTCATACACATGCAAATGCAGCACACACACTTGCACACACCTACGCACACACCTACGCACACACACACACACGTGCGAAATGTAATTAAAAGTTGCCATGCAAGTCTGCGGTTGAGTTTTCATTTTCATTTTCATTTTCGTGTTCGTTTCCGTTTCCGTTACCGTTGCCGTTACTAGCTCGAAACTGTATGCAACACTTTAATGAAACGCCCCTATTGGCCATTTATCAAGCCTTGAACGGGCGTCACAAAATGTTAATTATTATGTTTAATTGCCGCAAGATTTGTATTTGGGTTACGCTGTGATTTTGGTCGACACTGAAATATGAGCTCAGCCAAAAGGGGGCCAAAAGGTTAACCAAAATATGTAAGCAACACAATTACTTCAATTGCATTTATTTTGCATTAAATTAAATGTGAATTGAGATAGCTCGTTTGTAATTACAATTGAGTTAAGCAGATTGCATATTAAATTAAGTTTGGGCATTTGCAGCGTCTTAAATCGCATTTCAATTGCAATTGGCAACTGGCAATTGGCAATTGCAATTGCGAAAGAAGTGCCCGGGACGATAGCTCTGGTAATGGCAATGGCAATGGGAAACGGAAACTATTTTTCAATTACCTTTTTCGCACGCACGTTTGCTTAGCATTTTACCTTTGTGCGAGACTTAAAAGGCAGCCCGGCCCGGCAAGCGGCGCCTCTCTACACGCTTCTCACGGCACAAGTCGTATCAATTTCAAGTTATCGATAAACCAATTAATACACATAGTACTAAAATTGAATTATACAAAAGAAATCTTTTAATTTAAGCTCAAACCAAGCGGTCAGATTCAGTTGTTATGAAATTTGTTTACTATAGAAAATAAAAATTAATTAAAAAAATAACCAAAATATAATTTATGTAGAATAAAGCATTTGTAGTTAAAAATTTCTTATATTTTCTTACTTTGTACCGTAAAAAAACTTACTTCTAATAACTTTCGAGCTCTTTTTTCCTTATCTTGCACTTGACAAGTTTTGTTGCGAGTGCATTTGAATCACATACAGCACATACAGATTGCATTGTTAGGGAATCTAAATTTCGTCTTTATAAGGCAAGTGTAAGACATCAGTTTTCTTCTCCTCCTTCTTCTTTTTTTTGTTAACATACTTTTCCGGTTTTCTCTCATTTCAATGCATGACTGTTGCAATACCTTCACATACACTTGGCCTGTGTGTTCAGTTGGTTAGTGTGTGTGTGTGTGTGTGTGTAGTTAGCAGTTTTTCAATCAACGTGCCACACACACTCACTCAAAGAAAAAAGAAGAAGAAGATGAAGAAGAGCAGCTTCAGTTTGCGTTAACAATTGCCTTTTGCTGCACTTTTAAATTTCCTCTAAGCGGAAATCTATTTAAATTGAATTCTATTCTTCGGCTGGCAATTCATGCTGCAGAGATGCATTCTAGTCTGAATCAGACGATTCTACTGCTGCTTCTTCTTCTTCTTCTTCGCTAGCTGCAGCAGTGTGAAAAGTTTTGCCGAGCGCACTTTACGCATTGGGAATTATATTAAATCCTTGGCTGGCATTTCCATTTCAATGGATAATCATTATGAGTGCAGCTGCAGACGGCACTGGATGATGCCATTCTTATTGCTGTTGCTATGGCAGCAGCCATTTTGTTGCAGACTTTACACACACAAATACAAACACACACACACCTATTTATATACATATTTATGCATATTATGGAGCAATTTTTTCTGTGCAACATTTGATTGTGCGGCATTGTAGGTGTAAATACTTGCCTCTGGCATCTCAGAATGTTGCAAAGCAGCTCGTATGAGTAATATTTATTCACGCTCCTCTTTTGTCCGCCACACACAAAACACACAGACACACACAGATACGAAGTGCAAGCAAGTCGAGTGAAGCATTCAACATATGCCAAGCATAAACATAAGCAGGAAATTCATTTTTCATTTGTTTGTTCAAACTTCTGAGCCGAGCTGCCAGAAAGAAGCTGCCGTTGTTGCTGCTGCTGAATATTCATCATACGCCAGCGTGACCGAGCAGCAGCAGCAGCACTTATTATGCTCAAATTAAGGCACCGTTTTCGGGGCATACATGAATACGAATACGATGATGTCCAGGACAACAACAAAAAACCCGCTAGCGCCAAAGGCAAATTTGAAATTCCAACTACCAAAGTTGAGTAGGCACAAAAAAAAACGAGCTATGCGAAGGGAATGCAATTTAACCTAGCAGGCAGTTCGACGGCCTCTCCAGCACGCCATAAAACATCAGCTGTTTAACGCACGGCATTTTACAGATTTATGCCCCATTCACACACAGATACAAAGACACTTTTCCTTAAGTCATTTCAAAAGTGCTGCTAAAGTTGTTTTGCCAACTATTCGTGTGGAGTCCACTTTTATGTTGTGCAAATAGTTGGCTAACTGCGAGGTCAGCGGGTTAAATGGCCAAAATGAATTACTTGGCAGCATTTTGTTTCGATGCCAACTAGCTGTAAGCTGGTTACTTTCTTATTTCATTATATGAAAATAAATTATAATGACGTGCAGGGATTTCTACACTGGATCTTTGCCATGAATGCAGTTCCTAAATCGAATTAATATAATAAGGCAGTATAATACAACATTTTCAGCAATCTTTTCATTGACTTTAAGCTTAATAATCATAAAAAAGAACTATTATTATAAATAACCGCACCAAGATACTCTGCACAGAAAGCTGGCGCGTCCAATAAAGAAGCTGCGGCAAATCTTATCGGGCGGACTATTAAGGCGACAATCCGTAAAGCCAAGTTAAGGCCAACACCAACGCCAACGCCAACGACGACTGACGGGCTTTATCAGGCGGGACAGCAGCTTGTTGTAAACTACGAGGGAGCCAGCGATTCAAATCCAAACGAAATAACCACGACAAATGTTTGCACGTGCTTACCTGGCGCCATAAACCAGCAGCGAGGAGACAACAGGACACAGCATTCTTGCCCCTCAGGCAGGGCCAATGTCCTGGCATTTAAGTTGTGCCACAAAATAAAAAAAAGAAGAAGAAGAAAAGTTCGAGCGCACGAATATAAACGGTAAAAGTGGTTTTTAGGCCTTAAATTGGTTGTCCAATTTATGCGTTACCCTCCAGGCAGCAAACAGAGACGAGCCCAGACCAAGTTGGTTCTGATATTGGCCTGTTCCCTACGCTGGTAACAAGTAAGCAACATTTCTCTGGGCCAGCCCTGCTGATAGCTTACGAAACATTTGGGATTAGAAATGATTTCTTATGCTTGCTCTTTACTCGACTCGGCTCGACTCACTTTTTTCTTTTGCTGGCTGCCATTGCCATTTGATTTATGCTGACATTCTGTGGCTCTCCTTGTTGTTGGTGTCGTTGTTCGCGTTCGATTGCCGTGCCGTGCTGGAGAGTGCACGCCTCAATGGTCAGGTGGCTGGCCGGCAAAAACCTAACCAAACATTTCTTGGCAAACACTTGGCCATTTTTCATTGGGGGTTCATTTCTATTGAGTCGCTTTTTATGGCAACAGCCAAAGCAGCTGCGAGGGTTAAGCAACAGCACAGTGGTAAGAAGATGATAGGGTTAAAAAATAGGAATAAAATAACATGAACTATTTACTCCCATAATAGTTTATTCAATAAGCTATTCGAATTGTTATCTCGTATAAATTTAATTAGTTATCTTTAATAGTTTTTAATGACATGCAAACATTCATTTAAAATAGGTAGAAGAAATAAAAAAAACAAGCAAATACATTTATAAAATTTATAACATAGCCCTGAATCTAATCAGATAAATGCTTAATAGTAAAATGACTTAAAAGACAAAATAAATAATAAAATAAAATATAATATAAGGTTATACTGGAAACTTTCTATTCCAGTTAATTTTGAATCATAACTTAATTTACTTACTATCTTTAAACAGATTGTAAATAAATTAAACGAAATAAAAATAATAATCTTTTATGCATACATCAGGTAACTAATTTTAAGCCCACTGTTCGTTTAAGCTTTGGCCAAGTTTTGCTTTGGGCGAATGTTTGGGAATTTGTCACACAAGGGCAACTCAAAATGGCGACCGGATGTGGGCAACAATGTTGCCAGTCGCAAGTCCAGCCCAGCTGTTGTTGTTGTTGTCGTTGTTGTTGTTGCTGTCAATCGTAACCGCATTACATGTCAATTACCGTATACTAAACTGTAAGAGCGCTTATGCCAAGTGCGTCCTGGTTTTGTGGCGCCTTCGTCGATATAATAGTCTCTTTTCACTTTGAAGTTTCCATCCCACACACACACACACGCAAGCACTAACACATTTAAGTTGGTTGAAATAAATTTGTGGCACATGAGTTTAATTTATGGCGCTCGCAGCTATTTTGGCTGCCAAAGCGGAAGTGCTGCTGTCAATAAGGATTGGCAGGCAGCATGCGGGCTCGACTTTGGGTTGCCTCCTATATATATTATATATACATATATATATATAGATATATGCTCTTTTCTTGGTTTGCCACAATCCCCTTTTCATAGAGTTTGACAAATGCGTGAGTGTTGGTGACTTTTAAAAAATGTTTAAGCCGCACACACAAAAAACTCAAATGAAACTCCGCAGAATAAATGTGTGTGTGTATATGTGTGTGTGCGCTGGCAAAAAACCCGTAAATAATGCGCAAAATTTGTTAAAAGGACAAGCGTAATAAATCCCCTCAATGGCGCACACAATTTCTTGATAACGTTTTTAGTGTCTAATATTGCGTTGTAGTTGCGTTGGGCGCCGCCGGGTTTTTACCAAAAATTAAAATTTATATCGCCCCAAACAAATTCAAACCGGGCTCTCAACTATATGATATGTGATTTTGACTGATGGCTGCTAACAGTGCAATTTCCTTCAATCCTTCCGTCGGAGGCATAAAAACGAGTCGAGTCGTGTCGAGTCGAGTTGAGTCGAGTTGAGTCTCATCAAATATTTTACGAGCTCTTTAGATTTTTATCTCTACAAGTTTTTGACAGCAGCCAAGCAAATATGTTCTCGAGTTGTTCTCGAGTTTAATGCAGCTTTTCAGTTTTATATGCATATATATATATATATTTGATGTCTGCATTTCTTTCTGCTTATGTTTGTTACACAGAAGATTTTGTTATGGCTGAAATTATGCTTTTATTTTTTTAGTTTTATGCACTTGAAATGCTCAAGCAAAAGGTGTTGGATTGGAAATTTTGCTGAATTTACATATGTTATTTAAATAGCATTTAAAGTTTATGCAAATAACAAGGACTTATATGCATGTTTATGTTTTGTGGACATAGGCTTTTCAAAGTCTATTAAATGTTAAACATATACAATATTTTAAATTATGGCTCAAATTGTTTCATTTCATAATCTCGTAAATTTAAGCTCAAGAATATTTCTTCTGCATAATATATTTTAGCTCTTAAAAGGAAAACAGACCCTAAACTTATATTTTACTTTTGCCAGCTTTTAGTTTATAATCTGCATTTAATTCAATCTTAAACTTCTCGCACTATAAGTAAATATACAAAAATGCTGCTTAACTTCGGCACTAATCAAATTTGCCGTAAAATGGCAACAACAAAGGCGACTTCAAGGCAACAACAACATATGCTGCCATATGTTTTCATAAATTTGCTAGCACAATATTTACACAACTTTGAACACACGCACGCTGGCAGGATGGCAAGGGAATGGAAAGGGAAGCGAGGGAGGTTTCAGGGGGGGAGTTGACTGTCAGTTGCAGCTAACTGGAAGCTGCCAATTTGAGTCAACGCTCGACACTTGGCTGGCAGGTCAGCTTAGCTTGGCTGGCAATTTGCGAGCTTCACCAAAAATATGAGGCTTGCAACTTGGCCCTAACTAACTAACGAACTAACTAACTGACCAACCAACCGACTGTCTAATGCATAATTTGTCTGAACTAAGCTGGCCAGCTTAGCAGCCGAGACTTAGCAGACACGAATTGTGGCTCTGACCAGGTGTGGCCCCTGCTCAAAAAAAACTTGTGCATTGAATTCATTGCAGCTTGCGGTGGAAGTCCTCGTGAATGTGTTCATTTGATTTGAATGCGAATGAGGCTGTCCGTCAGCCGTTCCACAGTCAAAGCCACTGTCAAAGCCAAAGCCAAACCCAAACCCAAAGCCAAAGCCACAAAACGGCATAAAAGTTTCCACGTGAACTTTGTGGATAGAACGACGACTGTTAAGTCTAGCCGTAAATCCAGGTGAGGGCACAACGAGATGGGCTCCGTGCCGAGCAGATAAAGCCTCATCGTGCCCTAATTTATGCGTATTTAATAGAGTTTTTATTGTTGTTTGCAGTTGCAGGCGGCAACTAAAACCAAGTTTTATATCTGCGCTTCTTCTCTAGCTTTGATTGAATATTTATACGATGTCCCCGCAAACTTAACTATATATATATATATATATATATATATATATGTGTGTGTGTGTGTGTTGGTTTAAGTGTAGTTGGAAGAGTTTCCTTTTCCTCTTCCAAAGTTTCTATCAAAATTTCATGTGTGCGCATTTCCTTGGCAAATTAAGTAATGGCAATTGTAAAATTGACTGCAAGCTAAAATAAATATATATTAAAAAGTTATTGGAAAAGTAAAGAATGAGCAAAAATATTTATGTTTGTTTGCGTTTTTCGCCTTGATATTAATGAGGCGACAGTTAAAGAAGAGAACCATAATAATTTAATTGGATTTTTTAATTTGGTCTTTAAATTTAATGGAGAATGAGAAAGAACCTTAAAAGAATCTATGTAGAGTTCAAATAACATGTTATTGCTTTTATAATATATTATATAAAAAATAAAAAACGCATTATAAATTTAATTTAATTTTAATATTTATAATTTAATGTTTATAAATCATGACTAAAAATAATAATATTATAAAACTCTCAATGGAATATTAAAACGCGATAGAAAAGGGATTTATTCTAAATATCTTGTTTGGTATAAATTATAAATTAATGACAGTAAATAAAATAAATATATCTCACAGTTTATTTATAACTAGATTTTTGTAATATGCTTATTAATTATTATTATTATTCACAGATGATTTAAATGATATATATAATATTTGCGCTTCATAAATATATTTATTATATTATATTCCGCATATTAAAATAACACTTATTGAGAAACACATTATATAAGTTTTTTATTTATTCAATAAGAAATTTTACCCATAAAAAGATTTTAAAACTCAGACTTATTTATTTTGCCTTTTAGATCTTTTCAATTAAATGGGTATTCTCGAAGAACTTATAATTGCTTTTTCACTCTATGCTCCTAATATTTCTCTATGCTATGCTGAAAGCTAACTTATCTCAAAGGTCACCAAATTTAATTGAAAATTCCACAAGAGCAAATACACACACACACACGCACACCCAGCAAAGTAACATTAACAATGATGTTCTCATTATGCGTGTTTCTTTCTGGGCGCCCCTTGCGGAAAAGTTCGGGCTGGAAAATGCGTTGGAAAAATGAAATTTGCCTTAGCGCAAATATTTGAAACTAATTATGCCCAATAGAGCGAGTGTGGAGCACTCTCAGCTCACATCAGCTCGGCTCGGCTCGACTCGCAGCGGGCACGTAGGAAAACACATCCGTTCCTGATTTACGCGCCAGGAGTTGTTGCTGCCACATGCCCCAAAAGGTGGCACCAGCCACCAGCAGCAGCACCAGCACCAGCAACAATAACACGGCTAAGGGCATTAAGTTTAAACATTAGACTTAGTTTGGGGGCGAGGCTCAGGTTATAAACAAAATACGCGTGACTTCCTTTTGGAGCCATTAAAGCGGCATATCCGCTGAGCACAAAGAGTTCACATGTGTGTGTGTGTGTGTGCAGGTGTGTGTGTGTGTGAATGATGAGCAGCCAAGCAAATTACCAGGCAGGCAGGCAGGCAGCGCCGGAAAATGGATTTAAATTGTTGATTAGTGCCGTCAACGATGAAGACAACAACACAAAATGGCGCCTTTCTCACACACTCTCTTCCTCTCTCTCTCTTTTCGTGTGTGTGTGTGTGTGTGATTTTGAAAAATAATTATAATAATGACAGCCATTGTTATGAAAATTGTAATGCAGCAATTTGTAAGTGTGTCTGCAAACAGTCTGTCTCTCTCTCTCTCTCCATAGCTCTGTCTCTGTCGCTCTGACAGCGGCACTTATGGCACGCATTAAGCTTAAGCTTTGTGTTGCTTACGCACTTAAAAAACTCACCTCGCATTGTTTTGTTTTATTTCACTTTTGTTTTCATGAACTCTGAACTTGTTTTTTTAGCCCCAGATCAAAGGCAGGGCAACGGGGGCGGGGACACGCCCTCCGTCTAAGCAAATTGCGCTAAAAATGAATTATTAGCGCTCAAAATGCGAAATGAAAAATGTTGGCAGTCGGCCGTTTGCCCAAATTGCACCTAACAAAAAAAAAAAAGAAAACAGAAAAAAATGAGAGCGAAAAAAGCGAAGCAATCTTTTTCTGTGCGCTTTCCCAAGAAAAATGGCTGTGAGAAATGAAATTGTTGGCTCAAAGGGGAGTTGAAAATTGCGGTAAAATGCGCTGCAAATATGAAGCATATTAAGGGTTTTATAAAATATTAAAAGGAATAACTTTAAATAAAAGTTGGGCCCGATTCGAACCCAGGTTTTAACTTTTCCGAAGCTGATTTTTTAAATCAACAGAAAATATTTTAATATGCTTTATATAATAATAAATATTTTTATGGTTATTTCTGTTTAATTTTAATTTTTGAAATAAACATGATCAGTTTACAAATGATATACTTTTAAAAAATTAACAAACACAACATGAAATTTAAGTAACCCCATAGAAATTGTAGCGCACACTGCAAAAAAAGTTTCAACTTTTTGGCCTATATCAAATTCTGCTCAAAAATGTGCGAAATTTTTGACAGAAATAAATGAAAATGCTGAATGATGTCATTAACTAAATTGAGTTTTAACCAAATGCGCACAAAGACAAGCACTCACACTCACACACGCGCATCGCAGCATAATTTGCAATTTGCTTGCACTTTAAAATACAGAAAGAAAAGCAATAAAATTGGGCTCAGCCTTAAAGCAGGCAATGGAAGGGCTTTAAATAAATATGCAACAAACGTTGCATTGCATACTTTTAGGCGGGCGTGCAAAATAAAAATGCTCTCACTCAAGTTGCAGTTCGCTCTAATTATGTGAGTTGCACTCTTTGAGCGCTTTAATACTGGGAAATTATGCAAAGAGAGAGCGAGCGCACTCGTGACACGCAATTCGCCGCACTTTGGTCTCGTCGCTGCCTGCTGCTGGTTTCTGTGTCAGTCGGTTAGCAGGCGACGTGCGCGACTGTCGGCTGTGGGCTGTCGGCTGTCGGCTGCTGTCGTTGCCGACGCAGACGCCGACTTCCCTTGCCAGCAAATTAAAAGTGTTGCTGTTAATGTTGTTGTTGTTGTTGCTGGGGCTGGAACTGTCGCATATTAATGACACGCTAGGCAAATGTGTCATTTTGACATTTTAACAGTCTGTCATGCAGTCACCAAAACCACGCCATTCACATATGAATACATATATCATATAAAAATATATATTTATATACCCATTTATGTAAACACACACACACACATTCGCACATACACAGGGAGGCTGCAGCTGTACCATAAAAATGGAGAAAAAAAAATGGCGCCGGCAACTTAAATGTATGCCATTTGCTTATCACACATACAAACTTACAACACACACACTTACACACACACATTTAAACAGTCGCACAGCTGACAGTTTTGTGGCGCACAGATTTGTCATGCATGGATTTATGTTTATGTTTGTTGTGCATAGTTTCGGCTGACAATCTCCTTCCACCATTTGTTCCCCTGCTTTCCCAGCAACTCTCACTCGTCTGATAGTTACATATAATTGCTGGGCAAATGGATTAAAAAGGCATTTGTCAAGCGGTTTTGTGGGGCGCCACTGAACCAGGCCCAGCGGCCTCATTGTGCCGCATATTTAATTAAAACACAATTTAAACAAATGCGGCAATGCAATGCGAATGCCAACATTCAAATACACTTAAATATACAACTTTTTCAAACACTGTATTTTTATATTACTAGCTGTTGATTGTTCATAAAAAATAATTTGAAATATTTAACAGGTAACTTTTTCATAGTCAGCTATTAAATATAAATATAAATATTTGTAAAAAATGTATCTTGAATAATTTGTATATTTCTATATATACTTTGTAGCTATAATTTATTTCGTTATATTTATGTATTAAAGAATTTTAAATACATTTTTGCTAACTAAGCAGTAAGTGATCATAAAATTTAATAATTTAAACAATATTTAACTTACAAATAATAAAAATAAAAAAAATACTCAAGTGATTGATAAATCTGATTAATAGCTCTGAGCAAAACATTTACTGTATACAATTTATGAGACTTAAGAAATAAATATAAAATTGGTCAGCTTCTTACTAACACCTTTTGTATTTTTAGTTAAATTTTTGTAATATATTATTGTTTTAAGTATATTATTATAAGTATATTCTATACTCTAATATATTCATAAATCAATACATTATTTGATAGATTACATATTGTCCTTTTATAAAAATGTAAACGTTAAATTAATTATAATTAATAATGGATGAAAAGACAAATAAATGATGTAATATTTATTACATAATTAGTTTATATTAGCAAGCAATAAATATATTTTATTTAGGCATATTCAACTCTGACTGTTTTCTATTAAATTGTTAAAATTTCAATGCTACAACTGCCCAACTTGACTAAACTTAATTTAACCTTAACAACGCGATCCTTTTATAGCAGCGCCAAGCCACACGGACAAATCAGGATGCCCTTTGCCACAGACACAGCGAAGTCGCGAGTGGCGACTGATTTAGGAAAATCGCAGCTGGAGTGGAATTCCAGCAGCTGTTTCCTTTGGGGGCAACAGTAGCCGCCTCTCTTTTGGGGTCATGGCTTATCGCTAATTGTGGCATACGCAGGGTGCACAAGGGTCTAAGGACCTTTCATGTTAATTGCTCGCCTTGCGGTCCACAAAAATTATGCACTCGACAGAGCCTCAGTCCCCAGTCTCATCCTCGATTCCAGTCTCAACCTCAGCCACAGTCTCAGTCTCAGTCTCAGCTTTCATTATTCAGTTTTGAGTGCCCTGTTTTTTGGTTCTGGTTTTGGTTTCGCTTTTCGGCGCCTGCCTAATTCGAAATTAATTTCAGCCTTTGTCTGGCCCTGGACTGAGTTTTCTTTATCTGGCTAATTAATTTATGCAGGGGGGCGGGGAGCGCCTAATGCGTACTGCGTATAAATTCATAACTTTCGCATTAGGCCTGAGTCCGGGCCGCGTTTACCTTTGACAAATTTCAAAAATTGTTTAACTTGGGTGTTGTGCGCTTTTGTTGTTCGCTGGGAAAGTGCAACAAAATAATAAGGGCGCCAAAAGGCAAATACCGAACAAAAGCAACAACCAAAAGGCAGAAGGCAAAAGGCGAAAGCACAACACAAAATGTACAGCACAAAACAAACACTGGACACAGCGAAGAGCAGAAATAAAAACAAAACAAAATGAACCAAAAAAAAAGGAGGGAGAGAAACAAATACTGAAGGACACAAAACTAACTAACTGAACAGACGCCAGCCAGGACGATAACTCAGCTCGAGCCCCGGACCCTGCCCTAGCCCCGTCCTCGGCCCGCGGCAGCCACCTGGCTGGGTCAACGGGGCGCAGGCTCTTGGCGGGTTTTGCCTGTGCCCATCGTCCTTTCGCTTTGTTTGCCGAAAGTGCCAAAACACTAATTTACTTTTTTCGCACTTTGAAACATTGTCTGTGTGTGTGTGTGTGTGTGTTTGTGTGTTTGTATGTGTGTGTGTGCCTAGGCAGACTAGTTTTCGGGTAGCACCTTTTGCTGGCACCTCCTTCTGCCGGGTTCCGTTCGCTGTTTCCGCTTTGGCTCGATTATAAAACGCAGCTGGGCCAAAGCGGCGCAGGACTCGCTGTTGTCAAAGGGCGGACGGAGCGGACGCTGATGAAAATATTCAGACAACAAAGCGTGGGCGAGGCAGCTGAAAGCTCTAGCCTTAACCAGAGGCTGAATGCGTATGTGGGCACAGGCATTGACAAGGGACAATTCCTTAGCGTTTCCTCTTACGCATTTATATGTAAGCCTAAATCGGGTATATTGACTTATAGAATCAAATAAAGATAATGCTGGTTGTTAATTACTTTAAAATGTTAGTTAGGAATATGAATGATAATCTTCCTAATTGTTGAATTTAAATAAACAACAAAAATGAAATAAATAAATAAATAATAAATAATAAACGAGCTGCCACAGTTGAATAAATTTAAATTGAGAAAACATAGTAATATTTTGATAAAATTAACTACATTTAAGTTGAATATTTGTACTATACATATAGAGTATCCATTAATCTGATTTTGTATTAACTACTCAAAGTATTAATAAATATGCAATTGGTTTCGTCTCACTTTCAAATTAACAACACTTCTTCAAAATATAGGGTACTCCTTAGTCGTTCAACTTACACACTCTGTTTCGGTCCTTTGTTATTTTTGGTCTCTTCTTTAAAAATTGTTGTCTGCCCCTGTTCAGAAATGCGTTTACAAGGCATAAGCAAAAATGGTCGTCGCGTTGCCGGCAACTACTTCAAATTGTTCGGATTCCATAAATGGCTGCCGCGGGCAGACCAAAAGGGGGCGGAGCCAGTGGGCGGCATGTGGCATGTGGCATGTGGCATGTGTTTGAGGCTGTTGGCACTTAGAACGCCTGTGGCAGGGGTGGAAATTAAGTGCATAAATGCTTAATTGTGCTTATTGAATTGGAAGTGCATATAGTTGAAATAATTGTTGTTTATCAGCAAAGCGAGCGTTAGAAAAGAAAAAACTTTAAAACCAAGTCAAGCGTGCAGAAAGCGAATATAATATACACAATAGATTTTAAATGAGTTTTGGATAACAACAGAACTTTTTACTTTATAGGGCCAAAATACTTTATTCCATAAGAAGATTGCTTTTACTTTTAAATAAATAATGCATTTCCTTGTAACCCTTTTCAACAGTGATTTCTAAGAATGTCAAATTTGTGATTTTTCAAGTCTTTTCTTTGTCAGTTGCATTTGTGGCTAATTTAAAAAGAATAATCCTTATGCAATCACATTTTGGTATTTTGCTCTCCCGACCAATTAGCAAATTGTATAATTGCCGTTTCCCTAAGATGCCTACGGATGCCTTTTGCTAACCGGGGCCATTTTTTGTATTCCTGGCATATCCTTGGAAATCTGCACGCGCCTTGTTGGCAAGCATTAAATTCATTAAAATTTCATTCGCATTTTCGGCGAGAAACATATTTAAAATTCTAATAAAAGACAGGCGAAAGCAAATGTTTTCGCTGCACGCAGGAAATTTCCATAGCCGGCAACAAAGATGCCAACATAGATAACAATTAGGGCTAGCAACCAGCAAAAAACAAGCGAAAAACAAAAACAACACAAGAAAATGCCACAAAATATTATGCGAACAAAAAAAAAAACACATCCAAACGAGAAAAAAAATAGAAAAATGGAGCATAAATTCTAATGCTCGGTAAATTTAAATTTCCAGCGTTGTCAAAATTTATGCAGCGAGAGTGAAAATATATTTTAGAAAATTATAAACCAATTTTTAGTAAATTACAAAGAGATGTCTGCGCTTAAATTGGGTTAAAGTGGAGTGGAATAAAGCGCAGAACTAATGTCAATGGCCCGGGCTTTAATTGCGAATCGCTGGCGCAGTCTGTTGGCAAAAGAGACACACACAGATACAAAAACAAACACACACACACACACACAGACTAAGAGCCACTCAGACGGATGCGAGTGCGGCGCACAAAGGCAACGCTCGGTGGGCAAACAAATTACGCGGCTTTAAAGCTGAACGTGCTTTGTCCTTGTCCTCCTGGGACAGACAACGGGCCACAATTGCCTGGCAGCAAACGTTGCCTTTGCCGCGGGCCAATGACATATTTATTTTCGGCACAAGCCCAACTAAAGTCAAAGCGATAATGTGCGACAGTTGCTTATCCGTTATCCTTTTGCACAGCCTGCCAGCGCCCTGCCCCCTGCTCCTGCTGTCCACAAATGACATGAACTCAAGCTTTCTGAGCCTCTGCCCCACTTTGCAAATACTTTGCGGCATGCTCCCAAAACATTTCTCAATTGTGGTCCATTCGGCTTGTTGCGGTTGCCTACGCTTTGGGTTATGGCCTGAACTGAGAAATTCCTGCTGCACCTCAGCAACAAATCATCGTCATCCATCAACAAATACTTGCGAGTAATATGCAATAAATAGTTGTCTTTAAACAGTCATCAATAATGTTACAAGTTTAGATTTAAGTATTCTTACATACTTTTTTATTTAAGGTTCTTTACTTCGATTGAAGCTTTTATTTGAAAATAGTCAATATATGACTGCTGTTATCTTGAGGGGCTTTTAGCCACTTAAGTTGACCAGTTGCAGCTGAAAGCAACCAAAAGCTGATTTAAAGTAACCAATTTTGATACACACACACACAGGCAAAATATTATCAGCAGGCAAGTGGAGCTGACAAACAAGTCAAGTGGCTGGGGTGGTTTGGGTGGTGTGTGACCAAGCGTTGAATTGCTATTAAGCTGGAAATTTAAAGCAGCTAAAACGACAGCAAATAAACAGCCAGGCGAACAGAAGCACCAGCAGCTGGATCTTGATAGGAGCGAGCGTAGCTGGCATTACACATACGCCACGTAAGCCGCACACCAGTTCAGCTGTCGATGGCCCCACAGTCTGTGTGTGCGAGTCATAAGCAAATGTGTGCGCAAGGATGTGCTAGGATTATGCTTGTTCCATGCGCTGGCTTATGAGCGCTGCCAAGCTGCACAGCGAAATGTGTCAATAGTAGCCCAGGCTGCAAGTCCGAGTCCAGCTCTGAAATTTAAGGCACTTCAACAAGCCACACTCACACACATAAACAATATGTGTGCGTGTGCCATGTCCTGTCGAATTTTACAAGCACGTACTCGGGCGCGTCGACATGCTTGTTACCCGGCTAGGTGCCTGCTCCCGGCCAGGGGTGAGTCACATTAATGGCCAGCAACGGAGGACGGCGCCACGGCGACGGCGAACACATTAAACTGATGAGCTTAATTGGAGGTTACCTGCACAGTGAACTCAGAGCTCAGAACCCAGCTCAACTCAACTCGCCGACGACTTCAGTCATTACAGCACGTGACCAGCTGACAGAGCAGGCGGCAAGTCGCGACTCTGTTGCTCTCGACAGAAAAGCTAAAGCTTCATATTTAAATATGGGCTTGGATCAAGTTTTAGTATTTGGCATTACTTTAACTATAAAAGGAAATCTGATCTGTACATAGATTACATATAAATCGATCTTATGTGTGATCAGTCTAGAAACTAAAGCTAAAAGAAAGTTATGTGAATAAATTGATAGATGTATGGTAGATATATTAAAATAGTTTATCTGGAATAAGAATCTTTAAATAACCTTTATTTTAATTTTACTTTGATAAATTGATTAGAGCTCTGTCAAATAGTTGAGCTCTTAAGCTTAAGTCAATGCAATTAACTATAATATCCCATATAATAATAACATAAATATATGTATTGAATTATAATAATATATATTAACAATATCGAACTCCTTTTATAAATACAAAAAATAATTAAATTAAAGTAAAAATATAAATGAGAATATGAAGACCATTTAAAATGTTATGAGAATACATTTAATTTATTTTGTCAAGAAAACTTTGACCAAAAGGAAAAATGTAATTTGTAGAAACCTTCCATATAGGTCACTTCTTGATGGATCGCTTTTGGCTTCGTTTATTTTAGTAATATTTTCTTCAGAGCAAGCGAAGTCGTTGTCACCCAATTCATCAGGCAAGTGTGCCGCAATGTTTTTGCAGGCGGCATGAAAACGTTTTCAACCACACGTCACGAAAAATGTTGCCTACTTTCGTGGGCAAGACCAACAGCAACAACAACTGGCACAACTGTCAGGCTGCAGTTTTTATTTCCGTTTCAGGACGCTTTGTGCGATTGTCATGCGTTTGCGTTACCTTTACGTGCGTTTGTCCATCCGCTGTCCGCTGTCAGTTGTCCTGAAATGTCTGCAGGGGTTGTCGCTGTGTGTGTGTGTGTGTGTGTGTGTAAGGCGCACGCTCGCACAGTCACTTAATTAAGAGCATAATTTATAACAAATATTTAGCTGCCGGCCAAACAACTGGGACACAATTTGAGCTCGGGGCTAGCTTAAACATTTCCGCTGCTACAGTTTATATAAGTATATACATACACATATTTTTTTTATTATTATTATTTTATTTTTTCTTTTCTTTCCCTTTCGCTTCTGGCTTTGTCGACTTCATTAAGCGCGCGCTACATAAAAACGAAATGAACCAAATCCGGCAGCAGAAAAAGCAGAAAATATGCAAATTTGTTGCCGCTATGAAAAACTAGTGTCGAATATGCAAATATAAAATATTTACTTCCGCTCTCGTGTGATATTCACATTTTTAATGGCAAACACACACACACACACACATACACACACACACAGCAGGTGTTCCAGTTTTCAGTGCAATTATGAAGCTGCTAGGGCGCAAAAGGCCAACAACTGTGCGGCAGCAAAAACCTTTAACCAAATGTCTGGCTAATTCGTGCTGTTTTGTAGGCCAACTTCATTAGGAGCGTTGTGCGTGGCGTGGTGTGTGTGCGCTCGCCGAAAGGTGTGTGGCTTAATGAATTATGGCATTTAACAGCTGCTTGCTGAGCTTCCAAAGCATTTTTACAAATTAAAAACAACATATTCCTTTTTGTTATCTTTAGCAGCTAGTTCAAGTGATTAGACACATGTTAGCCCGATAAGGAATCCAGCATTATTCATTTTTGTTTTTGTTATTCGTTTATTGCAATTAGCCAAACAATTAAGCAATTTATCAGAGCTCAATAAATTCAATGAATATTCACAAATTTGCACACAAACGTAAAGCTTTATTTTTTATATCTTTTATTTGCTTTTATTGCCAATTTAAAGGCCGAAACATAAAAACAATTGCGAATTTATTAACTTGAAAATATAGTTAAAGTCGGAGTTTTAATTCAACCAATGTAGGTTTGTAATAAAAGTTAAAGAAAAATAAATATATATAAATAATAATAGTTTAAATCTTTAAAATAATCTCAGTAAACCATTTGCTTTTGGTTGTGTTTACAAGAGCAATTAACTTAATGTTAACTTGTGGCCTAAACATTAGCTGTTATTGGCATCTAAATGTGCGAATTATGTCAGTATTTTGTCGCCTTGTCAGGACGCGCTTGCAGCTTTCAAAGGACGCCTAATTGCACACATAAATAAATTGTTGCTAATTTGTGCCAAATCATTGCAGCAAAAACAAACAAAGCCACTCAAACAGAAGGCAAAGGGAGGGTCGGCTGGAAAATGGAGAAAATGAAAATGGGTTGCGGCTTAGCATGACATTAATGGCCATAGCTATGGCATATGCCAGGACGCAGTTGAATGAATTGATATGTGTGAAGGGTTTTCAGGTGCAAAGCCCGCAAACGTGTTGTGTATGGTGTTAAAAAATTCAAAAGGATTTCAGCAAATAAAAGGACCATTTTTTGCCGTTGTGCACGCTTCCTTTTTTTTTTTTGCTGGGCAGCGCTGATAAAAGGATACAGCTTATAATTTTTATAAGCGGATATTGTCAAGTAATGGCTGAAAGAAAGGCAGCATTAAATTTAACAAAAGTATGGCTTATATAAAAATAAGCAAACAAGATTGAATGTAACTTATAATTGTATATAGATTTAACAGGATGTAGAGCACTTATAACTGTTTCGCAAGTTGTCCTTTTGTTTTCGGACCAACCGTCGAGTGCTTGACTTATTTTTTGCGTGTTTTTTTTTTAGCTCGAAATCTTTTATGCGTTTTCATTGTCGTTTCATTGTGTGGAAGTAACGAATAATTAAAAATTTAGTTAGTTTTTACAGCGATGGCAATTGCTTTGTTTATTGTTTGGCCGTCAGCTTATGGAAAACTTTCCAAGCTGATGAAAACATTGCATCAGAATACGCCGTGCAACAACAGAAAGCCACATCAACCGGACGGAGTAACCAACCGCACCGACTGAGTGCCTGGGCACTTGAGTAGTTGAGTGGCTGAAGTTGAATGTCGTCCGTTTCGCTTAGTTGCCTAAAAGTTTAGCGTCGTTTTATTGTTGACTCGCGCGAAAGGATTTTTATATTTATATATATGTGTATTGTATGTGTATTGGCAGGGGAAAGCTGCTCATAAGTTTGTTTGAGTATTATTCGAAAGCATAAGAGCATTTTAAATTTGTGGTCACGTTTGCAAATCAAACAAAGTTAATGACAAAATATATCGAAGGATAGATATTATCTAAATCTTAATTTTGAAAGATACGCAATGTTTTGAATTATTTATTTATATTTTTATCAAAGCACAAGTTAAGGGTATTTCATATTCCCCGTTGAGTACGTTAAGCCGTTTTTCTTGTTTCTTAAGCTTTTTGGTGGATGTAAGTCAGCGCGATATGCGCGCTAATCTGGCCAACTTCAAAGCTACTTAACTTTTATCCATTTAAGCCATCAACGCAGGCAAGCAGCCAGGCAGGCAGGCCGGCGAAGCAAAGGCAACGAACAAATGGCAAAGTAAAAGTAAAAGAAAAGGCTGCCAGTGCATAGACGGAGTGATAGATAAAGAGAGAAAAGCAGGCCGAATGAGGCTGAGCTGCGTTTTTGTGTATTGTCTGTGGCCTGGCGACATTTTTGCTTGACTGCACAGGGGCTTAAAATGTCTCGGTCGACTTTCGGCTCGGACTGCTGCTGTGATTCTGATTGCGGCAGCTGTTTATGACATTACGCATACGCCTCGTTGACCTTTGGTATTGTCAGAGTACGAGAGCACTGCACCTCTCACAATTTACTAAGGCCTTTGTCTGAAGTGCAAGCTCAAACATATGCAGGCAAACTCACTCGACTGATGAACAAGTTGCAGTCGCAGTTGTTGTTGCTGTTGTTGTTGCTGTTGCTGCTAGTTGTTGCTGTTAGTTGTTGCTGTACGCCACTTCCGTTTCCGTTGCGGCACAAAACAAAAGCAACTGCAATGCACTTTTTGCCCCAGTCTCCCTTACACATTTTCCACAACGTCAACAATGTTGTTCACTGCCTGCCTCATGCCACATGCCCCATGCCCCAGTCCCCCCGCTGCTTAGAAATGCAAAGCGGCGCACAGCGCAGCAGCGCGGCAAACACAACACACAAAGTGATTTTTATATTAAGACCACAAGTGCCTGCATCCATCCGCCAGCCACCTCCAGAATCAGCGTTCCCTGTCCGCTTTGTTGCCATTATGATGACTGCCAAGGCACGTTGATTGCTGTGGCGCCTCCGAGCTGCAGCTGCTTCTTTGTCTATGTGGGTGTGTGTGTGTGTGTGTGTGTGTGTGTGTTTGGAATGCGCGTTGCATGAGATAATCTCTTGCACTGTGCGTGCTGCACGCCAACCAGCCATCGTCCTGGCCGTGGCCGGAACTTAACTTAACTTGCTTCATGTGGCTGCGGCTGCGGCTGTGGGCGTGGCTGCTGCGTGAGTGGAAAAGAGACAACAAGCGGATTTTTGATGGTTAATAAAAATTCCAACATTGTCTTGTGCAGTTCATCATAGCCATATATGAGCAGCGGGAGACTGCGAAAAAAACGCGAGCGCTGACAACATGCATACACTGAGAGAAATACACTTAAACACTTAGTGTTTTAAACTAAAGTAATTGTCAGAGATTTAAATGGAGAACTGAACTAAAAGCCGAATGATGTCCTCGAATTGGTTTTCAGTGTAATGTACTGTTGGCCCGTAATCTTATTGGGGAGGGACTGTATGTGTGTAAATGTTAAAATGCAACATCTCGAGCGCTTTACAACTCAACTTAGGCTCCGTTGCGTTGCCTGCCTCATAAATGACACGAATTTCAAATTATGTGCCGGGGCTCAGAGTTTTATTCAAGCGCGCGCGGCGCTGAACGCAATAATAACAAAGCTTTATAGCTGAGCAGTTGATTCCGAAGGAGAATCAAATCAACCTGTCACAGCATGCACGGCAAATCAGCGAAAGAGCAGCCAAGCCAGAAAGTGTTGCATACTTTTCTGCGCGCAGACTTTTAATTAAAACGGCATAAGCAAAGTGCAGTGTACACGTGTGTGGGTGTGTGCGTGCTATTTGCTCATTGGAAATTTCACAATTGATGGCAATAGGTAAACATGGTTCATAAATGAAAATGCGAAGCAATCACCTGCAGGTATTTTCCAATCAAGCGACAACGTTGAAAATCCCCGCCAAGCATTTGAGCTAAGCTTAACTTTATGACCGTAAAGCGCGAGTAGCGTCCGGAACAAGCTGCTGCTGCATGCAGCTGCACCAACGTCAACATCATCGCCATCATTATAGCCAGCAGCGATCGGAATTTAGATTTTCAATAATCAGCCATCATTGAAAAACAAATACGCGCTGGATTTTCAACTTCAATTGAATTGCTGCTTCTGCTGCTGCACAGAAGACCATCAAGCAGTATTTGGGATTTGGCGCGCGGAACGTGATTGGCCTCGCTGAATGCGTGAAGTGCGCAGGTGAGACAAGGTGAGTTGAATTTCCCCCACGCACACACTCGCACTGTGCGTGTAATGCAGCGTAGCAGCTTATCGCATTGATACTCAACTCCGAGAAGAAGTAAACATAGTGTGCCAAACACTTATAATACCCTGCACTTATGGAGTGAGTGTGTAAAAGGTATGATAAATATAAATTAATGTGAATAGAGGGCACATAGTGAAATCTGTGTATGCAACATAGATTGTAATGGTTGGTATAAGTTAATTTTTTTTTTCAAATACACAAATATACATTCTTAGTATAAGTAGAATCTAAAACTACATATCATCCAGTCGCCTACATTTCCTCACTCATATCCTCGAGAAACTTTCATGCCACAAAATAAGTAGTTACTTTCTAGTATTTACCCAGCAAATTGAATCAATTTTTTTTTTTGGGACAGACAACTCTTGGCGGTGAGCTTGACTCAACTGCTAAGCAAATGCAAAGGCTGTTCAATAAAATAAAATCAGCCACATACTTGAATGTTGTTGGCAAATCCATGAATCCATGTTTGACAACTGAAATCCCATCGAAATTCAGTCCAATGAATGTCATAGTTAAATGTGTTGACTAATCGGCTTTAGACGATAAAGAAGCAGCCCCGCCCAACCCGGAAGAGAAACTCAGGCAAAACTGCTGAATGGAAGCCAATCAATTGACTTTCACTTTAGATAATTTGGACACACTTGCGGCCTGGGGACAAAATACTCGCTCTCTCGTTTTTTGTGCGGCTTGTGCAGGACACATCTGCATTGACAATTTTGTACAGCATTTGCATAATTCAATAAGCACACAAATCAATAGCCCGCGTTGAAATTCCACTCGTGAAGCAGCAAAAGAAAACAACAACAAGAGTAGATGAAGGCCAGAGAATTCTATTCAAGCAATTTGGTGCGATTAACTGCTCAATTATTTAAGCATCCCGTGGCGCAGTGCAACAAAAGAGGAGGGAAGGATAAACTATTTGTTAAATGTGGAAGCTTAAATACCCTAATATTTATATAGGTGATATAAAATATAGCTGAAAGAAATTAATTTTTAATCAGACATATGCATTTTGAATAATCTAAAAAAAATTAATGGGCATAACAAATAGGCCCTAAGCTACCCTCGGCGAGGGTATTCAAAAAACAAAATCACCGCTTTCCTTTCAAATGAAATGGGAGCAATAGCGACGATGCTGGTCAACACACAAAACACTTAGTCTGGTAGTGGTGCTGGTGGTGGTGCCTTTTTGGTGGCCAGCTGGCGGGTTAAAAGGGTTGCAATCAATTGACATTGATGTGTGCCAGACCAAAAACTATTTCAATGCCCTCAGCTGGGGACGAGCTAACCAACTGACTGAGGAATGGACGGCAGGTCCTGTCGCCTGTATCTGTGCAACTCCTGCTCGACACTGACGCCAGGATCATAAAAACTAACATTTATTGGTGCGGCTGATGTTGACTTTGCTTGCCTTGGGCCAGGGCCTGCTTCACGGCTAGTTTTGCTTACTTTTAACGGCCTGTCGAGGTCTTTTTGTCTGTGTCTGTATGTGTATGTGTATGTGTTTGGTTGTGTGTGTGCGTCATTATAATCCGTGCCCATTTAGTGGCGCTATTTGTCGTAGAGCCGACTCCCTTTATGGGTCGCCATCTTTGGCTGTGCTGCATGCAAAGTGCGCCACTCGAATGGCAGCATCATAAAAATACGTTTTATTGCCCCAAAGGATCCGCCTCAAGACGTGTCCTGGCAGTCACAGCGATGTGTGTTTGTCTGTCTCCGCGTGCGTATGCGAATGGCAACTAATTTATATTGAGCGTGTGGGCGTGGGCGTGGCAACCTGCTCGTTAATTCGCAGCATGAAAACTAAAGTGGAAAGTGGAAAGTATGTGCCAGGACATACCACATACAACAGACAACATACAACAAGCAAGCAGGCAACAAACTCAGGACACACACATCTGGCCATCAAATTTAATGTTTATGTCAACACTTACAATACACGAGGCCAGCTCGTTTGACAACACGGCGTCTGTGACCCCTTTAAAGTTGACGTCAACGTTTCGTTCTCGTTGTCGTTACCCGCTGCTTCATTGATTTTTATATCAATTTTCACACTAATATCTTGTAATATGTAATTTTTATGCATGAGACGCATACAGATAACAAATACACACACACACACATACACACATACTCGTTATACCTGCAATTCTTGTTGACTGTGCCTGATTGTCATGTTTCTGTGTCGTGCGCACGCACGTTGCGTATACGCAATATTTGATTTTTATTATCATTTCGCCCGCAAAACAAAACAATTTTCAATCAAATCAAATTTCCAACCCCATTTTTATTTCGATAATTAAGTTAATTTTTGATTACATTTTAATAATCAACGGCTATTTTTTGTTGTTATGTTCAAGTGGTCGCCTCATTGGCACGTCCTGCAATGCAAGCACGCACAAACACACACGCATACGTATTCCTGATTGCGAACGTGTGTGTGAAGCCTTTATATTAATTCCTGTTGATAATTTAAAAGCGCTTTGCATGCGCATCATGTGCATTGATAAGCGCCATCATTTCAACAGTTTGCGCTCTCATTCAGCACAACTCTTTTGCCCCTCCGTGTTTTTACCGCTCGCTTGATCGCTGGGCCGTTGAGCGGTGGCAATTAAATTGCATTTATAAATTGCATACAAAATTAAAACGCACGTCGAGCTGCTGCAGTTTGTGTGTAGTGCATTGTTGGAGTACATGCATTTCATTGTAGTTCAATTAAACTTTTTGTTTTCTGTAACTTAATAAAACTTAGATTTTTCACACTAAACAATCCATGCAAGAGTAAACTGCTAAATTTACATGGTGTCGATTGCCCAGAAGTTTAGTTTGCCAGAACAATACTTTTAACACTTGCAATTTACTAGCAGTTATTGATTTTGTATTTTACCACAATGTTAATTTAAAATATTTTCTCTTAAATTTTACTGTAGCGCATTAAAATGCTGTGTAAATTCTCCAAATTTGTCCACTCTACCCTTAAGCTTTTTACTTTTTCAATTCAGTTCGCAAAGTAACCATCGTCGACGAACAGTTTGGCAGTCCGCGTTGGCCACTTTATCTGGTGTTATGCCATAAATTATTTCATTTCGATGGCCCGATTAAATAATGCCCCATGCACATTTGATTATACCAATATGTTCGGTGCGCCCTTTTTAAAAGCACGCTTTCATTTAATTTATAAGATTATTAATTGTTACGTGGGCCGTTAAACGATCCTGCCTACCTGATGCAGCACAGCACAGCATCAAGTACCACGTGGCGTATGCGTGATGACAGCCTGACACGTGGCATTTATTGATTTGGCGGTTGTTGTAAATATTGCTATGGAATTAAAAAAAAAATAATAATAATCTAAAGAATACTTGTTAAGGCGAATATTTTTGGTCAACAAACATCTCGAGACCTCAGACAGCAAGTATGTCAGTAAGCAATAATAGACATCGCTAAAGAAGTTGTGGAAGTCATGCAGACCGAACAAGTAATGCTCTTTATATAAGATAATTTAAGAAAAGCAGTATTCGATACACTCAGTTATAATTAAACTGGCTTATAAAAATATTCCAAGCAGCCTCATAAGAGTTACAATCTCCAAAAACTTATCAGCATATTAAACTAATTTTGATGTTTATAAGCAAAAAATATTTATTGTTAGAGTTTATTTCAATTAAAAATTCTTTTTGCACTTTGACTATGTAAAATATATCAAGGAAGTATTTAGTTTTATTTTATATTCTCTTAAAATTATTTTTGATATCGATTTGTACTTACTAAATATCTGTCACATATGAAAGAAGCCCGACATCTGCTACGAGGTCTTCAATCATACCGATGATTGCATTTGGGGTTTCTCCCGATATTTTCAATATGTTGCAAAGTTTGTCAACATTTTGTAAGTATCCACATACTTGAGGAGGGTAATAAATATGCCAAGAGTGCCGAGTGTGCTTTGGCGTTTCAAAAATCATAAATATTAGAAAAAAAAATTACTGAGAAACGCGGAAACTGGCCAAGGGGCTGGCTGGGTTGTTGGTATTTTCACGGAGCCGTCGGCAATTGTGGGAGTGCACACAAAAGAGCCATTAGCAGCGAATTACCAGATAAAGGGACACAAGTAAGGAGCCAGCTGCTCCTTTTGTGAACTGTGCCAGATACTCGACATTTTTCAATGGGAGACACACGTATGAATATGTGTGGGTGTGTGTGTATAAGAAAGCAACAGCCTGCGGCCTTTATTAGTATGGGGCGTGGCACTAACAACACACACACACACACTAGTATTTATACATATATATATATTTATGAGAATGCTGGCGAGTTCTCCTCTTGGCTGACTTTTGGCGTATTTTATGCTTGTGTTTTGTGTCATTTGCTTTTGAGCCATTAGCACGTACTTCCTGCCAGCCAAAGGAATGAAAAGAAAATTTATACATATTTATGTGTGGCCTGGCCGACAGGCTGCGAATTGGCTTCATTGTTGTAATGTTTGCCTCAAGCAGCTGCAGCTAGGAAAAAATAAGAAAGCGAGTCATTGAGAGAGAGAGAGAGAGAGAGAAAACACAAGTAGAACTAAGTAGTTCATTTTGAGATGGCTGCTTTTGTTGTAAATTTTAAGTATGGATAAGTAAAAAAGCAAGCTGCAAATTGTCGCAAAACAAAGGACAAGGGGCTGCGAAAGGAAAATGCCCAAAATGAAAAGCGGCCAAGAAAAAGCGTAGCTGAAGCTGAAAAGCAGCGACGGCAAACGAAGGAAAAGTAGCGGCGTTCGCTGCGTCTTGACACAAAATGGGTTTCCGCCCCAAATCCCAAATATCCCCGGAAGCCGATTAAGTGTTGCCCGTAAGCGCGCGCAACAGCGTGAAAGCGACGCCGCTGCCGCAGTCGCTGCTGCTGCCGCAGGCGCAGTCGCGGTCGGTGACGGCAGCGACTGCAAATTGAGCCCTGTGTATTGAAAGCCAAAAGCAGCAGCAAGAGCATCCGCCAGCGCCTTGGAAAATAATGGCAATACATGCTGTTCAAGCAGTTCCAGAAGCAGCGAGGGGTGCCTAACAAGTAACTTGGATTTAAAATATTGTGCAGCAAATTAAAGTAAACCTTGTTTGTGGAAAGTACGAAAATGAAAGTCAAGCCTTTGTTGCAGATAAAGATAAAGAAAGCTTTAGATTTAGCTTCAGCTGTTGAAGTAGGATATTAAGCAAACTGTTTAAGCCGTCCTCGCATGTGCAGAAGACGCAGCCGGCATGTAAACATTGCAAAACACATTACAATAAAATATTTATCGTTATGATGCTTTTGAAAATGCTTTTCAATTGAGGTCTGGACAGACGGTAGATGCCGCCGACTGAACGCCATTCCGCCAGCCATTTGGCGGTCCCTATCCTCTCCCCTCTCCTCTCTCCTCTCTCCTCTGCCCCACTCTCTTTTTGGCTTCTTGGCAGCGCGTGTGCTGTGTCGAAGAATGATTGATGATGAGGGCGAGGACCGGGCCAAGGCAACTGGGTTGTCTTGCTGACAGTATTATCAGTTGGCAGATCTGTGCCTGGCAACAACTTCATCAAATTCGCGAAATTCCCAACAATATTTGTGTACATGCTATATTAATTTCTTGGCCAAACAAATTGCGAGGCGTATGAGTAATGGCATGTGAAAGCCCCTTTGCTACCAAAGCCACGCCCCCGGGCCAATAAAAAGGCGTTGATTTGGCAGATCATATTTATTTAGAATTCGTCAGCTATTTGCATACAATTGTCTGTATAAGTGGGTTGCCAGCCCCCAGCAGCCGTCTTTAGCCCAGGGCGACAACTTTATTTATACATTATTTCGTTTCCCCTTTGGAAATTAATATGTCATTTGAGCCACCTACACACAGGCAAACAGACCTGGCACAGAGCGGAGCTGAAAGACACGTCAGACTCAGGCGCAAAGGAGATGAAGAAATGAAAATAAAAAAAATGTTTAGGAAAAGCATCCCAACCCCTAAGCCAAAGCCAAAGCCAAAGCGCTGATGAAGCCATATAAAAAATGAAGAAGAAAAGTGTAAATAAAAGGGGAGCATTTATGGGGGGAGGTGGGACCATGAGCAAAGAGTGAAATAAAAATGCAAATAAAATAAAATAAAAATGTGTCTGTCATGTCAATATTTGCCGCCAGCAGATGAACTCAATTTGCAATTGGCATTGAGTGTGACAGGCAGCTGTATATATATGTGAGTTTGTGTGTGTGTGTGTGGCTGCAGGACATCGGCATCAGCATATACTTTGGTGGCAAATCGTGGGAAAATTGATTGACATTTTCATTATACAATTTGCCAGGCGAGAAGCAAAGGCGAAAGCAAAAGCAAACCATAAGCAAACAGCAGACAGGAAACATCAAGTGACGAACTGATTGCTGTTGGTGCTGTTGGTGTTCTTGTTGTTGTTGTTGTTTTTGTGGTGTTGGTAAATTAAACAAATTGCTCATAATGTACCACAAATAATTAATGCCAGTCATTAAAATAATAAAGTGCCTGCATATGAGAGCAATTTCTGGTAATTGCTTAAATAATTAAAGGTTTCTTCGAATTTGGCAGTTGTCACAAAAAAAAAATTGGCAAAATTGATGATGGCAAAAAAGTGAACAGAAAAATGTAAAAACAAAAAACAGATACACAGCGATACACAAACCGAGCTCTGCTGATTAAGTGGCAATTAATGCGCATAAATAATGCAATAACAAGCACAATGAAATTACACACGAGGCAATCGCAAATTGATTGCCCAGTCGACAGCCCGCTGCGAAGAGTTTTGCAGCTGACACTTTCAATCTGCCCAAGTGGAAACAATTAAGGTTCGACAGAAAAAAATGATGAAAATTTAAAACAATTTTTTAAAAAAGAAGCATACTGTGAAAATTATGAAATAACTTTGGACAAGCACTCAACGGCGGAGACAGACATCACTAATTGACAACCTGCAGAAATCACGGCAAATATAAAACGAGAGGCCAATTAAAATCAATACAAGTTTATCGACCTTTAAATTGGAAGCTTTTCTAACATAAATCCAAACTTGACTCATTTAATGTATTCATTGAAAAAAGCTTTTTCATTTAAGCTATTTTAATACATCGATTTTTAATGACTGCCTATTTTGATAAAGTTGAAAGCCCTGTCTTACACTTGGGCTTACCTTTGTCTACCTTTGCGTTACCTTAAGACTTTAAAAGAAAGTTTCCGTTTGGGGAAAAAAAGAAAGTGCTTAACAAGCACCTGAAACTTTGCCAAGCTGCCAAAAAGGACACTTCAAGTCAAATTCCCGAACAGATTACATTTTATTAAAATGCCACCGCAAATATGGCAAATGGCGAGCTATTTATTTAAAGGCTTGTGTCCTGACCCAAGATACGCCTGCGGGAATGAGTGCGAGTGGGGAAGGGGACCGATTCATCCAAAGGAGCACAAAACATTTGCGCGTTGACATTTGTGAAACTGAAGCCCATTGAAATGAACAGACAATTGACATTTAGAGCAGCGAAGCAAATGGCTGAAATGTTGAACAAGTGTCTGGGGAGCAGGCTGGGGCTGGAGTCGGGCAGATGCTGGCTGAACATTAAATTAATTGAGCAATTAATTAAGACGCCATCGAGCTGGCGGAGCAGCAACACTTCACGATGTAGTCTCGGGCCAAAAAGGACCTGGACGAATGCAGCCAAAGGAGCAGCCACAAACAAAGAGCCATTGTAGACATCTGGCTGAGTGACTGTCTGTCTGCCTGTCTGGCTGTATGGATGTTATTAAGGCTTCGCGGAGCACGTGAAATTATGAAGTTGAGAAATTAATTCAGCGGCAAGTCGAAAAGTTTGAACTTTCAATTATGTGGAAAGCAGCGAGCGAGCAACGTGAACATGAGAATTGTGAATTGTGAATTGAGAATGAAAATAAAAATGAGTTTTTCCAGCAGCGCGCAACTTTCCAATTTATGTGCTCGAGTGCAGCCGTCAGCTACACTCGAGTAATCAATGATGGCACCCAAAACAACAACGAAAAATCATTTCAAAACGAATGTGAAAAATAATAGCAAATGCTTCCGTTCCACGTTATCGATTGCTGACGGATATCTAATTGTAAATACACACGTCTCAGAGCTGGGAGACGAGGTGTGGCTGGGGTCAAGGGTCAGACAGGACAAGGCGTCGCCTGCGCATTGCCTGACTGATTTGCGACAGCAACTCATTGAGTTGATGGAAGATGGAAGATGGAAGCTGGGACGCTGGGACGCTGTGGGCGGACTAAATATAGATGGGAACTGGACATGAACATCAATGCGCAGTCCCAGTTCTGGTCACGGAAACGGACGACATGTGGAGCACGTTACAAGTTCCTGCTATGGCCTGCCAAGTGCAGCCCCCTTGTGGACTGACCTACATATGCATATATAAAACACCCCCATTGTGAATGTGTGTGTGTGTGTGTGTTGGTTGCTTTTTCTAATCTGTGCCCTCGCCTCGTCCTCGATCACCGCAGGAGCAGAAACAAAAGCTGAAATCCCCATCCTATTGCTGTCCTGGCACTTTGTCCGCTTGTTAAGTTGATTTCTTGTGCCAAGCGGATGCTGCACGTGTGGCACGGGCCACGCTCACTCGCAACTCACTCCGGCACTTGCTACATGCATTTCCGGTTTAATTGATTTTGCCGCAAAATGTGAAATGTGTCGAAAACGAGCTGCCCGACAAGCAGCTTGCAGCTGGCCCCGCCCACAAATCAATCGGGGGGCGATGCATCTACAAATAATGCGCATGTTTAAGAAGCAGTGCCAACTGCAGCAGTGGCAAACTGGACTCACACATATTTTCATACACACACTTAGAACACTCGAACTGACAGATAGTTGTTTGAAGCAACCTTTGATTGCAGCTGCTCTCAGTAAATAAATATTGGCCAAATCAAAGACTGATTGAAAGGTTCCGAAAGTACCTCAATTTGGCTTATAATGAAGAGAGGAGAGAAAGATGGGCATCAGCAATTTAAAGTCCACTTTTCGGGGCATGCAAAAGCTGCTAAAAATATCAAACAAATTGCACAGGAAAATCGCTTGAAATCTGTTCAAAGCAATGCACTTTTAGCACACTTGGGATAGCAATACCTTTAAATGGGGTTCATCAGTAGCATATTGATGTCGTTAATAGCAAAAATAAGTTAGCTTATATAACCAGTTTTATATCTGTAATCGTTTTTTTTAAGAAATTGCAAATAATAATTTGTTAAATATTGAACTCACATCATTTTATTTAATATTTTGTACTTAAAACAAATATAAGATGCATTTTAGCATTAAGTTATTAAAATTAACGTTGATTTCTTGCAATCGCAGTATATATGTTTGTACACAAGTGCATGTATTTACATATATTTATCGAACAGAGTGTATCGCGTATGAGCATGGGTATAAGTAACAGTTAACTGTTTGATGATATCTGAAAGTTGAAATGAGACCTTAAGCATATAGAAGGCACAATGTTTGCATGAAATATGTGACTGATCCGGAACCTTAAATGTAGACTTGTACTTAAAATAATTAGGCTGACTAACACATTGTACAAGAGACATACACACGCTAAGGACTACCCTTACGACCTAGTAAAATCATGGGCAACAACAACAGCACTAGCAGCTTACTAACACTAGCCCTTCTTGAACTTGAGCAGCAGAATGGTGAGCACTAGGAAGACAAGCACCCACGACGAGATGGATATGAAGCCGTTGTAGACTGTGGGATTGTCCATGCCCCAGCCGCGTTGCAGGATCGAGCGCATCGATTCCGTGGGCTTGGTCAGCGGCAGGAAGGCGGTGACAAACTGCAGCAACGGATACATGCCCTCGATGGGCCAAATGATGCCGCAGAGCATCACAATGGGCAGGAAGGAGCCCATTGCCACATAGGTGGCTGTGCGCTCTGTGTCCACCGCGCACGAGATGACAAAGCCAAAGGTCATGCCGCAGAGGCCGTTCAGTATGCACAGGGCCACCACCAGCCAGATGTCGCCCACCAGCGTCAGTTCGAAGAAGTAGAAGCTCACAATCAGCACGAACACCGTCTGGCTCAGCATCACCGTGAACTGGGTGACCACCTGCGAAAGGAGTATCTCCGGGCCGGTGATGCCCGCCACCAGGCACCGCTCCAGCATGCCCTCGTTCCGCTCAATCAGCATTGCGCCCGACGTAATCGCCACCGACAGAAAGAAGATGATGGTCAGTATGACGCCCGGCGCCGCAAAGTCGGTGAAGTTCGGATTCCTATAACCGTAGATGGGCTGCTCGAACTCGACGGGCACGCGTCCCAGCTTCGGATTCACATTGCAGTCACTCAGCATGTTCTCCACAAAGTTGAAGAACGTGTACTGCAGATCGCGATAAAGTAGCGTTGATATTTGTTGATCTGTGGAAATGGATTCAATTTGATAGAGTTACAATAAGTGGCAGTTAATTAAGTAAACATAAGCAGTAAAGTTAAAAGTCTCCAATATGGGAAAGGCCAATGAGAAGAAGGCTCAAACGACTTCTCCAAATAGACTTTGCAAAAAAATGGGTTTAACTTAATTTATAAAACAATACATAAAAATATTTATAATGTATAATTTTGTCTAGACCAAGTTGAATTAAATTAAAGCTGTTGCAAATTATAAGAGAACAATTAAATCCTTTAAAAGCATTTCAGTATATATAGCAAAAACGCAATGTTTATAGCTTTCTTTAAAACTTTAGATCTAACATTTGTTTTCCAAATTACTTTTCTGAAATTTCTATTTGATTCACTTACTCGACCAATCCATGCGCACGCCCAAATCGGATGCCTCCACGGTGGCATCCTCGGCATAGCGACCCTCCTCGACGCGCTCGACCAAAGCGTCCGTATAGTTGGGCTGGATGACGAGAGCGGCCCAGGCGTAGCCGCGACGCACCTGCTCGTAGGCGGCCTCATCATCGCTCACATATTTCTGAAGAGTAGAGCCAAACAGTCAATCAAATACTCATTCAATTAGCTTAAAAAAAAGTCAATGCACCCACAAGACAAAAAACAACAGAAGAGAGAGAGAGAGAGAGAGAGGAGTTTCTTCTATGACTTGGTAAATATATTCGCATGTGTGAGGCATGACTAGGCGCCTTTTATTGTTGCCTTTGTTATTGTTGTTGTTGTGCAATTAAAAGCGCCCACAGCGCTGAATTATTGAGCAACGCATGTCAGGAATGTGGCAGCAACTGGGGGCACTTCCTCGGCCCAGCGTCTAAAGCTATCTCTTTGTTATGGCAGCGACTGTAGATGTAGGTTCATTTCCTGTCGCATTGTTTGTGCTGCATGTAGCAGCACAATAAAAGTAACTCCGCGTAATTAATGTGCGTACTTTGCGTCGAGCGATAAATTCTGTAAACAACAACAACAACAACAACAAATAAAGGGAGATCCTTAAGGCGGCGCCGCAACACAAAATGCGTTGCCTACTTTTGTGCGTTGTGCCTTTTGCGAACATTTGTTGTTGCTGCTGCTGCCGCTGTTGCCGCTGCTGCTGGTGCTGCTGTTGTCAACAATATGTTTATGTTATCTTTTACAATTTCATAGCGCTGATTTTTTTATTCAGTTTTCTCTTTATTTCGTTTCTGCTGTGCTAGGCAAAAAATAAATAATGAAGTGTAAGCCCACGGCGGAGCAGGCAACACAATTTTCGTGGCCTCTAAGCCAGTGCCCGTAAGTGCTCGTACATTGATTAAGCTGGTACAGACAACAACTTTTTGGGGCCAGCCAGAACTTTGCCTAAAGTTTTGGCAGCCACTTATGTACATACAATAACCCACAGACAGCAACAACAGCAACCACAATAAATGCCGGCACATGTATTGGCATTTGTATCTGGGCTAAGCTTTGGCAATTTTGTGGCTTGTGTGTGTGTGTGTGTGTGGATATTTAAACCGAAAGGGAATCTAGAACAACAGGCGTGAAATTTACGCAATTGCCGCATTAATGTTTAGACAAATGAAGTCATTCACACGCACACACACAACCACACGCACACACACATATAGATGCTGGTTGTATTGTTCGACACGTCGATAGGCTCCATTAGATTTTATGGTTAATCGAATTTGCTAGCTTAAAACTTGGCTTATATAATTGTGGAAAATTTATAGAACTAGCTGTTGACTTTATTGATGTTGCACAACTATTGTTAGTCTCTTGGCTTACTTAGAGCTGAACAAAGGGTATGATTAAAATGTCTATAGATGCCAAAAAGGATTATCATCCATTGTAGACTCTTGTTATCATTTATAGCAACTAAACGAAGATATATTGAAATCATGCTAAAAGTAATAAAATGCCATTTAGCTTATGTACAACCAGCCCAATCACATGGCACAGAGCAGCCAGCAACAAGGGGCAATCAATTCAGCAGCAGTCTTGACAACTTTTCTGCTGTTGCTGCTGCTGCGAGCCTTAAGTTTAACATTGTTTATGACAAACTTCAGCCACAAACTGTGCGCAAATGAAGTCAACTTGGACGGTAAATAAGTTGCCAGTTGGCAGCAATCGCTTATAGAGAGTAGCGCTAGTTGTGGCGCTACCTAAATGAGCTCCAGGTAAAACTTTGGCTATTCTCGCTTCTCACCTCTAAGCGCAAGCTTTATTCTTTTAAGGCCATAAAATAAAACCACAATGTACTTTAAGTTAAAGCTTGTCGCTAATCAAGTGCAACAATAAACACACTGCAATAAGGCTGCATCCCCAGCTTCAGCTCCATCCAGAAGCCGCCTAATGAGCAGCGTTGTCACGCCTAATGAACTTTTAATTAAAAGCCACAGCAACAACAAGCATTGGGCGGGGCCCCGCCCACAATACGTTGTGCAATTTTGGGCATAAATTAAAAGCCAAAAGGGGAATGGCTTTTACTTTGGCTAGCGCCCGAGGCTGCGGCCTGGCTAAAAGGGTCGCCAAGTATAAAGAACCATTTTTATGGCACTTAGATAAGAGGAGACACTGAAGGGGTTAACCGAAAAAAGAATGCCTTTGATCTAGACAAAACCACAAAAGCTAAAGTAAAGTTGAACGAAAAAAATGTATAAAAAAGAAAATATTTGCTACTATTTTTTTGTCGGGAACAGCATATAGGAATTGAAGCTGCTGCTCCTTCTGCTGCTGCTGCTGCTGTCAGTGCTTGTTGTAGTTGTTGCAACTATTGAAATGCTGTCGAAACGCGAAGCGCAAACTGGCTTTGGTCGAAACTGGTTTGAAATTCAAATTTCGGCAAATGCCCAACTTGCCTTCGGGCGAATCCTCGACTATTGTTCATCGTACTGTTGTTGTTGTTATTGTTGTGATTGTTGTTGTTGTTGTTGGCCCTGCTGGCCACGTGCTGATGGCCGCTTGATATGCTGTTCATTGGGCAAAATTAACTTTAGGACAGCGTAACAAGGTGCGGGAGTCACAAGCAAGCAAACAGAAATGAAAAAAAAAATGAAAAGGCGCAGAAATTTTTTTTGAAGGACCAGCAGGAAAATTTTTTTTGTATGAACTTTTATTTTTTATCTTTAGATGAAATTTGCACAAATTAAGAGTGATAAGGGGGCGCCGCTTTTCAATATTCCAGCCTAAATAAAAGTTTTCGCCGGCGGCCTGACTTCGCAAATTGGCAGTTGAGGCGTGCGGATTGTTGTTGTTATTGTTAGGCCTCTGTTGGTGGCTTTATTGTTATTGTTATTGTTATTGTATTGTTTTAAAAAGCAACTGTCGAAACAGGCCCTGCCGCAAGCACCATTACGCGGTATTTGCATTACGGCGAATTTTTGACTTTTGATATTCGTGGCCAGCTGCCAGGTATTTAGATATCAATTAAAAATGAAAACAAAAGCAAAACCTGCTGCAGGGAATGAATTCAGAAATTGGCTTTAAATTCGTTTTAGGTTGGTTTATGAGAATCGCAAAAAAAAACTTGATTTATTAGAACACTACTCATTGCTTTACTTAATCTGTATTAATTTTTAATATGTTTTCAAAATAAAAACCAACTGAGACTATATCTTTCTGCCAAAAATGAACTCTGGTCAAAGCAGATTGTTTGTGAATGAAATTTTCTGGACTTGAACGCTTTGAGGGATCCGATAGCACTTGTGCCCAAATTAGCCATGAAGAAGGCATTGTTTTTGAAGCGTAATTTGCAATAAATTGCCACGCAGGGGCAGGTCCTCTGCACTGCCGGGCCGGGCTTTCAGCTACTACTATTTTCGCCTCAGAGCAAGTTAATTTATTGATGATCTCGACCGGCCAGCAACTGCCCAGCACAGTTGTTGCTGTTGCTGTTGCTGTTGCCAAAGATAAGCAGCAGTAATTTGTGTGCGCCAACACCAAAGCCAACAGCAGCAGCAGCAGCAGCCAAGACGATGCCAACTCCAAGGGGGACTCGGACTGGGTCTATGACTTGGCCACTTGATTTAGGAGTGCGGCAGAGTGCGGAGCTGGGGAAGAGGCGTTGTGTGCAGTAGATTGAAGAGCCTGCACACGGTGGCTGACCAGCTTTGCTGTCCACACAAATTGAAATAAATTACACGAATGGCCGGCAGGGTCGAACCATCGTCTCAACGTCCTTCAATAAGCAGCAACAGCAAAAGCAACAACAATGGTAACATGAGTGGTTATTGTACTTGCAGCCGGCTCGCATTGCACAATTTAAGCAAAAGCCAATGACAGTGTCCCTATGTCCCCCCTCCCCCCTCCCTCCCTCTATCTGTTGTTGCCCCCAAGGTAATTTGCATTGCATGTACTCACCACAACCATGCTCTTGTTCTTGACCAGCATATCGAGATAACGGCAGCTGAGCATGGTCTGATTGCATCCGGTGTTCACTGGACAGAATTGTTGCATAATCATTTCCTCGGACATCTCGTGATTCGCCACGGCCAATTTGAGGCCAGTCGGATCATGGCCAATCGCATAGCAGAACAGTAATATCTGCACCACCGGCAGACCCACAATGAACAGCATTATCCTGCACGACACCACAGTTAGTTAGTTAGTTAGCTAGCTAGCTAGTTAGTTAGTTAGTTGGTTTGATAAGTTACTCACCCCACGTTTCGCATCATCCAGAGAAAGTTTTTCCAGATGAGCGCATGCAAATGATGCGACTGCATCACATGCAGATTGTACCAGAAGGACGTGGGCATCTCCTGCACCGGCGGCAACGGTGGTGCAGCAGGCGCTGTGCTGCTAATGGGATCACGCACCGCCGACGACATCGATATATTGTCACCGAACTCGCCGGAGATCTCGGCCGCATGCTGCTCATCGGACATGTCCAGCGCCGGATTCGAGATGGCCGGCACGGTCACCTGCTCGACAATCTCCTGGGCAATCGAGGAGCGTCGCCGCTTGCCCATGTTCTGCATGACGGACAACTTGAGGAAGACATCCTCCAGCGAGTCGGCGTTGTATTGCTGCCGCAGAAAGTCCGGCGATTCCTCGGCCAGCATTTTGCCGCCGCGTAGTAGGCCAATCTGTGGGAAGGGGCATGGAAGAGGATACTCGTTTAGCGCAATTGATTCGGACTTGAGGCAAAAGTGTCGCCAAGTCAATTAAACTTTTGACTTTGACATCGACTCGAGCTCGTGTACTTGTCCCCCCTTCCGTGTCACTGTCTATGTCGCTTTCAGGTTCAGGTTCAGCGTCGCATTGTCAATTCCTGGCTTGTTCGGCCGAAAGTTTCTTTGTCTTTTGCACAATGACAGAATTATGCACATCCTGTTGTTGTCGTTGAAAAGTTTTATTGACTGTCCCTTGGCCACGCCCCCAACGCCAATTCCCCGGCTGCTTTGTCGCAACGTGCGGAAATTAAGTTAATTGATTTCTGTGCCGTACATGACCAAGCTTACAGAGCAACATATTAGGCAACTTCGGCATCGCCTTGCCGGCAAACTTTGCCGCCTTTACAAAACTTGGCTAGCATCTTCATAGCCAGCACTGCTGGCTCATCAATTCCAGCGTTTTGGATGGCTTCATTAGGCATGCACATGAATGGCTCCAGCTTCGTCTATATGCTGCGGCTGCACATGGAAATTCTACACACACACATATATACACCCACACACTTACAAGACTCTAGCTAGTTAGAAAAGTTTTGCTGCTTGATTTGATTTTGTCTTCTTCGGTCTGCCGGAAATCGGCTGTTTCCTACGGCTTGCCCATTGGCTGTTGTATTTGGTAATTCGTCTATAGAGCGGCCAATTAACTTCCTAATTGAATGCCGAATGCCGAATGCGAATGCCGGAGAGCTAAGGCATACTCCATGCCAGCCAGCCAATTGCAATTTTATGACCCTCGATGTGATCAGCATTTAATATTGCCTCGCATTCCGCCTGCCATAAATATTTCCTTTTCATATTTTATGCCCTGACCGAGGGCATAACTACTCATAAGGCCACGAAATATATCACTTATTAATGAAAAATATGTCAAATAAACTTAAAATATATTTTTCGACATAATTAAAATCACTTGTAAAAATAAATAAAGCTTATATACTTTTATATAGTAAGCCCGCCATGAAATGTTTAAACTTCAATAAAAATTAATAATATATAAATTTCTGATAAAGTAAAAATAAACTTAATATGTCTGCTAGTGTATTAAATCTTCTTCACTATGAACAGAATTCATTTTTTTTCTTGATTTTTTTGCACGCATGCAAAGAGGAAATTGAAAAATGATATACGAGATGGGCGGGCTGGGCGGATCCCAAAGCGTTTCTTGCATTTTTCAGATACTGCAGACAAGGGGTGCTCTTATTTGCATACACATGGAAAGCCAGGAACTTAAAGTACTCGAGCGTAATTCATAAAGTATTTGACTAAAGTGGAATTATTAAATGTAGTATTAGAGGGGTATTGTATATATGATAACAGCTTTAAATTGTTTTTACGTATAAGAGCGCTCGTTTGAAGCTGACTAAACATGTGATGAAATCATCGCTCGTTATTTATCTGTCCACTTTCTCTTTTCCTATATTGCATGGTCCTAATATCCATTAGTTTGTACGCATTTAAGCACTTCCTGCTACCGGAGGGCGTCGGATGCGGATACGTTCACACATACCGATAAAGGGAACCGACCCACATCAAAGGCCGGCATCACATTATGACAGAACATCAACGCCTGCAATTTGAGTCATTATTAGCCAGACAGGCAGACACAATCTGGCCGACAACCCAATTCAGTTAGCCTGCCTGCAACTGGGTGGCAGCACTGGCAACACTGTCCCGATCTATGTCGCACTGTTGCGTTTCCTTTTTTTTACCCTCTTCTTTTTGTTTTCTGTTCTGTTTTGCTTTCTCTTTTTTTTTTTCTCTTTTGACAGACATTGCTCCCTAAATTTAATGTCAACGTTGGCTTGGCTCATGGGAAATTGTTGGCCACACACAAAAAGCGGGAACAGCACGAAATCGCGTATACGCCGCATAGCCCGCGCAGTTGTCGGATGCGTTGGGAGGGGGCGGACTGTATGTGCAGCACTTTCTGCTCTAATAAATGAAATCAGGGAGCGTAACATTATTTGATGGATATATTGTTGCGACTACTTTATGAGCACCCCTCGCACCGCCCTCATGCAGTGGCAGTGACAGCTTTAGCGACACTCTGAGCTGTTTCAGTTGCCGCTTCAGTTTCGTTTTCTGTTACTGTTTCTGAATTTTTGCTTGTTATCTGATTTTTATTTCTTTATTTCATTTTTGCCTAGTGTCCTTTAATAGTTTATGCTGTCTCCTCTGTGTTGCATTTCCTTTTTGTCGCGTAATTTTCCGCATGTTGCCTTTTAATAGCGTAAAAAATAAAAAAATATATACAAAGCGTAGAATACTGAATTGTATTTTGAAGTCACGACTGAAAATGCAAATGGACAGTTGAATAATTGCTGATGTTGAGGAATTACAAATAAAATGAAGCACGTCAAACGGTTCGTTCTTCTGTGTGTTTGTGTGTGTGTCCATGTTGCGGTCACATTGATTGACAATTTAATGCGACATTGCAGTCACCGTATTATTATACATTAAGCTGCTGCTGCAGTTCGCCACACAAAAATAATATTTTTAATACATATAACGCATACGCCGCGTAAGCCAATTACGTACATATATGTACATATATATGTTTTTATCAATATTACCTTTACGACTTTGCTATTACTGTTTATTGAGATATTATTGAGTGCTCGTAAAGCGAAATGGCTTTGATGTTTACAAGTGTTGATACAAACTTTAATGCCCTTTTAATGCTTATTTTGTGGAATATAATCTTAATAACTTTTCTTATTTAAAAAGTGCAGCATCAAAAAAAATAAATAAAGGGAGAATAAATCACAATGATGTCTGACCCCTAGGTTCTTAAGTACTCATAATTTCAGTGCATTCTCTTCGTTCTTGAAAGCAGTCTCCAATTAAAAGCGTTCCCACAATTCGCATCATCTAAAATCTATTTGGAGAACCTCATAAATGTTTTGTTGAATAATAAACTTTTATAACTTCTATCGACTGGCGAGATTTAATGGCTACTCCTAAAGTGTAATATAGCATTAATTTTCATGGATGTGCTTAAAGTTTTACAACAAATCGAAGTTCAAATTATTTTTCATAAATTTAGTGGGCGGCAATTGCACATAAATCTGAATGGGGAACAAATGCATTTGCAGCTTGTAAAACGTAAGACGGACGACACGCAATGATAATAAATTTTAAACGCTAGCTTGGCGACTGCAACGCAAATGAAATGGCTCGAAAGAATGGGACAGCCCCGTTGCCTGTAGCTAAGTGTCAATGAATATGTCTCACTCAATCAACACGAACTAGAGCTCAGACCAGTTAAATATAGGTGTGCGCACAAGTGTGTGTGAGTGTGTGTGTGTGATGTGTAAACTATTCAAATACTCGAACAAGTGCTTTAGTGTGCATGCATACGCTCTCACGTTGCCGGCACGCAATTCTGTTGAGTCAACAATAAAAAAGACACCAAAAAAAAAGCAAACCAAAAAAACAAGAGAATCGAAAAAAAATACAAACTGACCAAGTTCCACTGGGCAGTTAGACAAGTAAGTCGCAGGACAACTGAAGTCCAAGTGACGTGCAGAATTGGCGAAAAATATGTGCTGCTGCAGAAGGACGCCTTCGAGCAGGCGAATCCTGCGCCGAGCGTTGCGCAACCTGCGGCAAAGCAAAAAATAAAAAGAAACGTGGCACGAAAAAGTGACAAAGCTGAAAAAGCAATTTGCTGCCGGCCATAATACGAGTAGTCAACTCAAGCGTGCACAATCTAAGCGGACTCTGTGTTATTCTTCTTTTCGCTTCTTGCTGCCGTTATTGTTGTTGTTGTTGTTGTTGTGGGGGAGAAGCGACAACACGTGTTCAATATGAGCAATTAAACACTGTCACCAAAGTTGCCAGACAGACAAAAGTCTGGCCAAAAAGTTTGTTGCCAACATAGGCAGTTTATACATACGCCCCATTTCTTGTCATCTTCTTTTTAAAGGTACTAAATTCTGTACAACAATTGCCATTAAAGACACATTTCAATGGGCGACGCGTTGCGGTTTAGATTAACTGAACCTCATGAACCTGGGGACCTGTTTTTATAGACTGGGCTTCAGGTTGCCGTCACGTTTTGCGGCAAAAACAAAATCGCACAATGATTTTGTTTATTGCCCATAACTCTTTACCGCAATGACACACACCGAACGAGGGTGTCGTCGTCGTTCTGACAACTGGCTAACAGCTGTTGCAAAGGGCTCGATTGTCGCGTGTGCGGCAAGTACCTTTAAGCAGTTGGCTAACGAGCTCGAGGGCGCGTTTTGAAACAAATACTCGACTTTCTATATTTTATTCGGCATAAGCTGATTTACATAATTTATGCTCTTTGCTTAAAATTGATTTAAAGTATATTTTTGCCTTTTTTTAAATATATTAAAGTGATGCAAAATCCTTTTACTGAAACTCACAACTGTCTCAACTGCTAACAGCATTTTTATTAAAGCTTTATTGGTAACTAACATCCCTTACAACATGTTTATTAATCCTATTGTTAAAATCAACAATGAGCTGTGTGTTTAATGCTTAAGAAAAGGGTAAAGGCTGTATACAAAATATTGGTTCAAAAGATGAGCCCAAGATTACAGTCTGCTTCTTTAATACTGATTGTTCCATTCTTAAATTTCATATAATATGTGAATATACTAAATTTTATTTTAAATTAAAGACCTGCATGTATAAATTATACACAATTTTACATTTAGTTTTTTCATCATCTTGAACCACTGTCCACGCATTGTCCTTGAAGGCCCGACAAGTATCTAATCAGAAAGTTAGCAAAACAGCATAAAATGTAAACAGAAATCAAATCAGAAGCCCTGCCCGTTGCATTTAAGTGTTGATAAGAGCCTAAATAAATCCGTGTTGTGCAATATTATAAATCGCTCGCCCATCAATCATTCGATTTCATATGCCAACCATAGAGTATACACGTGTCCTTTTGCTCCCACCCCGGCAACTCTTTAAGGTCTTTGCTTTTGCATCAATCTTGGATCTATGTATAAATGCCGCAGAGTCGGCTTTGGCTTTGGCTCAGCTTCCGCTCGGACCTGACCAGCATAAGTGCGTGTCTGTGTGTTTATTTTATGTAAGCGTGCAAGTGTGCGTGTGTGTATGTGTGTGTGTACATATCCTGTGCGTGTCGCATGGGTATCTGTTTGCTTGGACTATCTATATATCTGTCTATCTAAGTGTCCATTGTGACGGGCGTTTGCTTTGTGCGCTTTGTCACGCTTTATTTCTGTATTTTTCTCTATTTCTTTTGCTTTTTTGTTTTTTCATATTTTTGCTGGAACTGTCAGCCGTTCGCACAGTTCATTGTCTGCCACACGCATTGGCAGGGGGCGGCAAATGACTAACACACACATAATCACACATATCGCTCCCTCTCTCTCTCTCTCTCTCTCGGTCGCTTTGGCTGATTATGGTGGCTCGCATTGTGAACATAAATAAATCTGAAGTAAATTTTGCAATGTGTCTCGCTCGGAAATGCCTCGTAAATCGTGCCATGGCCATGGGTCAACAGCGGGACGGCCAGTAATATTGTATTTTTTGCGAGAGAGCGAACACAGATTTGTTGCAGCTCGCGCAGGATACAAATTTGCCACCCCCTCGTCGCCCCAAAAAGCCCCCCAACAGAAGGAAGCACTTAGCGCCGCGTGTTGACAGCGCACACTTGAGCTTGAGCTGATAAGCGCCGAGCGCTGCGCAGAGACTTATGGGCGACTCCCTCGACAGCTGAGCTTTCACCTTTGCCAGCTGAAGCGCATAATATTGCTCATACGCCGCATATTACAAATAGACGCGCAAGCACCGACTATAAATCAAGCCAACAAACAATGCGTGGGCGCCAAAAAGCCATTGACACTTGCCTGCCAACCTCATCCCCTGGCCCACTGCCACCCTTTGAGTATGTGTCGCAGTGTGAACTTACCACATGTGCCTGGGAACACTCGTCGATGTAATGCGTTGTGATTATCACAGTTGTGTTGCCAGTTTTCGTGATTTCCACCAAATGATCCCAAATGCTGCAAGAGTGTTAAAGAGTTAATCAACAGCCATCAATTTTTATTATACTAAATCACATCTTATCTATTTAATATTCCCCAGAAAATTAGGTATTTAGATTATTACCGGCGGCTGCAAATAAATTTCTCTATACAGCTATTATTTCCAGAACTTTAAATACTGATTAATATTAAATTTAATAATATTAAAATTTAATTTTAAATAAAAAAGAAATAAGTTGCCACGATTTCTTAGTTCCGTTAATTAATTTAAAATCAATAATAGTCAATACTAGTATATGTGTGCATTTCTTAAAGGCCTTTTTTTGCAACACCTCTGAAATTGTATATAAATTCGTAACATGCGTAAACAAAAGTGCGCATGTTGAGATTTCAGTTGCCTGTTTCCCATTTTAATTGGAAAAAGAAATCGGAGTTTTCAGTGTGTGCCTCGAATTAAGCAAAGTTAAAAAGAAATATAAACATTATATATCGCATTTCAAATTAACGCAGAGTCTAGTCAAATGTTACCATGGAATAATTCAATGTACTCTTTAAAGTCTTTTAAATGCACACACTCCTCAACAAATGCCAGCACGGCTTGCGTCCTTTACAAAATTCTCTGGGGCTGGCATTGCAGCAACCTCTTGGGCCACTCTCGTGCGGCCAATTGTCTATTTATACGCACCTCTGTCGCAGCACCGGATCCACGCCCACTGTGGGCTCGTCCAGGATGAGCAGCTCCGGCTCATGGAGCAGGGCAACGGCCAGACTCATGCGACGCTGCTGGCCGCCGCTCAGATTCTTGACAAATTTGGAGCCATTTGGCAAATTGAGCAATTTGAGCAGAAATTCGGTGCGATCCTCGATGTCGCTGCGGGACATGGCCGCAATAAGTCCAAAATAGATTAAAGTCTCGCGCATTGTGAACTCCCCATAAAGAGCTATCTCCTGCAAAATGAGAATTAAGCAAGAGAGAGAATTATAGACCATCCGCAAAGGCATGCAAATGCTTCATGCTGCAGCTTTATGAGCCTCGGGGACTAGAAATATATTATTGCGCTTTGTCGAAATTAAAAGTTCTGTGCCGTCGTGCAGCATTTAAAAGTTTTATTTATTTTTTGTTCTCTCTCCACTTTTCCAGCTGTTGTTTTTTTTGTATATATTTTTTTTTTTGGCTTTTAACGTTTTATTGCATTTATTTAATTTAGTTACGAGCCACGAAGCCAACTGCGGCAGGGCAATAAAAAGCGCATGAAATATTCAGGTAGCTCGGCGCGGAGCTCAACTCACCTGTGGCATGTAGCCAATTCGCGGACCGGGCACGCCGGATCCAGGCGAGCCCGGCCGTCCGCCCAGCACCCAAATTTCGCCCGAATTGAGACGCCGCCGTCCAACGATGCAGCTGAGCAGCGTTGTCTTGCCGCACCCCGAGGCGCCCAGGAGACCATAGCTGCGGAAACAAAGACAGAGGGAGAGGAGCGGAGTGAGTTGGGCATTTTAATACCGCAGCTTATATAATAAAATGCATATAGATAAGGCTGCACACAAGCTGGCCTGGCATGCAGGCATGTTTGCTCATGTGTGTGTGTGTGGGCTTCACACAGGCGGGGTTCAGGCCAAATGCAGGTCCAACATATGCGTATAAGTACTTATGAACAAGGTATGGGAATTGCTGTTAATAATAAAGCTTACTTAAAAGAATGTCTATTGTTATATCATCTATATAAAACTGTTATTAATTGTAGGTCTTTGAGGAGGGGTTCAAATAGATTAAAGTGGATTAGACGGAGTTACAAAATCTCTTTTTTTAAATATATTTGACTTATTTATATAAAGCATTTTAAAGCATATACATAGCTTAGTATTAATTTAAAAAAATTAAAAATTATGGTGAAATTCAAACCAAAAAGATATCATTATGTGAGCTTAATATTTAATATTCTGGAGCAACTTAATGTTTAAATGTAATTAAAGCCAATGCAGATATCGTTTCACATGCTGACTGTGCAATTTGCACTAGAAACCCTAAAAGGCTTCATGGCGCCCAAAACGATTGCCAGCTCCTGCACTGTACAGTGGAGCACTTGATGGGGCCCCGGTCGAAATGGCGGCAGTGCATTTAACTTGAGTCCTATAAAGCGAGCCGTTCGCAGGGAAGCCAGACATGTGGACAGAGGCAGCGTCTGCCAGGCATGCCACAGCTTCACAAGCAGCCAGGCAGACAAATATTTTAAGCACTTACACACATAAATGGCATAGGCACACTCACACACACATACACGCACACACACTCGCACACATGGTGCTTCGTGAAAAGCATCAGGTGAAAAATCAACTGTGAATAGTTTTGGAAAAATATTCAGGTGCAAAAAGTTTCATTGCAACGCGCAGCGCCCTTCGCAACGCTGCGTGTCCCTGTCCACATCTAATTCTATATGCTCGTTCTCGTCCTAGTCCTCGTCCTGGCTGTGGTATGTGCGCCGCTTATCTCGTGTGTGGAGCTGGTGGAGCTGTTGCAAAATATATTTAGGGAATGTTTAGCACAGCTTAGAGCGCAAAAGTCCCGCACGTCTAAAACCCCCTCTCCACGACCACTTCTAGGACCACGCCCATGTCCAGGCCAACGCCTTGCTTCTGATGTGTGCGCAGCGCGCGCAAGTTTAGAAAATCGTTGGCTTGGCTGTTGGTATTATGTTCACTCTGGTGTGCTAGCTGGTGTTGGCTGGTGTTGGTATTGGTGTTGGTGTGTGTGTTTATCCATGAATAACATGCAGGTCAAAGTGACTCCGTAGTGTGCACATGAAAAAGCCACACTTGAATAAGCCAAGCCGTGCGCCAAAGGGGTAAATAAGAGCGCAACTCTGCGCTGGCCAGCTTCAACCCAAAACTGTGAGCCAAACAGCAACAACAGCAGCAACAACAGCAGCAACAACAACAGTGGGTAAAACAATAAGCGCAGATATGATTTAAGTGTGAAAGTTTAAGAGCTGCGAGTAGCATAAATAAAGTACAAAAACTTCTGGGTTGATTTTAAATGCGGTTCAAGTCAGCTGGGAAGGTAGAAGGTATATCAGTTGGGTGTGTATATGGCAATTTAATGTTATTATATTTCTTGTTTATATGTAGAAGGTGACACATTAACTAGGAAGTAACACTTAACAACAATTGCATAATATATATAGAAGTATTATACTCTGCACTCTACCAACTCCATCCCTTACACAACTAATGTCCACTTTTAATCACACCGCACTACTTATCTTTATTTCCTATGTTCCTGTGCTAAATTGTGTGGCCGCTTGCGGCATGCGGACATGCAACCACACGATTTTTACATAAATTTCTTGCAACTGAGTCGCACAAGAAATGTCGCCCAGCGTTAAATGGGCGACGTCAAGCTAAAAAAAAAAAATTAATGCTAAAATTTTGCAATGCAGCACAAAAAAAAAAATAAAGCGAAGCCATTTGAAGTCACAAATTGCCAACATTTACCTGCGGCGTGCGCATATTTTAGCCAGACGCTGTCGCCCTTATTCCTTATTCGAGCCAACAAACAAAGCAAAAACAACAACTGGCAAAAAGCAATAGCAAAAACAATAACAAGAACAAACAATGCAACATCAAATGGCGCCAACCGACGACCAAGTTGATTTTTGAAGCCATTAAACTTTGTTTTTGTGCGCAGGCTGATGCATTCGCATTTGCAGAGCTCTTTGCTGGCGCAGTGATTGATGATTTGTGCCATTAAATTAGCTGGTGGCATGCCACGTTGCACGGTTGAAATGTGCACTAATTAAATCTGATTTAACTTCGAGACATTTGTCATTAACTATAGTAGATACATAGATGCAATGCATTTCAAATTATCTTTCTTTAGCCTAACTGTCAGTTTAACTGTCAGTTAGTCAGTTTGGTCGTCGGTCAAAGTGTCAGCTGCTAATTAAAGTTAATGCTGCCTTATTTTGCGTCATATATTTATTGACTTCAACATGCGACCCCTGGCAAACAGCAAAAAAAACACAACAAACTTTTACTGACGACTTTAACAATTAGTTTGTTGTTGGGTGTTGTTGTTGTTGTTTGTGTTGTAGCTGTTATTGTTATTGCTAAGTAGCACATCGGTGGCAATTAGAGACGCGGTAATGCGTATTTAATTAACAAGCTTACTTTGTAGTTTTCCATGGAAAATGAAGAGCAATGTTAGCAAGCCTGAATGACTTACTTGACTTGAGCGACTGCCAAGCTGTCTAATTAAACGCTAAACTTCCCATATAGACTTGCAGCAGCCCCCGACGTTCCCTAACTCAAGCATGTAAAAGTCAAAGTGCTCGACTAGAAGTTTTCTCTGCGACTTATACTCAGGGCGGAGTTCGACAGTCAGTTGCATAAGTTGACAATTAGTTGGCCAACCTTCGCATGATTTATAAGCCTTTAATGTTAACATTCCCTCTCTCTCACTCTCTCTCTATCTCTAAAAGAGCTTAACGTTTTTTTATTTGCAGCAGCAGCAGCTGTTGTTTATGCGCGTCCTGCAACTGTCCGAAAGTTCGTCAAAACAATGGCACAACCCGGCGTATGCTTGATATTTTTTCAATTAGAGACATGAGCGCACGCGTTACGCATACGCAATGTGGACAACAAAAGCTGAGCAGGCTCATAAAATTCAGGCGGCGTCGCTGCCATTGCGCCCGAACGTATGCTAATAATTAAAATGTGCTGGCAAAAAGGCGTGGCAGCAACGCCAAAGTTATGAAGTATGACTGGCAGTTCAGTTAGACTTCAGTTATTCGCAACTACAACAGTTCTGTAACTGTACACTTACAATTACAACTGCTCCCTCCCGCCCCACCCATTCATTTGTAGTACGTGCTCCGAGCATAATACTTGACAATTGACTTAAGTCTTAACAATGGTTAGAATTTTGCGTTTCGAAGGGTTTGAATTGCCTGCTTTTCCAACAGCAGCTGTCTGATTTTCCAGCTTTTATAAATTATTTAAACAATTTCATGTGAAACAACACTCGCATTTAATTTATTATATTTATTGCTCGCTCTTCATTCAAGCTGCGCAGGCAAAGTCAGCGTTTTTCCACTTGCGGTCAGTTGGACACAAAAGCATTAAATAAAACAATATTGCCGTTTTTCAGAGTGAACAGCAACTAGATGCCCTGGAGGAGAAGATGACGCCTGATAAACTGTTTTTTTTTTATTTTTAATTAACTACTCATACAAACTTAATTTGTTCTAGCTTATTAGTATTCCAAAGTGGCATTTAAAAATAAAGTTAAGTAATTAAACCAAAACAATTTTTTGTTTTCAGTCATTGTAGTAAAATATTGTTAAAGTAAACATTTCTATAATTTTCGTGTTTATACAATGCGTATAAATATTAAACCTACTATGAACTTAGCTTTACAAACTTTAAAGTCTCGCAATCGTTTTAACTTTGTTTATCTGCTCCTTATGCTCTCTTTGCGAATGCAGGGTATAACAACCCGATATTATTGCCACTCAAATAAAGAAGATGTTGCCCTTGCAGCCCCCAACTACAATCTGTTTGTATTTGCCTGTCTGCCCGTCCGTTCGTCCCTTTGTTTATCTGTCTGTTTGGTGCATATCAGTGGCTTGTAAAGTGCATGTGTATCGTTATGTGCTATAATTTTAACAATTTTGTTTTCGCCTCAGTCGAGCTTTTGTGTGGGTCTCGTCCTGTCTGCCCAGTCCTGAACGGAGTTGTGCATTGTTTTGACAGTGCACTATAATATTTAAATAGTTGTCTTGCTGTTTGGCTTTTAATTAAGTTTGCGTGCTGCCAGTCGGCCAGTTGGCCAGTTGGCTTGCTGGTTTGTTGGCCGCTTCAAATTAAAAACTCGAATTGAGTTTGCGAGAACTTTAAGAGAGCGTCGACAACAATTACGTTTATGAAAGTTTCGGCCAATATTCGAGCTCGAGTTCGGCTGCTGTAAAAATTACAATTTTCTCGGGCTGAATTTTTGTCTATTTGCTTCGTTAACCGCACATACAAAAATCTATTCTGCGACTGAATGTTCGCAAAACTTTGTTTGCTCCTCCTCGCTGCGCATTATGCTAAACTTTCTTGCAATTTTTCTCCAACTGGGCTAATATCTTTTTTTGTTTGTTTGTCAAATGCAGTGGGCAACGCCAAAACCAATTACAAAATCCAAAGGGAAGCAAACAGAAGTGGGCGTGGGTGCAAAGTTAGCGCGCAAACAATTGCAATTTATTAAGCCAAGGGCCAGGCCAAGCCAAGCTGAACGCAAACAATGTTCATGTCCAATGTGCTCAGCGTCGCCTGTCTTCCAGCATAATTAAAACAAAGTTCAATGCGCCAATGAAGACAGCGAAAAACACTCGACCAAGTACTGCGGATGCACTTAGAGATGAGCACGTGTCAAGCTGAGCAAAACAGCTAATTATTTCATTCTGACAGATACTTTATTATAAATGAATGTTTATTTGGCAAGCTTGCACAAAAGCAGTGTTAAATAGTCAATAAGTATACTCTCTGGTGTTCAATCTTTGTTAGTTTTAAGTACATAATAATAAACATTTATTATAAGTACCTTTCAAGCTGACTTTTTCATACTTAATTTATATTTATGCCTATTAGATTCATTTCTCTATTAACCCTAATGCTATGAAAAAGGCAATCGTTAATAATATTTAGTTAATATTAATCCCATATGAAGCAATCACTTGATGTCTTTTTAGCTAGCACTCTTCCGTTCACCCAAGTGCGCATCTCTAGTCTGAGCATCACTCATACGCCCCGTTGTGCGAATTTATTATGCGCTGCAGCGTTCGCAACGTGTAATTATGTTGCAATAAGTTGGCCGCCTGGTCGCTGGCCAAGCAAAAGCGTTAATGCGCGTGTTACAAATATGTGAGCAGGCACTTCAATTGATCGCCGAGGCGTAGCAAAGGTAAAATGGGGCAAGAGGGCGTGGCTACAAAGACACAGCTAGACAATGGAGTCACTGATTAGTTGTGAATTTACTGCTGATTAAGATGCTTTTAAAAAGAAGTTGCCGGCAAATGAACTTTGCCACAACTTTCTGTATGTGCGTGTCTGTTGTTGTTGTTGTTGTTGTTCTCGTTGTTGTCATAAACTTTTCGTTGAATTGGCAGTTTATGAGAAATTCAAGGACAGCATTAATTTCGCGCACACTCGAAACTTCGGACATGCTAGCTGTATATACAGAGATATATATAAATGTATATATGAAGATATTTATTTTTTATGTATACAGTAACTGTCCGTTGAGTACATGCTGAAAAGTCAGCAATAAAAGTGTGCAAACAAATCAAAAACGCTGAATTGGCAAGTTTTTCGCTTAGCGCAATTTATCGTAGAGCTCGTGGAGGCTTTTTATTTGTTGTTTAAACGCAAACTTGGTAAATCAATAATTATTAAGCGCGAATTTCAGAGAATTAAACCAAAATATAAATAAAGTCAATAATTACTTGAAATGAATACGAACCATGTTCATTTCCACATATGTTTATAATTTGATAATACCCAGTTTGGTATCAGAATATATATTTACCAATGCTTATTCGAAGGCACAGCTCCACTTAATTACAAGTTTTTATTATAGTTATTCGAATGCGATTCCATGCAAATATTTTGACATTGAATGCAAATAAGTGCAGTGCAAAATGTTATATAAACAATGTAATTTATATATATACATATATATAAAATCACAGTGCATGGGGCTTTTGTTTTGGCTTGTTTACCGGCTAAATGAAATCATGACAATCAGCTCAGATGCAAATTGCATGCCACACGCATAGATACAGATATAGTTACAGATACGGATAAATGTGGGGCTGCTGCAGTCATACGTCAATTACAGTTTTTTGATGTCTAAATTGTTGTTGTTGTTGTTGTTGTTGCTGTTGTTTCAGATGCTGCAGCTGCTCCTCTATTGACATGCTAAACTGTTGTCTGTTGCACGCGAGTCGTTGCCTGATTACAAAGCCAAACAGAGGGCGGCAATTTTGATGTTGTTGTTGTTGTTGTTGCTGCTGCTGTTTTACAAATTTGTACAAATTTATTGCGACGCATCGCATGTGTGTCTGTGTGTGTGTGTGTCAGTGTTGGCTGCATTTGGACGTAGCAGCATTTGCATTGCAATTAACAATTTAGCGCTACGGCAGCCATTTTGTTATTGACCCAGCGCGCAAACACTAGATAAGGGCATACAAAGGGTCGAAGGGTGCGAACTCAGCGTTTGTATAAATAAGCAATACAAATTCCAAATTAATGTGAATTTAGTTTATGCGCATAATTTCATTTTAATTAGAAATCGCATTAAGTTCGCGTACTTAAACAGGCATCATCATGGCCACTGCCTCGGGCCATGCAGCGATAAATATAAATATGCTACCAACTATATTTTAATGGCTAATTTAATTCGCTTTTGTGGCACAGGTAGGAGCCCCAATGCCACATGTCACACACATTCAGCAGCTGCATAAAAAACGACTTTTTTCCAACGGATGTTGCGCATACGCCATGTTGAAAAAGTAAGGTCAACCCAAATGCCGCCGGGCACTTGATGCTAGTCAACCTAACTAAGTACGTGCACGATGCATGTGTATATGTGTGTTTATTGTGGCCACATTATGCTGGGCACAAATGAATGGGCCAATTGGCTGCATTGTGCATTTTGTAAGGTCTGCAGGCATTTACGTGTAAGTGGTGCACGGCCATAAGACGATTGCGTCAACCTAATTGAAGGGAGCCCAGAATGTAGAAGGCACGCATGACTTGTTTATTGAGCTACTTAGAATATTATCTTATGAAAAAAATAAACCCCTCGTCAAACAATATATAAATATGTATACTAGACGTATGCGTAATAAATTTCCCTTCCATATATATATAGCACGTGCAGCCTTAATTATTGAAAAGTGTCTTATAAGTTATGCAAATGATTAAATTTAAATAGCTTATATGTTTATATAAGTTTAATTATATTATATTAATTAAAAATAAATGTAAATTGCTAAATGTTACTTAAGCTCTATAAATACTCATTAGTATTGCTTTTAATATATTCAAATAGTGATTTTAAAGGAAAATTAAGCTAACAGTTATGTGATATATATGTATGTAGATTTATTTGCATGTTTTAATATAAGTTATTGCAGCGTATTAAATAATGCATTGTCGCCTGAATTTACAATAAAAGTTGTGCGGGCAAAACAGGAAAGCAATGTCGCAGCAGCGGCGGAAACCCTGCAGATGTGTGTATGTGTGTGTGGTGTGGGTGCCTCACCTTTACCGCATGTGTGTGTGTGTGTGTGTACCGTGGCGCTTAACTTATTAAACGCGCACACTCAGTTTTAATTACTCACACAGCTGTAGGAAAATACTTAAATACACACACACGCACACACATGCGCTGCTAATTGCGGCCACACAAACACACGCAGTCAACACACACACAGTTAATGCGCACTTCCGTTTCCGCTGAAATGCCCTGCACCACAGTTATTTTTTAAGCCCCACCTCCCGCTAGTTGCAAGGTGCAGGACCCGCCAATTGTCGCTGCTGCTGCAGCATTTTGCGGCATGTAATTGTTAATTTCAACAGTGCTGCCGCACTTTGAATGATGTACGTCCAAACTGTCTGATTGACGCGCAGTGCCTTCCCACTTGCCATTTGCCACTTGCCACATGGCGCGCTGTCAGTGTGATGTGCTGCGTTGCAAATTAACAACATTTTAAGTGCGCTGCCGCAAAAAGAAAAAAACTGCCAACATGGATAAACATTGACAGATGCGCGGCAGGCGGGGGCAAAAGTTGTAGGAAGCGCTGCCCGGTCTGCGGCTTGGTCTAAAAATGAAGTGCAGCTTAAGCAAATTAAGCGCGAAATCAGAACACTGACAGCGGCGGGGCGTAGTCGGTAAAGTTGATGGCATCTCAGGCTCGAGCCTGAGATTGCGGCAGCTGCCGCGAATTGAGCCAACAGCATATTATGCAATCATTTAAAGATTGAAGTAGAACAACAAATACGGAGCGAAGCGACCTTATTGGAGCGCGCGAGCTGCGCTAAAATAAATTGAATTCCTAGACGCCTAATTGCGGCCAACACTCAAAAGCCGCCTGTCAACGTCCCTGGCACGTAATGTCCTTGACAGGACAGCAGCAGCAACGGCAGCAACGGCAGCAACAGCAGCGGAAATGGCAGCAGCTCAGCCCGTTTTCGTTTCTCACATTTCGATCCGGGTAATTGCTGCTTGAATTTCAATTCACATTCCGATTTGTAATTGCAGAGTTGCGCCCGTCTTAACCCGACCCCCAAGGACTTGGCCGCGTCCAGTACTTAAACTACTCAAGAATATTCACAGTATTTAACAGTCAAATCAAATTAAATTTCGAACGGGTCTCTCGATGCGCTTTAACAAAGTTTTGCTGTTTGTTGAAAATTGTGCTTTCTAATTAATTTTTAATCTAATTAGTTGAATAAATTGGCATATAAATGAAGCTGAGTCAATTATATATTTTTCCATAGAGCAATTAAAAGAAATTATATGTTATTATTAGTTTATATAAATTTTCAAAACAATAATAGTTGTTTTGAATTTTATTAAAATATGTAAATAATTTATAATCAAAATTATTGTTTAAGTAATCATTTTACTCTTATGAAATTAAATACTTTTCCTTTGCTGCTATATGATTTATAAAACGCACGTACCCTTCCAGTGAAGAGCATGTAACATTCATTTCTTGGGCAAACTAATTTTCTATGCCACTTAGCTGAATGGGGGCGTGCTGCGGCCGGGCTTGATTTGTTCGCTGGCTCGCTGGCTGCTGGTAGCGGGTTGTGGGTTGCGCTGTTGCCGCTGGCGCTTGGCCATTTCCAAACAACATTCAATCAATTAATTATTGTTTTACGCTGCCTTTCAATCCTTCAAATGGCGAAGGCAACGACCAAAGCAAAATGGCCGCACACTTTACAATTAATTTGCCATTATGTGCGATGGGCGTGGGAAATGGTGGAAATGGGAGAAATGGGAGAATGGGGGCGAGGTGTCTGCGCCTTTTTTAATCGATTTTCATTACAGACTCACTGCGGCAAAGTACCGTTCGTCACTCACTTGACGCTTCAATTGGCCAGTTGGCCGGCCGACTGGCCGGCTGCTGCCTAATTTGACTAATAAGCTGGCCATTGCAGCGGCTGTTGAACTTCCGGCTGCCGTCTTTCAATGCCTGATTGCCCGATTGCCATGGCTAAGCCAAGGGGCCACTTTGGTAATTATATGCCACAACAGTTGGGCGTCGAAGCGTCTGCCAGCCGCAGGCTTCAAGTACCGCTCTACCCTCGCGCCGCCCCTCTTCCATACCACCAAACGTCCCTTCTTCGCTTTTGGGGCTTTGCCCTTTTTTGCCTAGGCGCCGCTTCATTTTGCTTTTCTTCGCCCGTCTGCGCGAGTTCCGTTTCATGTTGCTCTTATTGGTTAATCATTAGCCATAAAGATTTTAATTTCCGCTTTTTAATAGGCCGGCATTCTGGTAAAGGGCCCGAGCCGGCTGTTTAACTTTTGTTTGCCTTCTGAAAATTAAGCCCAACTTCTAATTGGTTTGCCTGCGAACTGAGAAGTGCTTTAGCTCAAGGATTTAATCGCAACGCGACAGTCCTCGAAATTTAATCAGTCCAAGGACACAAGGACACGAAGTGACAAATAGCCAATCACAAATGAATGCCAAAAGGCAGTCGGACAATTTGAATGCTTGTCACTGCGTCAATTTCGATTGTATATTGTACAATGTAGATTGTATTGTAAGCCCAGACGGACGCATAAGCCAAATATAGGCAATATAGGCCTGGCTAATCATACAGCCTGTCAGCCGGCCAGTCGAGCAACGATTGATAAGCCAACAGAGCCGCCATTCAAAATCACTCAATAATTTAGCTGTTAATATTGTCCAGATAGCGAGAGAGAGAGAGTAAGGGGAAGTGGTAATCAGTGCGAGTGAGCAGAGCAATCACAACAAATTGCTCGGCCATGTCCACACTGAACAGCTTTATAATTTGAGTAGCGCACAGATACATATACATTCAGTTACAGCTACATTCGGTTACAGATACATTCAGTTACAGCTACAATAAGTATGATGATTGTGCGGCAGTCAGTGCCAAGTTTACTTACGCAAATGAGACTAATTTGAAAGGTGTTTTCACAGCCAACAACAACAGCAACAACAACAAAATTACATTATTGATTCAAGTATTACTCCCCAAACCTTGCCCCTCATTCGACCACGCCCACTCGCAAATGATTGCCGCAGGTCGAGCACTCGGCGGCTTACAATATACAATTATCGGTCATATATAGTATATATGCATATATTGTGGCTGTAATTAGTGGCAAATGCCTGCGCTGTTGACCTCAAATAAATACGACACAACACAAACAAAGAGCGCGCCCCGCGGCCCAAAGGCGCACTTTGCGCCAAGAATATGATATATATGTACATATGTATGTATATACATATATATCGCATTAGGGTATCTGACTTTGGTCAATCGGCTCAATCAGTGGCATTAGTTGATACTTGTGCAAATGGGCAACTTGCAAGCAGGTTATGTAACCACAACGTACTCAAGTGACTGCAACTAATAAGCATACTAACTAACACTTAGCCAGACAGACACGGACAGAGTCCCGGACAGGGCCTAATGAGCGCCAGGCGTCTGAAATAGCCCAAGTCAAAGTGTTTGCTTGTGCTGACAGTGGGCAGTTCAATAGATCTCATGCCAAATTTATAATATACAATCAAACCTTTTCTATCTTTCATTAAATATATGTGCTGCAACCTTTTGAACTGAATGTGAAATTTCGTATTGCTTATATGTGTTATATTCGTTGACATGACCACTGACAGCTTTCTAGGATAAACCTAAACCTCTCTAACTGTCTCTTTTCCTGCTTTTCTGTCTCTTCCTTTCACTGTTCTTATTTATACTTGTCTCAAACAAAAACAATATACTTTTGCGCCACTGTAAAGCCTCTTAATAATAGAGAGAAAAATCAGCTCCCGCCCCATTGCAAAGTATGTGTGCACTTAATAACCCATAATTTGCTAGGCAAAACTTTAGTATCGTCTCATTCTCGGCGATTGTCAGCTACTCCAGGCAGACTAGTTTCTACTAACGGCACTTCATAGCACAACTTGATTTTTGTACTTCTAAATACTCTGTAAACACACAAGCATGAGTCTGGCCCACGTCTGTTGCTAATGTCTGTTGCTAATATGCAAAAAAAAACCAGAAAAATAAGTAAAAAATCAAATCAAATTGAGAGTATAACAATTAATGACAGCACGTAAAATCAAGTGTGCTTGACTAGCGCTATAATTAAAAGCGGCCTTAGCATTGGCCAGGCTTTAATAATTTAATAACAATTGCGTGTCAATTAAAAGCTGAATTATATTCATGAGTGCGCGGTGAGTGTTGAAAAATCTCAGGTCGAGCAGTGCGGACAGCTTTATAATCTCTTGTATGGGCTGTTTATTGTGTGTATGCGCTCAATTTGGCCTGACTCATGCACCATTAATTGGCCATTTTCATGGTATATAGATAAACATACATACATACATATAGAGCCTGGAAAAAGGGTCACTTTTCCTTCTTGGCCGAAAGCTCCACTCGAGTTGCCGTTCGCCTTGCTTTGACCCCTCTCAACGACCAATTACACCTAAACAGCTTTAATTTAATTTAGACACCCTGGCCCCACAGTGGGCTGGAATTGTGGATTGTGGCTTGGGTTGGCTTGTGGGGGCAAGAAACAATGGCGCGGATGTAATGTTCGCATTATGCTCGTTCACAAATTGTAAGCAGCCATTATGTTTCTTCATGTTGCTGGCCCATGTTGCCGCTGTCTCTCTGTGTGTGTGTGTGTGTGTGTGCTTTGAGCATTGTAATGCTGCAGGACCCTGGACCGCCCCAACATCAACAGACCTGGGCCCTTGGCTGCGTCCTTTTCGCCTCCGTGTAAAATGGTTCAGTGCTCGTGTTTTCCATTGTTCCGGCCGCCTCTCAGCTCTGTCGTATGTCAAAATAATGGCGGCTTCGTGAGCCCATTGTTGTTATTGTTATTGTTGTTGCTGCTGATGTTGCTGTTGGCCATGGCCATGCAGTGGTTTTACCTGGCTGGCGTGTTTTTTGAGCCATATTTTGCAGCCGCCAGTTGAATTTAGTCAAGAGCAAGTGCAAAGTTTTCGGTCGTGCTCGTGATATGCACAAATTTCAGTTATTTATCAAGTTAATGCCTGCTGCAATGTTAACTGCAGCCAAGATACACTTTTCTGCTTTATGTGCTCGAAAAAAAATAAAAACGAAGATCAAGCAATAAATGAAAAGTGAACTGGCATTCATATATCGGTATCCTTTCTCATTTAGATTAAAGTACTTTTATGGTTTCTTCAATTCGTAAATGTTGCCTTTCCCATCAAACTCAAGCAAAATTTAAACTCAATTGCTGAAACTTAATACAGCATTTTCTGGTTTAACTGAGCAGCTCAGAATTTCATCACATTTTCAGTGTGCTCAATTGCCAACAAGCATTTTCAATTTGACCGAACTGCATGTATAAATCATGTCAAAAAGGTCATTACCACAGAAATTACATGGCAATCAATGGGGGCCTGACTACAATTTGTGGTCTGTAGGCAGTCGTAGCCAAGAAGCAACAAGTAAAAAGAGCACTCCACTTGAAAATACCAATGCCAAAAGGCAAACTGAACAGAGTCACCTGAGTACCAAAAACCGAACGACAATTGAATACACTAATAAATATGATTGAAGTGATGAAGGTGAGACTTATGCTAACTTTGTGAAATTTACAAGTCTAGAACTAGTCAACTATAACTTTTTAAAAGCTAAGATTAAATTAAAGTTGATAGGGTATACAAAAGAGACTTTGGCTTTATTTAACTAGCAGCTATAAAGGATATTTTCCTTTGCGTTGACTAGACGAATTGCCAGCTTTGGATGCACTGATGTGGTCATATTTTGCGGTTGGTTTTAGTCGAGTTATTCACTGAATGCTGCCGTTGTGGCTAATTCGAGCCCACAAAGAGTTAAATATTAAATTCCAGCAGCCCAGTTTTTCAGTGCGGATAATCGAGCTCAGATTTAAATGCTGTAAAATGTGTATGTGTGTGTGTGTGGCTCATTAAGTGTAGTTTGGCTGTCTGTCTATTAAATATCAGTCATTTCTCATGAATAATTTAACAAAGTGCAATAAATACTCTCTCTCTCCAGTTGTGAGCTGGCTCTTTAATTACGGCTAAGTAATTGCTTTTGTTTCGCGGCTCTCGGCAACTTGTTCAATCATAAGTGAATTACACAGTCCAGTAATTAAGCCTACTCAGTTGAAATTCAATTTATTTTTGGGCCATGCATTTGATTTCGATTTATAGAAACCACATCTTTGAGTTTTACCATAATTGCATATCCAATTTTAATTTATTGGCATTATTTCTGCTCGGCAGTCGACTGCAATTGAATTGGCCAAAGAAAATGGGATATTATCGACTGTGTAATGTGAAGTTTGATCACCATAACAGTTAAGCACACATTCTGTGCGCCAATTTCAATTATAAAATGAAGATTTAAATAAAACAACAACAAGGATTTAAGAGGTGCCCCATACAGGTGCAAGGATTTTTGTTGTTTGTAGTTGAAATTAAACAAATAGAGACCCAACAAATTTACTGAATAAACAATGCAATTGCAATGTTTTTACCCCTGATAATAGACCACTTTTTTCGGGGCCAATTTTCGGCATTTGTCCACTAAATAACATAAATAAACTGCTATTATTTTAAGCTCTATATTGATTTAACAACACAGAAAATATTCAACCTTTTAATATTTGCCAGTTGCCGCTTCCGGCATTAACATTTTTTTTTGAGTAATGTAATTTTTTTATGGAATTAAATTTTCAATATTTAAGCAACCATAACTTGTTGAAAGTAAGGGCTGATGCAAATTTATTCAATTAAATATTGACTTTTTATTGAAAATCAATGTATGCTTTATATGTTTAACTCCCCTGGAACGTAATCAAAAAATGTTTGAATTTTCGCGTTTTCACTATTTTCGATCCATTCATCGATGCAGCTAGCAAATTTGGTTCGTACTCCGCAACTTGTTAATTAAGTGCACTGCAAATTTAATACAGAGCACTCTTAAACACTTCACAGCGTGTATCCGCGACAAAAGCATTCCAGTTTTTATTTGTTATTTACCACACACACACACACACACACGTCAGGCACACACACACACACGTATGTTTGACGCCTGCCACTTATTAGCAGACAAAATTGATTCCCTTTGTTTTTTGGGGATGCTGCGTGGAATTTTTTTATTGGGTCATCGCTAACTGATTGTCGTTATTCAATTAAAACCGCCGCCTGACTTTTCAATCGAGCAAATCAAAAACGCCACAGCAAGAGGCGACGACTATAAATTTGCCCCTATTGATGGCTGTTTGGAAAAACCGCGTAATTTCTGCGTACTTTATTTATGCGTGGATGGCGTGATTTATGCGCGAGTTTTGGAGGACCGCAGAACAACACTTCAGCCTCCACTCTGGCGCAGTCGTAAGTGCTTATTGTCTATACTTGTCTTGTTTGTGTTTGTACGATATATAAAAACAATATAATTCATTGCAAATAAAGCAGGCAGCATACAATTATTTATCACTGTGGCGGCCGTCAAGCGGCAATGACAGCAGTCAGCGATGGCGTTGCTGATGTATCCGGCTTTGGCCAAAGGCGAATCCACCACGTCCCCTCCACGCCTCCTTCTACCACACCCTTGCGGGACAAAACAAATGTCAGTCAGACCAGACGCCGACACAGACACACAGAGAGGGGCCTACGAAAAAACCGCCTAAAACTTTGGGGGCTTTGGGCCTTCTTCTCATTCGTCTTCGCTCTTTATTTTTCTGCTTTTATTGTTGTTGTGTTTTTTTTTTTAAGCAGCAACAGCACAAATCTTCGCCCTGGGCACGACTGACAGCTGGGAGAACTCGAGCCGGGTCGACATATTTTGTGCTAAATCTTCTTGTTCACACTAACGCGTCGCTGACAGTTTTTCGTTTTCATTTTGTATTTTCCACTCCGCCCCTTTGTTTGTTAAAGTTCGCGACAAAGCGACGACTCTTTATGGTGTGTGTGTGTGTGTTTATTTTTTGTCCACAGATTTGCGTGACTGTCTGTCTGTCTGTCGCTGTGTCAGTCAATCCGTCAGTTTTGTAAGTGGTGTGAAATATCTCGCCAAATGGCCAAAACAAACAAACCGCCTCAAGGCAGACGCTTCGATGATTTCATGGTCAAACTTTTGTGTGTGCGCTGTTTCATTCATGTTTTTCTTGTTGTCGCTGCCCATGTGCCCTGCAAGTCTGGCAACGCCGCAACACGCGCGCTGAGAGCTCGGCCTGCGGTTTGTGTCTTGTCTACAAAACTGGTTTTAGCTGTGAGATGCTGTTGAGGCTGAGACTAAAGCTGAGGCTGTGATGTTGTCCGGTTAAATCATACACACGCACACACGCTCGTCGGTGTCGCTTTGTGTGTTAATTTGGCAGTTTTTCAAGTGCTGACATTGACCCACTTTCCGTTTGTCGACGCCGCTTCATCTTCGCCTCATTTAGTGCTTGGCAACGCCAAATCAACAGCAATTCGAGTGCTAAATGCGGTCAATAACATTTTACACACACACACACTCACTCACATCGCCCACCTGACTGTCTGTGTGCATTTGCATTTCCATTAATTGATGTTGTTTTTGTTGGCAGTCCCTTTGTTCCAAGTTCAAGCTGCACAAATCACCACTAAGTCCACGTCCATTTGCATAAGCGAGTTCCAAATTTTGGTCGCGCTTTAATCGAACCAACTTATCTTTCATTATTAAACAGATTTTAGTGCGCTTCGCTGTGGGGCAAAAGAGGTTGTGAACTCTGAACTTAGACTTTTAGCTTATGCCAAAAAATCAAATTCACTTTTATGATCAAGCGATTTTTAAACAATTTCAACAGAATAAACGAGTTTTAGTTGTACCTTTTAAAACCATTAAAACTATTTTTGTTTAACGTTTAGTCGACAAACTTTTAAAATCAAATTATTTTAGCTAATATTTCATATTTTATTGCTGATTTTTATCTATCTCTCAATTAAGTTGTTTTTATATTACTTGCGATTTAGTTTAATGCTGTTTCTAAATTATATTTGAGGTAAATCTGATGTTGACTATGATAACTATGAGTTGAAACTGTAAATGAATTAAAATGAAATTGTAATACTTAAAAAATAAAACAAGGCTATTAAAGTGATAAAAAAAAAATACAAACAATACAAAAACCTAAGATAAATGGGACTTAAAAACAATTATCAAGTAAGAAAATAAAATGTAAACCTTATAGAATAAGTAAATATAATTAAGAGAGCAAATTTAATACTCTTTTAAAGTGTGCAGGAAACATTGCAACTAAAATAACTTAGAGCATGACTTCAACGACATTTTCCAATTGTATTTTTTGCAATATCCGGAGCATGTTGACATTTGAAGAGTTGTGAATAGAAACATTCGTACAGATGGGCAATACTCACATGGAGCCCTTGGGCACTGTCATATTCAGGCCATCGAGGACGATATTTGGATTCTTGCCACCGCCATACATCTTATGGGCGCGCCTCACGCAGACGGCCTGTTGGCGGCGCGTCGCCAGCGTCGACGGCTGTGAGATAAAGAGGCGACGTCGGGCGGCCAGGTCCAGATCGCTGTTCGCTGTGGTCGCAGCTGCTGGTGGCGCCGTCGGTTGAACTCCATCCGCTTCGGCGTCCATTTTTGCCTGCGACTGTCGATACAAATACAAATCGATGTGAATTGGAAAATTGAAATAAAAAGGCTAAGAGTAAAATTGGCAAACGTTTCTCCCGTTGTGCATTGACAAGGAAAGTGAATCGATATGCAGCACTTGCTGTACACACACGTATATACATATATAAATATTGTTGGCTGACATGAACCACGCAGCAGTTCGCGTAAATGGAGCCAACTCCCCGTTAGCTGTCAATACGCGTCTAAACCGGCCAAGCTCTAACGATTGCCATTCTTGTCACTGTTCTTGTTGTTCTCTATTTTTTTGTTAGTGGCTATTTTTGCCAGTGTTACTGCTATCGATGGTGCTGCTGCTGCTGCTGCAGTTGTTTCACAGTTGATTAAACCAATTTTTGTATATGACCAAGCGCTTGGCCAGCGCCAGTGCCAGTGCAGTTAGTGGGTGATGGATATTGCTGCCATGTAGTGGCAGCTCAAAGTTGTTTTGGCCATTGCCAATTTTCTAGCCAGCTAGCGAAATGAAATTTTCAAAATGGCTTCGAACCCGCTGGCCAAGCCTTCCTGGCGGGGTTAACAGCTAGTTGGCCGAGGCATTTGCCTCTCTTAATTTTCATTTCCATTTTCGTTTTCGTTTTCATTTGAAGTTGACATTTTGCTAATCGAAAATGCAGCAAACAATTTGCGAATGGCCGCTAAAGTTTTGCAATTATTTTTGGCCCAGCCCCCCAGGCACAGGCAGGCAGCCAGGCAGGCAAAGGGCACACAAAAAGTATCCTAAGCTCCGTTTCATTTATTGATTTACTTCGCACTAACACAATGGGCCCGACAAATAAATAAAAATAAGCATAACAACAGCAAATAACTAACCGAAAGTAAACAACAACTGACGCCTTGTGGTTCGGGGCTTGCTTCTATTTTGCTTGGCTTCCTTTTTTTTTTTGGTACCCCGAACCCGTACCCGTACCCCAACCCGTACCCTTACCGGGGACCCGGGGCAGCAAGAAATAAACTTTCTTGATAAATGACTTCAATGTAATTAATTTCTGCTCAGCTCGCTTGCAGTGCTGGCAAAATTGTAAGCACAAGTGTTTGGTGGGTGCTCGAGTGGGTGGGTGGTGCGGCTGGGTACGACTGATGGTGGTGCTGCGGGGTAAGCTCATGAGCAATGGCCTGGCCAAATGCTGTCACTGCAAATGTTCAACTAGGAATCTTCCTGCCTTTCATCTGTCTGTGTGCGGTAATACAAGTCAGAAGCTGCCCCGCAGCATTTCAATTAAGAAATATTGTTTAAACATGTAAGTAGTTGCTTGGGCCAACTTATTGTTGTTGGCCACACACATGATAAGCTGCAGAGCAGGCTATTTGTTTTAGCCCCCAACTCGAAATAATTACATTATCAACTAGCATAAGTTAAATGGCTTAAAGTGAAAATTGAAGTAAAATAAATTTAAGCTTGTTTCCAAGATTTCTCTGCCTGGTTACATGTGTGTTTAAATACTTATGTAAGCTATGAATAGGTTATATAAATACTTAGCTAATTTCTAAATGATGTTAAATTTCTATTTACTCATTTAGTTCACACAACAAATTAAAAAATGTCATTACTCAATTTCCGCTACACACAACACAATTAGTAAGCCTACAAAAAAACGTTATAATTAGCTCATAAAACATGAGCAGTATCCGCTTCCGCCCCTGGCTTATCAGATCTTATAATTTTACAATATTAATTTGTGATTTTGTGAAATCGCACCACATTGTGGTTAGTCCGGGGTCCGTCTTTAATTGAATTCGCATACAGCCGACCTTTGTGCCCAGTGCGTCCACTTTCAAAATGACCTTCAATTAAAACTTTATTTATCTTTTGCCAAGCGGGCAGCCTGATTGGCTTCAGCTTGGAGCACACTGGTCACCGCAATAACCACAAATTTAATCAAACAACTCTAAAACTAAGACCACGCACACACACACACACACACAAAGAAGGATAACTACCTAGGCAAAAACACAAATACAAAGTAAACAAGCAAACAAACACGTAGCAAAATCTTTGAGTGCTTGCAAATTGCAGAAACAACAAAAAACTTTTCTGCAATAATTTTGTAAAAAAAGAAGGTGTTGGCAAACTGAGAGAGTTTATCTGAAGCCAGGCAAAAGTATCTTTTATTGTAATAAAGCAGCTAACGGCACGTGAACAATCTGAACGAAGGCAGGCAGGCTGGTACTTTTTTGGTTACGGTAAATCTTTTAAAGTTTTCACGTGCCTTGGCCGTATCTGTATCGGGTACTGCACAGATTCGTATCCGTTCGCTATAATCTTTATGGCTGCCGGAACAGGTGCCAACTTGGCAGGCAGGCAGGCAAAGCGGAAATAAATAAAATCACACACAGGACTTGAGGGTTTGAGGGCGTGGCAGCTGTGCGCATGCATGAAAAGTAAAATATGTTTATAAATAAAATAAAAATACGCAAACACACACTGAAGAAGGCAGTCTAACACACACACACACACACCCACGCACACACTCAAAGTTTGAAGTTCGAGCAACATAAAGAAGTGCAAATTGTTGCGTGCTGCGATTGTATCTATCGAATGTGAGCACACAAAGGTATTTCCTGACAACAAATATAAACGCCGCAATAAAACGAAATACAGCAACAACAACAACAACAACAACGATAAGAGCTGGCGCGACAAAGCGAACTCACAAGTTTCTTTGGGGGGGTTGCAAATAAAAAAAAAGTTGTAAAATGAAATGATTATCTGGTGCCTGGCGTTCGTCTAGCCAGCGAAATACATGAGTAAATGCGCCTAAACACACACACATACGCACACACACACTTTTGGTACACACCCAATGTTTCAGGATTGCCTATGACAAAAGTTGCGTCAATTTTTTTGGTTTGTTTGTTTTTGCTCTCCAGGTAAATCAGTCTATAAAAGGCCAAAATTCGTCTGCGGAATTGTTTATTACAATGCGAGTCACATATTTGTACAACGTTTATATGATGTGCCACATATTTATAGGAAATATTACGATATATATGTATATGTATATATATATATATATATTGTATATACGCAATGATCTGCGCGTTTATGGTGTCAACATTAAATGTTTATCGTCCGCATAAACTTTAGTGCACATTCAGATGTTAATCATGACGTAATCGTGACACAGTTCAGATCAAGGATAAGAATTCAAAGCTTAACTGGATAACATCTATTAAATGTGTATAAATAGACAAAAAAGTTATAAAATATGATTGAATGTTTTGAATTCTTTTGAGTCAAACAGCGGAGTTTATGAAAAAAAACTTTTACTTAATAATGCACAAAAATAATTTTAACTATGAAAGGGCATTAAATAACAAATGAAATTAACTTTAAGCATTAATTAATTATAAGCAGCATACTTGCTTTGGGACTTATAATTAGCTGCCCATTGAGTTGCTCTGCAATTAGGTTTTGGAACGGAGAAGGCGTTGTTAGCTGCTTGAATGCATCGTTTGATTGCTATGGCAACGCAAAGCTTAGTTGCGCTAAATTGCCGGCAATCTTGACCATAACTACGCACAGTTTAGGCCATATATGAAATGGGTCAATGGCTCTTCTAGGCGCACACTTGCCGCACTCAGTTCATTTACATATAAAAAGCATTTGACGTGCTCTCAGCCAAGTTAGGAAAGTCTGCCCTGCTAAAGTCACTGTTCGCAAAGTAATAAATATTTATATTTATTTTTGCACATACACAAAAGCCATTGTCCCTGTCTCTGCACTTTAGTTTAGTTTAGTAGAAAAAAATGTACACAAAATTTTACGCTCAATAAATTTAAGAGCAAAAATTTTGCCGGCCAATGCCAAAAAATGCGCTCATGTGTTAGTAATGGGCGAGTTCCAGGACACGAGTTCCTAGAATTTCCATAGTAGTTAGCAAATAATTTGCCACATCTCTCCGCAAATAATTTGCTCGTGCTTATGGCAAATGGATAGCAAAAATATTTTTGTTTATGGCAAAGGTTGCCAAACATTTTACATAATTTCGGTAATCCGCAACAAAAAGAAAAGCCAAAGAAAACTACATGTGGCCAGCAAATGTTTTCATTTCGACTTCAGTTCTTTAGCATGGCCTAAAAGCACACACACATACAATACCAAAATTGCATTAACTCATGAAATACTCATGTTTTGGTAAAGAAACACACAAAAATGCATCTCGAAAATACAATTCAAAAATTCAACACACAATTTTGCAGGCCGTAAAATAGTTCACATAATTTTTGGTACAAACCCATTGGCCTTCAACAACAAATAAAACAAGAAACAGACACACACACACATAGATATATTCACACATATATATGCATATGTATGTTTAGATCATTTGTTGGGCTCGTTTTGGGCTTTTGGGGTTTTTGTGGGTTGGTCGTTTGCCAAGCACATTTGTATTTAATGAAGCCTATTTTTTCTCCACTTTGTTTTTGTTACCCTTATAGTGTGTATGTGTTTGTGAGCTTGTGTGTGCTACCAACATGAGCCACAATTATTACGAGCCATTTGTTAGTAAATAATCATCGAAGCTTTGCCACGCGGCTTGTTTTTGCGAGATTAACGCGTAAATAATTTATGTAATTGATATGGCAGTAAATGGCTGCAACACGCAACTTTCAAATAGTTTTCATATAATTTTCAATTGTGCACAAATTTAAATTATCTTTGTGCCGCTTTGCAATCGAATGCATCACATATATAGAAATCTATATTTACACATATATGTGTGTATATACCAACTAATTTGTAAGTATATAAAATTACGTGTCATTAAAGTTTATGCTCATACAAGGCTATGTTATCTTGCATCAATCAAAAAACATTTAATTTTAGGGTATCAAATATCAAGTGATTAGTAACTTTAAAGCACAATCAAATTGTTTTTGAGTCAATGTTTCAACAGCAATCAAATATTTGGCATTTTTGCAAACCAAAGAAACTTTGTGCATAATTGGTATAATGTTTTACAATCGAAAGCAGTTTTCGACAAACATATACAAATGTGAATAGAAAGGAATATAAAAGCATTTGCAGATACTGCATTTTCTTATATGGCACTCTAGATACCCTAGAAGAATTATAAATAGCTGAGATAAAGTTAACTAAAAGGTATTCAAGCACACATATTTATGACCATTATTAGATTAAAGACCAGGGTATCAACCAGTTCATCATTGGTTTTACTTGTGCAATACTGTTTTGTTTTCCATTTGTTGGCAACAGTAATATTGATTAAGCCATTTCAGACAGAGCTACAAAACAGTTTGCGTTTACCAAGTACATTCCCAGCTTCGTTTATTCCCTTTCATTCCCCGCCGCGCCCACACACACACACACACACACACACACTCTCACACAAGGGAACATATCGTTTTCATTACACGTAGCATACTTTTATGCGTTTTGAGTTTTTGGCGCAACATTGTTAATGCTTCGTGTTAGTTTCTGATTTCGACTAGCGTTGAAATACACTGAACGAAATGACACGGCTACCTTATTGCTAAACAATTAGAGAAAAGTTAACTTTTATATTTGCATATTTCTCGCATTTGTTTTAACAAAGCTCGCATGCAAATGTAACTGTCACAACACAATTAATCATATTTATGCCGTGTACTTTTATTTTTTTTTTTACCCTGTACTATTTGCAATGCGTTGCGCATTTCTGACTGTCATTCCCCACACATTCCCCTTTGACCGCGACTGTTTTGGCCTGAGTCAGCGCAATTGTTGGCGTTGTTAATTGAAAATTGTGAATTCAAAATTCTAGCCAGCACAGCTGCATAAGCTATTCCCATTACAAGTCCAATTGGTCAACGCCAAAGCGGCCAGCGATGCAATCAGTTTGATACACAATCGCAATTGGCCAGCCTAGCGAAACGTTGTGGTTGCCCTCAATGGACCAGTTGGGCGGAACACTTAGATCAGAGATTAAATTGCATTGTGAAAATGCTTGTATATAATTTAACATAGTAAAATATATGCACATATTTCAAATGCGATCTATTGGGTGTCCAATTTGAATAGGATTTAAATGTCATATTATAACGCTTTCAACTGCAAAGTTTGCTTAGAAAATCTTGAAACAACAAAATGTTATTCAATTATAAGAACTATATACATATTATGGGAATCCGATGCTGATAAAGCTTATAAACTTAAGCCTAAAATAAGATACCACGTTGAGTCAATTTAGCTTTCGGTACACAGTCTACAAAGAAACCCCCTATGAGGAACTCAATGTAAAAAGCCCGCTGAACATGTTAATTTTTCACATTTAAATATATTATAAAAAAAAATTTCCCCACTTGCAGCAATCAATTGTCTAGACATTGAGAAATGTAATAATTATTTAAAGACTCTCTGTAAATGTGAAAATAATAAAATTCAATCACCTGACTAAGACTGTGGCTAAGAATCTGGCCAACACACTGATAGACAAATGTAGCCTTGTGGCTGAGCAACTTTTGTAGCTGTTAATTATGAATTGAGTGAATGCAACTTTTCAGAGCATGTTTTGCTGATCGGTCGACTTAATTGAGTGATAGCTGTACTTTGAGCTGCTGAAATTAGCAGTTGCATGTCAATTATTGGATTAAGCAGCGACTTTGAACGCTGCACTCGAGACTCTAGACCCGAGAATGTGCTCGTTGAGCTCAGGGGCAGGCCGAGGAATGTGCATCCTCAAGCGTGTGGATCGCAAGCAAACAATAAATATATGTATGTATTGGAGGAAAAAACTGGCGATTGCATTGCACTTAGTCACTAAAGGGGAACCGGTTTCTCAAATCTCAAAGCTGCTAATCAACGTGCCTATAACAAAACTGTCATAAAACTAGCGCCCACAAAGGTCGCGTAGTTTCTATGGAAAACACTCAAGCTTGCTTGATTACATATATACATATATATATGTATATCTGTATATATATATGCTTATGTGACTCGACAGAAGCCGCCTAAACTTGACAGTGAATATCTTAGTTATTGTTTAGCCAACCAATTTCTTAGTGGAAACAATGGCAACGACGTCAGCAGTGTCGAGCAACGAGTATGCAAATGATTGCAGCTTGTCTATTACAAAATGGCATGTAATTTATACGCATATTACAAAACAAAATGCAATTGCTTCCCTCTCCTTTGTCTCAGACATGGAATAACAAGTATTCTACTACTAACTGTGAGTTTATCTATATGCTTCATAAATTTTTCCAGCAAACGAATTCAATCTCGTGTGCGCAATGCATGTGCAATTGGCTAGGGTCAGTTTGGCAAACGGTTGAACTATCTCTCTTCTGTAATATTAACCTTGCCACGCCCACAAGCCACATTCCACCCACACACACGTACACATAAAAACTAATAAGCAGATACACAGAGAAGCAATGGAATAGGACTAATCAAAAATACTCTAAACTGTGACTTCTTCACAAGGATATCTAAAGTTGATATTCAACTGAATATAGGTTAATGCTATCCAAAGTTCAGATTAGCGTAATTACATTTTTGTTATTGACTGTCAATTATGGGTAGTTAACTTGCCTCAACTCGTTACATTAAAATCCCATTGCCATTCAAAAGCTAAAGGTCTTTTTGTCTTGATTATTAATTGAGATTGAACAACATATTGATGCAAAATTGATTGCTACTAAGGAAATGAACTTTACTTACGTACTTAACTAATTTGTTGTGGTACGTTATTAATATTGTTTTATTATCAATATAACAATTACTATAACTATGATCTTTCTAATTAACGTATTAAAAACCGGTTCGCTACTTTATTAAAAAATCTGTACATGAGTTCCAATAGCATTTTGTTTATTTATAAGAAAAAGTTAAGCTAAAATAAGCCTAAAATGCTTTATTATAAGCACAATTAAATAAATATCTCTAAAATATCTTCTTCATGACTTTTTACTGCATTTCGTGATTTGGGGCGCATCTCTAACTAGCTTAAGTTTTTCTCTCTAACAAAAACAGACATACTAACACTCACACACACACACACACACGTGGACAGGCACATTGAAATATTTATGTCTTTGCATATTTTACAGAGAGACATTTGCACTTGACAATAACAACAAGAACAAGTACAAGAGCCGTTGCAGGAGGACCCTGACAAGGATTAGCGGCAACAGAGGCAGACGTTGATGATGATGACGTTGACAATCACTGCAACAGCCGTTACTGCAGCAGCAGCAATGGGAATGGCGTGAAGAAGCAACAGCCTCGAGACGCTGGCGCCGCCATCAGCAGCAGCAGCAACAGCAGCATGAAAACATAAAGTGCATTGCGTCTGGGTGGGGAGACATGTTTCAGGTTGCGCTCTGGGATTGAGTTTTCAATCGGAATCGGGCTGGGGGCATGGGGTTTGAGGTTAGACAGGCACTGACATGGGCACAGACACAGACAGCGAAAGTGTTGCTGTTATTTGTGTGACAAACGCAAGACAGAAACTGAGGCTGAGGAGTAAGGGGCGTCGGTTATGCTTAGGCCTGGGAATAGTAGAGCAAGGCAGGGTGAAATCTCTGTGACACCGTCAGTCACTTACAGAACAGACAACAGACATCAACGGCACAAAATACAACACAACACGAGCGCAAACAAAGCGTACAAAATGCATACATTGTATTTTTCGGCGAAATCTATCAAGTATACGCCGTGGCGGTATGTCGGTTGAGAAACCACGCATTCGATCCAAAATCAAGGCGAACCAAAGCACTCAGGCAAAAGTCGAGACGCCCTCTTTAGAGTGTTTAGCATTTATTTGCATATAAGCGAACGAAGGATGCGTCTGTGCGGAAGGATGGCTGGAGCGGAAGTGGAAGTGGAAGTGCGGGTATTTGTTTGTTTGCGCTTTTGTGTGAGCGTGTAAATATTTAAAGACCTTTATTGCTTTCGTTTCGCAGTAAAAACCCGGCCCTGCGAGACATAAGTCAAATTAAAAGATTTCTGGATTAAATGCGAACAGAAATTGGGGCAAATAAAAACGAGCAAATTTAATTTGTGTTTTTTATAAAAAACAAACAAAACAAATGTTTGCATACTTTAAAATATACTTTAAAACTGAAAAATTTATGAATACGGAATTTAAACGATTTAAAAAATCAATAAATGTTAATAGCTCCCCTTGAAGAAAAACATTAAGTGACAGTAAAGTAAATTATATATTTCATCTTTAAATTTATTTGAACTGCAAATAAGCTACGGCAAACATGCAATAGTGAAATGGACAACAGACCGTTGAATGGCAATTGGGAAAATCAAAAGCCAATAAAATGAAATAAAATATGAAATTTATTTGCCGCTTTGCGCAGTTGCTTTTATTTTGTTCAATCTAGTTGGAGTTGACTGAACCAGAACAAACAATATTTGAGCAATGAACAAAAATATTTGTCGCATTCATTTTATTACTGCTCGTTTGAATGTCGCCTGCAATTGCACAGGCTGTGATTTAAATGACAAACTCACCCACACACACACACACGCACACACACTCTCCTGCACAGTCAAGCAGCTGGGTTGCCCAATAAAAAGGGACATATAAAAATATATTTTATATGGGAGCGCATAATTCATTTGCTTGGCTTGAACCAAGTGGACGTGCATTTTATTTATTTACCATTTTATTTGTTTATAAACAATAAAATGTAGTAATTAACACACGACAACAACAACAACAACTCAGACAAGGCCTTTAATTGCACACACGGGCAGATTTTCCAAACCATAATGCACAATAAGCAAACCAGCGAATAGTGTTGAAGGTTTATTGCCACCAGCAATCTTTTTTACAAATTTGGCACACACACACTTACAGCTTTAAACAAAATTTTGGTGTACAATAACAATTAACAATTAAAAACGACAACAACAACAACGAAACGCATTAAAATCAGTTTTACAGTTGAGCAGATTGCAGCGACGACAACCAAGAAACAAGAACTAAAAGCGGCGTGGTTGCCTCGGTTACGCTTCGATGTCTCCGATTTCGGTTTGTAATTCTTCTTCTTGTTCTTTGTAGTTGTTTCATTTTCATTTTGGCCAAGTTTGTGTCTAGGTGGTAGTCACGCTGTCTCAGCGCTTAGTCAGGTTTTGTTTGGTCTCCGGTGAGTAATCGTAAACTGATTTCGGTTTTTTTTAACCTTATACCCTGTAGGCATGAATTTTTCCCAAAACGGGTGTATATTAATATAAATAAATATAATAAGTTTTTTTTTTTTGAATCGGTCAAGAGATCAATCAAAATGTAAGATAAACGTTTTAAATACAAGTTCCTACTATGGAACTATGACGTATGCACAGGGTATCTTTAAGTCCAGCACACTTAACTAAAGCACTCTTTGTTACTTTTTACTGGGTAAAGCCCAAAAGCTTGCAATGCTAGAGTCTTAACTCGAACTAAGCTGTTAACGCACAGAAGCCTCTTTTTGCTGTTCGGCAGGGTCAACTTCAAGTCTAAAACACTTTGATCATAGTTGCAAATCAGTTTGCAGGCCGACCTATTTGTTTTTTGTATGGCCAAATATCTTTTCCTAAATCATTTTTGAATTTCAACAAGAGAACTTTACTGATTGTTTAAATAAAATCACCGCTCCTGGCGCCTACTTTGTATATACATATAACAAAAACCTCTAGGTAGCAATAAAAAAACTCAACAGCAGACAACCTTTTAAAATAGTATGCAAATAAGGCGGGACAACCTACCAAATGAAAAAAAATAAAATGCGTTGCAGCATCCAATGAAAATCGGCTACATATGCCTGTTTATATGCAAATATTACTTTTACATATGTACACAAACATTCGGCAATTACTCGACGCTGCTCTGCTCTGCTTTCCACACCCGCGGGGTTGCGTCGGTTGTTTGCCTATTTGCAGAAACGAATACCCTGTGAAGAGCGCAAACCAAAAAAAAAGTCAAATTCACTTCCCTTTTTTACTTGTTGGGATTTTTCAATTTAAATTGTGATTAAATTTTGCACGCCCCAATGCAAAAGTCGCGGCACACTCTGCATATTTGTTGCCATATATATATTTATATATATATACATATATTTGCTGATATAGCGCATCAAGTGCAGATCTGTGAAAAGTGTGTCCTGTCTAGGCGCTGTCCTCTGTCCTGTGCCGCTCAGTTTGCTCACTTTTGCGTTGGCCGCTATTTGTCATGCAAATTTATTTTCGATTACTTGTTACCAAAGATTTCCTTCAGATTATGCAAATGTGCCTAACGTAAGACGCACACACATACATACTAGGCTGGGGGCGTGTCAACGCCCATTGCTGCCTTACAAATGGCTTATTACTCTTAGTGGTTGTCGTTGTCGCATAAATGCAAAAACTTTGCATATTTTCATGAACATTTTGTGAGACGCTTTTCGTCTTTTTTTTAGGCGTATAAAAAAATATGACTCGGAAAATCTATTTTCGCATTCACTGATTGTTTATCGCCCAGGCTATTGATTCCGCATTGGGGCGTCCTTTATTTCTTTGGCATTTCACACATTCACACACACAGTCCTTTAGGCTGTCACACAAATATATTTGCATAATTCCGTATATTGAACATTATTCGGAATTATTAAGCCCTGCTAAATAGAAAATCATTTTTATTAATATTTATTGTGTGGCAATAGCAATAGAAAAATTAAAGTTGGACAAATTGTTTTCTCAAACTTTGCCAGAATAAATTAAAGTAGGATGTGATTTTAATGTGAATGTGTATCATTTGTATCAGGCATGTATTACAATGGAACTTCCTGTTCTCAGTTTATTTATTTAAAATTGCCTTCATTAATATTGGGCCGACTCATTATGACATTAAAAATTGCGTAAATTAAATCAAATAAATAAATTTAATATATCACAGGACACATTTCACAAAACGCAATTTTCTTTCGAAAAAATAAATGTTTTTTTTCTGGTATGTTTTATTTTGTTTCTGGATGACTATTTTTATTGGCGGTTACCTTTGCGCGCTGTCATTTTTACAATTTGTATATGCGGTCTTTTTAATTGAATAATTTTATATACACACAGATGCGCAAATATTCAACTTTTTTCTGTTCGTTTTTGTGGGTTAACTCTGATGGCGCATAGCTTGTAAATCAATTGCCATTACGGCGGCATCCGTTTGGCGGCAGAGACAACAAATGGCCAAAATGTTGAATAGCCTTCACAACGAACTCAATAAAAATCGCTTTCCGACAAATGTGTTGACAGGCCGTGCAAACTATTGTCAGAAAAACCATTTCAAATGCACAAATGCAAAAGGAAATAAATAAATGTTAGCTGCATTCCGTTAATTGCAGTTCAAAAGTGCCGAAGTTAAATACATTTTATTGCAATTGGTACTTTTATGTATAACTATGAACTAATATAAAACATTTTATTTCCAACAATTAGCGACTTACAATTGCCCCTAAATAATTTCAATTAACTCCGCAAATAACAATTCAAAATCAACAAAAAAGATACTTTTGCAACTTTTCCACAATGTGCGCAACTTTCGTTCTTTAATGCTCTTTATTTTATAAATACGCTTTAATTACATACATACAAACATACATACATAACATAAATTCTCCGAAAGTGAAAAAAAACAATATTTAAATGCATTGAATCAATGTCGTTGTTTTTTACGGACGTACAAATTACTATGTAAATAATGCAATTAAAAAAGTATCGATACATCTCTCTCTCTTTCTCTGGCATAATCAACATAAATTTCATATTCAGGGTGACTTGTGATAAAAGTCGGTTCGTTATACTTAAGTCCCGCAATGACAAAATGTCGTCGCGATAAATTAAAATCAAAATGCATAGCAAACAAAAGGCAAATCTTTTTTTTATTTTTCCATTTATTGTTATATATTTTTTTTTTCTCATTCTTATCGGGCAATAATGCTTAACGTTTTATTAAGTGACTCAGTCAAAGTCATAAAGATTTTTCTGCAATTCATGTGAAATAATTAAATGAGCCGAACCAAGACGAACTGACCAAAAGGAACCGGAAAAGCAACTACCATAAAAAAAGCTGTAAGAAGTAAAAGTAAAAGCAAGCCGAAAAATAAATATCCTCTGTGTAATGCTCTTTAAGTGGAGTTCTTACACAGGTGAGCATTATAGAAGATTAGTTGAAATAAATATATGTGAATTATTTGCATAGAAAATTATATGATTAATATTGAATAATTTAATTGATAAACATATTTTCTATATCCTATTTGATTTTCTATATGATTCTTATTTATACATAATATATAGATATGTATATCGATAAAATCCAAGGTGCGCTTAAAGTGACTTTAACATTTTGCGGCAGTCGTCAAACTAAATATACATGTATATCAAATTCACTAAGCATATACTTATTTGCACAAATGCCGCGAAATTGTTGAGTAATTTATTAATTAAATTAATATGTAATAATGCGACTATAACGGTACCTAAATGTGCGTTATTTAAATTTGACCTTTTTTCCAGGGTGCTGCGTGAAAAATGTTTTTTATATTTGTTTGCTTTTTCGAAATGCCATAACAAAAAGGCAAATGAGCTAAGTGAGCAACCAACTTGTGTTTTGCGGTTTTAATTGCGCCAAGTAATGCGGTTGCCGCAACTCATATTGTAGTTATTGTAGTTGTTGTTGTTATTACAGTAGTTGCTCTCATTGTTGCGGTTTAGTGTGTAAACCGAAAGGTTAAGTGGCGCATTTAAAGCAGCGAATTAAATCATTATAAATCACTCGGGGACAGACGAAGACACAGATACGAACGCATGACGAGACCAAAGCAAATGCTTTAGAGTTCAAGGACTGACGACGACCTCTGCCAATATACTCTTAACCCTCTGGGGGATTTCTACCAAAAAACGTATATAAGTTTTCTTACTAAAGTGCACTATTTCCGCTTAAAGTAGTTTTATTATTCCGTTCAATTCAAATACCTTGACTAAGTCACAAAACCCTTCGCCGAGTTACAATCGAGATACACGCAGACCCAAAACAATAGCTGGCTTATTCATAATACAACGAAAAAAACAAAAAAAACCGGCAACAACAAGAAGCCGTCGCATTAAGAAGAAACAAGTTGTAGTGTGAGACAAGCTCTTGCTGTACTTCAAAATACCCTGTAAACAGGTATTAAGGCCATTAAGAGACTAAACTTTATAGAGTCTGAGTAAACTTTTATAAAGTCTGAGTATAGTATCGAAGAAGAAGTCAAAATACGATTGTCACATTAATAATTATATGGACTTTATTAGTACGTATATACCCGTGTACCTTACTTAACTGGGTATTCAAAAAAGTCAGCAGCTAGCGCAACAACAACAGCAACAAAAGAGCTTAAGAAGCAGCAGCAACCTCAGCATGGCTTCGAATTCAGCTTCAGTTTCAGTTTCAACTTCGACTGCGACTTCAGTTTAAGCCTCAGGTGGAGCTTCAGCTGAGTTTGCATTTTGAAGCCGTTGCTCGTTGACCTTGGGCCGCATAAATCGAATTGGAGCAGGTCGTTGCCGAAGCTGCTGCTGCGGCCGGCATTGTTGTTGTTGCTGCAATGCTGTGCATTAACATTTTTGCGGTTGAATCATCCTTGAGTTGACGCTGCAATTTCGCAAGGTCTGCGCCCTTTTAAAACCATAATGAGATATGGGTTTATGCGGTTTCTTACCTGTTCTTAAAGTTGCAGCTGCGCTTGTTGTTGTTGTTGTTGTTGCTGCCAAAGTTTTGCACACAAAATGTAAACAAAATACTTATGAATGTGGGCTGTGGTTGTAGCTGTTGTAGTTGTTGCTGCTGAATAAGTTTGGCGCGTTTTGCGTTTGCAAAGTCAATAAACGTAAAGAACACGTTTGCTTTTAGTTAACCTGTTTTGGCAATGCCCAAAGATTGCGATTGAGCAAAGATTGAGACAGACACACACACACAGTCACAAATACACTACTACACTTACACAAACTAGACAAACTTCGCGCATGCGAAATGTGAGCGTTGCCCGTTGAGCGTTGTTGTTGTTGTTGTTGCTGCTGCTGCTGTTGCTGATTTTTTTTGTATCTTTTACTCGCGCAATTAGCCAACAGCTAAAGCCAAAGATTGAGCCACAATGTAGCACAGCAACAACTAATAAGTAGGTATGTGCAGCACAATTACTTAACTTGGCTCATTCACTGGCCAATTGACACGTTCTAATTAAATTTGATTTGTTTTGATCGCGTTTGTAGCTGTCATTAATGGCTGATGATCGTACTTTTTTAAATTGATGCGATGCGATTCGAATTGATTTGATTTTATGTCGACCGCCTGCTCAGCGAGTTCTCTTTTTAGCCCGTTTGCTCGAATGTTTCCGCGTGTTGTTGCCAGAGCCAGCGACGATTGTAAACTGAATATCAACTGAACGCTGATTTGCGCTGACAGATCACCAGTCGGGCTAGAGCGGCAGCGCAGTAGCAGTCGCAGTCGCAGTCGGCGTTGACGTCGGCGTCGTTGTCTTAAAATTGTCTAAGCGGCCCGTCCAAAAGATCAAATTGTAAGTGGTCTACCTTCTGCGGCAACTGAACAGTTGCCCAGCTTTTTGTAAGAGTTTAATTCTCCGGGTGCGCGTCACGACTAAAGCAGCTGATCGAGTTCGAACCGAACGAGAGTGAAAAAGAGAGAGAGAGAGGACGAGAGCGCGTAAGCAAGCGATAAGCTTTTCAATTTAAGCTTTGTACATTTAAGCAGATAATCGTCACATTAAGATTGTTGAATGGTTGTTGTCTACGCTGGGCAATTGTTGGGGAAATTTAGTTTGTGTTAGTGGTTAATGGGGCATTATCAGATGACTGCTTTTAATTGATAAAAAGGTATTTTTATCCAGTACTTAAACTTTAAACGATCATTAAAGCTTAGACACAATTAAATTTTCCAAACTAAATTCGCGTTGTATTAGTAGTATTTATTAAAAATAAACTGTATATTAAACTGTTCTCTAAAAATACTAAATTTTTATTTATTTATTTTTTTCGTACTAATTGTAACTGACAAGCACACAAACGCTTTGGCTGGCAATGTGCTTTTTTATGTGGTCACATTAGCAAATAATTATCGCTGCAATTGCAATTTGTATTCTGTCATTCTGCTAACAAATGCTAACAACAACGCAATATGTGAAAAGTGGACAATTTAAAATAATTAATTGTAACAAAAAAAACAGTTATTCGTCGCATAACTGAAAATGCATTAATGAGTGGAAAGCTGGGCATTTTCTATTGTCTTCATCTTAAAATTGTCCCAGTTCTTCAAGGCCATTCAATCATTTTCTACCCTTTTTAATGTGCTGCCCCTAATTTAAATCGTCTTTATTTGCAATACAAAGCAGTTGTTTCCATACAGAGTTGGCATTTATTGTGGCTGGCACTCTTCTATATACTAAAAATATACTATAGACACAACCAGCGCATTTGGTTTAGTTAGCCATTGTAGCTGCAGTAAGTAGCAGTGACAACACACTATGCCATTTATATGGCAGCTTTGGTCAGCTTTGTTTGGGTCCTTGGCGAGGTATTGCCTTGCGAAAGGCAACTTTTCACTCGCACGCCCAATGCCCTCCGCACGCTCAGCTTGGAATGTCGCTTTTGTCATTGTCAAGAGTTGGCAGCCTTTTCAGGTTTCCAGGTATGCCGTAATAGCTGGCTGCGCTATCTTGGCACCCACTTGCCATATGCCCCACACTCCACACTTCATGCCTGGGCTGGTCACAGTGTCGAGTCACAATCACCTGACATGTGCACGTCTCTCGCTTTGGATTCGAGAAATGCTAAAATGAATTGCCGCTTTTGTAAAGATTTTATGCAGCTGCTTCTTTCGCTGCCTGCCCCATGTTGCACCTTGGCGTTGCTAGTGTAACAAGTTACACGTGCATGTTTTCAACAATGTCGCCATTTCAGTTTCCGTTTCCGTTTGACGTCGTTTGGATGCGCTGCTTGAGACGCCATGCAAAACATTAAGCTTGCAGCTATCCATTCCTTTTGTTGCATGCCCCGGCAATGGCAATGTTGCAGATACATCTCCGCACACAGCTTGCAGCTTGAGCTGCTTAAGTGTCTACAAAATATTTGTGCATCGTTTTAACCCAGATAAGTGCAACCAGGCAGCAACAACGACCCAAGCTTGGATTTTTAGACAGGCAAGATTGTCAAGTCGTCGCTAATGAAGTGCGGGGCGGGGCATGAGCGAGCAAATGATATGACAATAGACCTCAAACCTTATGCCAACCATGACAATTGGGGAATTGCTTCTGTTGCCGGCTTTTCTGTCTTTAAGAGCCATTCACAGATACAGATATATATATATATATCTGGACGTATTCTTGCATTTATCTTGTGTCCATTTTATTTGCGCTTCGCTTTTGAGTGCAATTTTCAGAAATAAATTTTACCCAACGGTGCAATTTTCGTACTAACAAATTTATGTGCTGAACAATTGATTTTCCAGTTCAATTTCGACTGCTGCAGCAAAGTGTTGCAGCGACGAAAGAACCGCAAGGTGGCAAACGGTAAAAATAATGCCCGGAAAAATGAAGCGACCTCCAATGGCTGCCAAGGCGTCGCGGCCAAAACACTGCGCCACTTCATAAAATATGAAATTAGATTTGCAAGTGCAGCAGCAGCAGCTACGGCCACGGCAACGGCAAGTGCAGGACAACGAGCTTACTGCAAAGGATGTGCATACATATAAAGCCTGTTGCAGCATGAACAAAACAAAAAAAACCGACGGTGGGTTGGAATTGGTTGTAAGTGGTGCTGGGCAGCGGAGTCAAATGGTCATGCCACCGACGTTGACTCAAATGGCTTGACATTCGATCAAAAGTTCGACGGAAACTGCAGCTAAAAGCAGGTTAAGCCAGCCGAATAAGCCGGAGCGGCAGGCCAATACACTGCCTAAAAACAGTATGCAATATTAAGTAACAAAGGATTTTAATAAAATAACTTAGTTTACTGCCTAAGTTCAACTGGAATTGTAAGCTTATCGTAGGCAGAATTAACTAATTTATGAATCCAATCTTTCTAATGTAAAATAATAAGCTGACAAAGATAGAGTGAGATAATGTTAGAGTAAAAACTTAATAGATGAATAACTGAAGAGAGTGTAGAGAGACTATCAGAAAATCATAATCATATTTCACATAAAAGAAAATATATATGTATATAAGAAGACAGCTTTCACTTGCTGCTTACTTAAACACTTCAAATCCTTTCATTCACTTGCGTTAATCATGCTTTGCGTAAGGACTCGCAGCATATGCGAAGTAATCTGCATTTATGGCTGCGATTGGCGTGTCGTCAATGCCCGACATGATTTGTAGGGCATAGTGGGAAACAGGATGAGAAGTGGACTTAACAGCAGGACCACGACACACAAATACCAAGCGCAATGCGCGGCTAATGCCGCTTAATAGTTTTTACATTTTTTGCAACGGTCTTTGGTCTTTGTCGTTGGCCAGAACCAGAACCAGAACCAGAGCCGTAGCCGGAGCCAGGGGCAGGGACCAAAGAGCCAAAGAGCCAGAGAGCGAACATGCTGACTTAACTGATTCGTTTCTTTTTCTATTTCTCGCTTTAAAACCGAGCGCAATGTTCAATAGCTGGAAAATGTAAATCCCATTCAGTTGAGTTCGCTTTTATTTTGCTTTGCGCTCTAATTTTATTTTTTCTACATTTCCTTTTCATGTTTTTTTTTCAGTCTTTCTCTCTTCATTTCTTGCTGCTAATGCAACAAAGGGCGTGGCTTTGGGTTCACCACAGTTCGCTCGCGTTGGCTGGCTGCAATTGTGGCCGAAATGTCTTCATCGGTTTGATTTTCAATTCGATTGCATTTAAGCCCTGTGCCGGGGCATAAGCTGCGCGTGCGAGCAGCAAACGGCAACGAATTCATTATTATGCCTGCTTGAGGGGCTTTAGGCCATGGCCGTAGCCATAGACGTAGCCGTGGCCACGTCTATTTTTAGTCGATTTATATAAAGAGAATTTATGACATGATTTATGGATTGCAGCGCCTACAATGTGGCAGCAAACGCAATTTGCGCGCTTATCACTCGATATATAGTATATATAATATGAATAATAAGAAGACAGCTAGGCGAAAACAGCTTTCCTTGCCATATGACAAAATGTTGAAAGAGTATTAATGGGTATTTCAGCTATGGAATGTAACTTACTCTTACTCTTAAGCATAGCAATAAGCAAACATGACTTTACTTTTGCTTTCGTCTTATCAATAGGGCATCAGGACTTCGGTTCGCTATTGCTCTGATATTGAGCTTATTGGTCGAGCAGCAGCCACAAAGTTGACACCTCAGACAGCTACCTGCTCAAGCCCCACAAAGTACACAACGATAACGGCAACGACGACAACAACTTTGTCTGACAACAATCAATCAATATTTATGTCCTCAAGCGTTTAGCAGCTAGCTGTCTCATTTTGTGTGTGTGTATGTGTGTCTGTGTGTGTGAGTTTGTGCCCATAGATACAAAGATATTTATATGTGTGTGGTCTTGTCGCAGCTGTGCTTTGTTCCTCTTGTTATTTTTGTTGGCTGCTCGCTGTGACAGCACTCTAATGATAATGACAAGCGCAATAATACTCGCAGCAAAAGAAAACCCCTCAAATTGAGGTCGGAGTCGGGGCACTATCCCCAACTTTACAGATTTATGTTTATCCGCTCAAGTGGCCACGCTTTCAGCTTTCGCTGTTGATTGATGTGCCGGCTAAGTTAATTACGTGACTCAAAAAGTGGCCAGGACTTGAAAAAAGTTTGCAGCTCGTTGCTAAGAGCCGCAATTAATTGATTATTTTTGTGTTTCTGTACTCGCGAGTGCCAAACAAAGCACTTGACTGCGAAATAATAATAATAATAATAATAATCATCTGAGGTGCTGCCAACATAATGATTATTATAATGATATTGTTTTCGTTGCTGTCGTTGCCCGTTGCCAGACAGGCGTTGGAAGAGATTACGCATTAAATAAATCATCAGAGCCGCTTGCCGCGATGTGCTCGACTAACACTTCACTCGGCTAGCACTTCAAGTTCTCGGCGGAGATTTATTGTAAATAAGCATGATTATCATAGCATCACGTATGCGCCGCGCTCAGGCTCGGCTTGACTGGCAGGAAGGCCTAATCGGGACACTCGTCTGGGGCCAATAAGCGGCATTTCTATATGCGAGCCACGCTGGCGTATACGCGATGTGTTTAGATGTGGCTGCATTGTGTTCTGTACCCAAACTGGACTCGGTCGGGGGCTATTAGCTCTGCGGCAGCTGTAAAAAGCTAAGGATTAAATGGGAATGCGATGAATACCAAATATTTCCTACATTTTCTAGGTTACCAGCATACACTCAAGTCTGAGTTTGTTTATATAAGAGCCCCAATGTATATTTGGTGATTGGTGTTTTATATAATTAATTGAGTGCACTTGGAAAATATTTTGTACAATACTTAAACCTTTAAAGCAAAACCAAAAAATAAATTTATTTAAAGGCTGTTTTAATGCCATTTAAAATATATATTTTATTAATACATTTAATTCGCCAAGCCAAACATCCTTTACATTTAGCATTACCTTTGCGTATTATTTGCTTAATTTTATTTGAGTGACATTTTGATGGCTGTCAGGGGCTGGCCGCAATTAATGAAATTGTTTGAGTTTCTAATTTGTAGATTTTAATGTTGAATTCAAACAAACTGGCTCAATTAAAACGTCGAGCGATGTGTGGAAGGAAATGAATATATAAATAAAAAATACATAAAAAACACAGAAGTAAAATGACGGCGGATTACTTAATTTAAGAAAGTCGCTTTCATTGGACGATTTACGGGTCGCTGTCGCTGTCGCAATCGCTGGCCCTCAAAGTCAAAACGTTTTAACCTTTTAAGCGCAACTGTAATGCGACTAAAGCTGCTGACTCTGAATGGGCTGAAATGGAATGAAAAGCGACGGCAGCTTACTAAGGGAGGGGGGCGAGGCAAAGTCCCGCAGCTCCAGGCCACGCTAGCCCAGTAAGAGAGCGTATGGTGCCAAGGACACGCTGAGTCCTGAATCTGATGCTGTTGCTGAAGCTGTAGCTGTAGCAGTAGCTGTAGATGTAGCTGAAGCTGATGCTGATGCTGATGTGTTTGCAACACATTGAGGTTACGCGAAGCGAAAGAAGCCGCACAGACTGACAAACAGTCGGGCTGCCACAGCCAACAGTCAGATAGACAGATAGACAATTGAAAATGTACACGCCAAGATATGAGTTCTTTGTGTGTGTGTGTGTGTGGCTGTGTGTGTGTGTATGTGCGTCTATGTGTTTGTCTGGCGGCACAGATATGTCTCCAGATATGGCATGGTTATGTGGCGCAGATACGCCAGATTCCATTTCTCAGTTACGCGGGTCACTCAACAAATGTGTAAAATGGGAAACGGCGCCATTCATTGCTGTACTCGAGGCAAAAACAGGGATAATAAGACAAAAGTCCGTTGCAAGTGCCACATTAAGAATGTGAAGCGAGTTGAAAGAGATGCTTGAACAAATAGAATGTGATTAAAGTTTCGATTCGCACAAGCGGATAACATATTGAATGGATTAAAAAAAATATTATCAATGCATAAGCTATTCAAAGGTGCTCATCATCAATTAGTCACACATGCTACGTATTCATTTCACTCTGTATTTGTCCATTAGAAAGTCATTTTAAATAAAAGGTTGAGTAAGTCTGCTTTGTTAATTGATTTAAAGTTTTTTTAATAGCTGCACTACAAATTTACTTCTTATTAAAAACACAGTACTTAGAGAATAATTAGAGTTGTAAAGCAATCCTGTGCAAAATTATGAGAGTTAATTAACTGAAATTGCATAGAGATGTTTTTTGGGCCTATCAATTTCGGCTGTAAAGTTGGCGATTACATTTTATTAGCATTTTCCTAGGGAGCCATCAGTGTTAATAAGAAGAGCAGACCAAATGTGCTATTAAAGTTGTGTTTTACTGTAGATGCGCGTCTGAGCCGCATCTCACGCAAATTACGCACATTATAAGCCTCATTTTCGTGGCATCAGGCAGGCAAATGGCCACGCCACGCCCCAAACGGCTCGTTAGGCGCCCGCCTCCCTACTTGACCCATACTCCTGCTGACCTCGCTGAACTTTACAGTGCTGGACAGGCAGCAAACTGCGACCGCTGCCAACACTGCCCACAACTCCACTCAAACTTGACCCACTGTTGCTGCTTCTGCTGCTGCTGCAACGAGGTCTACTTAGGGTCTAGGTTTTTACCTGTTGCGAGCAGTCGACCATTTTGCCGTAGGGCGTGGCACATAGTTCTTGGTCTCGGGTCTGTGCAAATGTTTTTCGCTGTGGCTCAAAATGACATTCATAATTTTTATTTACTTTCCTTTTCCGCTCGCTTTTGTCGTCGCCGTACCACGCTACGTATACTTAATGAGATTTCTCCCAGACATATTTGCAATTTGGCGGCAGGCGGCGCATAAAAGTTAAAACCGCAAAAATATATTTTGTATTGCGTAGGCAGGGGGCGTGGCAGGGTCATAGGGCCGGACCTGCCCGGTTCAATTTCAAAGTTTCCTTTTAATTTTATATTTTATTTTATTTTTTTTTGGCTGCAGTTAAAACCCGCCAGCAACAAAAACTAATTACAATCTCAAGTTGTTTTTTCAACACTCAAAGCTGGCAGACATCCCCCCTCTACCTTGAACTCAAAGTGGGCGTGGCAACGAAAGAAAGAGAGAGCGCGCAAAAAAACACAGCGTACGAAAATTATATTAAAAAAAGTGCGCAACGCAGTCTGGGCGCAAGTTTAATTTTAGTTTTTCCCCCACTATTTTCTCAGCCGCATCGCATTGTTGTTTTTGTCTTCATTTTGCAGTTGGCACTTTGTGCGCAAATTTATTATTGTTGATGGCATTGCAGCCAACATCTCTCCCTGCTGCCGTTGCTGCTGCTTCATCTTCTTTAAGCTGCTGCAGTTGCAGCTCCTCTCGCTGCTGTTGTGTAAGTGTTTTGCTCTTTGTTCAAATTGCACCTCTGTGATTATGGCCACTTGGCAGCGTTGTCGTTGTCGTTGTCGTTGTCGTTGCCGTTGTCCATGTCGTTGTTGTTGTTGTTTTTGTTGTTGTTGTTGCTGGCCATTTAATGTGCAGCTGAGTTCTGGGAGCACTTTCAGCATTGCTCTAATGATGTTAGTCTGAAATGCACTTGACAACACCTTGACATTATTCATTAAGCTTTTGAATTGGCGCCAAACGGCACGCACTTGGCCTCCGCCCAAGCCCCCAACCCCTCCTCAAGAGCTGCCTAATCTTCGTCATCAAACTTGATAAGCGTAGGAGCCTTCTGCCGTATCCCGCTGTTCTGGCCATGCCCAGCTGGAGTCCTGGCTATTGGTATGGAATTTCTTCTTCTGCTGCTGCTGCTGCTGCTGCTGCGTCATTATTCAAAATGTCAATGTCATTTCGTTTTGGTTTTCCTGCCTTTTTTTGGTTTTTCTGGGTCCCATTTTTGTCGCTGAGGTCTCAACTGCAAGCTCTGACAGCTGCTGATTGTTGTTTGCCCGTCTAGTTTTGGCTCACACTCTTCAGACTCGCTGCGAATTGCTGACAGGCCGCCCGCTACCCTGCCCAACCACACTGTCAGCGTATTTGTGCAACGAAGTTGAGTTGAAGTTCGTAATTTATGTAAATATTAAAGGCACTCAAAAGGCATCTAAAAGGTAAATAAATCAAATCAATTGAAAATGTTATATGGTGCACATTCGAGATATAAACAAAAACACCTTGACACCCAATGTAGGTCATATTGCTTATGCTTTTGCTGAGGATTTTATTTTCTTATCATTCAATTGAATCCCATTTACGCATTTGCTTTATTTGTTTGACTGTTTTCGCATTCCATAAAATGAATTCACTCAAAGTTGAGAATTCATATTAATGAATGCTGCACTTTAAACTTCTTAAAATAAATTGATTGATTGAATAAACTTTGTTTCATGTTGCTTTAAAACTGAGCATAACCTAATAATATTTTTGTTTACAAACAATTTCTCTTTTCTTTATTTGAGCGTATTTAATCTTCGTTAACATTGTTTTCGCTTTAGCTTTAGAATATACTTTTTTGAAGCTATTTACGGTGATAATTTTTCGGGCCCACTTTATTTGCCAATAACCGCAATGGCCATCAATTTATTTAACAAATGACAAACACTTTACAAATCAAACAACAATAACTAATAGACGTTTTGTTTGTTATTCTGTGGGGCATTTGTTATTGTTGTGGTGATTGTTGTTGTTGTTGTTGTTGCTGCTGTTGTCGAGTTATTTAGTACAAATGGTTTGGCCCTTATCTCTGGCCCAGACAGCCGTGGTTGCGGCCTGAAACCGACTTTATCAGTGGCCCAGCAGACAGCCAACTAATGCACTCGGCACAATACGCGATTTATATATTTTAGTGTATATTTGTATATGGTTTATTTGCTATGCATTATAATAACCGATTTGCGTGCTTAACGCATATAAGTTGTGGTACAGCCAATCTATTGTTGTGGCTTTTAGTTCACATATACATATATATATATATATAAATGTTTGTGTGTGTGTGTGTTCGCATAATGAAAAATATGATTATCATTTATTAAGTCGTTAGCTTGGCTGCCTTTCTCTGCTTGGCTAATGCAGTTGTCGTTCCCTTTGTTGCCCCATTGTTCGGCGCCTTTCCACGCTTCAAGCGACAACAAAGAATATTAGCTAAATATGAATAAATAAAAAAAAAAACACAAATTACACAAAAATACTTGGAAAATTTTCCATATGCCATATGGTTGATTACAATAGCTGCATTCTGCAGGAAAATCACTTTTTCGATAATGGAAAATTAACAGCGGCAACTTTAAGTATAAACACAACTGTTTTAATTAAAGATATACTAATATATATATTTTAAATTTTGTTTATTCATGCAACAATTGTTGTTAATTATATTCAAGTGGCGACGCAATCAATTGAATTCGAGTCGTGCTGCTTTGGCAACAATCACTTTCGGCTCCAGTGCAAATCAAATTGAAAACAAGAATGCCAATTCACAGCAAATGTTTAGGGCGAAAAGCAATTGTCGTGTGCCCCGTGGTGCAATGGCCACTCTAGGGGGTGGTGGGGTGGTCGGGCGGTAGTATGTGGATAGCATGTTGCAGTTGCAATTGGCATGCTCGCCGTGCTATTAACCGCTCAAATGTCCGGCTGTCAATTGCGCAATGATTTCGAATGACACGCGACATGCTGTGACCAGCCAAAACACACACACACACACACACACACACACACACTCACAATAAACACACACACATGGAGAGAGGGAGACCTCCAACAGTCTTTCGACCGCATCCAATGGGTTGGAATTACACGCAATGAGCGCGTTAAACGACCTGTGCCATGCCCTTCCTTTTATGGCCAACACAGCAATGTGCCTGGCCAAAAACAAACGCAGTTCTTAATCTCTTCGCGAGACTTTTGCAACAGCTTTGTCCATAACTTGGCATTGCCCTAAGGGAACAGAGACAGTTAAAAAAGAGCTTACTACATATAATTTCCCAAATATATTTGCTAGCATTACTATTTAAAAGCTTAAACATATTTATTATATAATCTTATTGTTATCATAGTTTGCTTTATTAACGTCACTATTTTAATTTGATTTATTATAAATAAATCCTTTAATTTATGTATTGCTTTATTTTGATGCATTGAATTTTATAATAAAAATCTTAGAAAAGCTCCTTTTTTTAAATTGAAGATTAAAACGATTTTTATAATATTGCCGCCAGCATAAAATTTGTTTTTATTTTATCTGCTTAGCGTTGTTGTTTCTTTGGCAATGCACATTTATTTTTATGGGGTATGCTAGGCCGTGGCCCCAGCCACGCCCCACACCCATTTCGCCCATTTCGCCCACTTCGAGGACAACTGCATACCATTTAGGAAATGAGCCATAAAGTGGAGCTGAGCCGTTTGCTGTCTCTCTGCTGGAAATTGGCTCAGTCAACTGCACTTTAACCCAAGTATGCACTCAATTGCAGTGAGTGTGTGTAGGTGTGTGTGTGTGTGTTGTCCTTGCATGCATAAGCAGCTATTTAGTGTTGTTATGCTTATAATATGTGCAAACATATAAACGAGTAACGGGACAGACGGCGACTGTCAACTGCCGCTGCCGACGCTAGGCCCATTTTGAGCAACCCGCCTAAGTGCTAAGTTGTCTGCGCCCACACACATACACACACACACACACACGCACACACACAACTACCTGAACAACATCAACAGCAGCTGGGACAATTTCCATTTTTGTGTGTGCAGCTCATAAACCTTCAACTTTGCCTACAGCCAAGCCAAGGACAAATGCAGGTGTGTCTATGTCTATGTCTACGTTGACGTCGTCGTCGTCGACTTCGCTGCCTAGATATTTTTATGTGAATTTATGTTTTTGATTAGTGCAGCCTCTGACTTATGCATGCATTTCAGCTTTGACTTTCATTTGCTCTGACTTTAATAAATTTAACGCAATGGCATCGAGCGAAATTTGCAGAAGTTCCAAGAAACAGAAACTGCTCGAAAATAGCTTGTAGAATGGTAGGAAAAATGAGTACAAAAAGTTGTTTTAACTGTGACTGGTTTAAGGACTTTTTAACTTTTGTATATTTCCCTTAAAGCTTAAAGATAGATGAAAGTTTTGGGTTACAAATCATAAAAATGTATTTAAATTACAATGCTTCAACTTGACCTTTTACCATGATTTACTTTTTAAGAGCTCTCATTTCTTGGAATTTTTCTGGTTTCAGTATTTTACTGGCATCATAACGGCAAGTTGTAGCCCCCGGCTCTATTTTATTTATGTGCTCGTAAAATAGCACGCCTATTTTGGCCTCTAACTCAGTGTCGTTCTCAATTCAAAGCCCGCCCTCAACACGCACCGATTTCACACTCATTCACACTCGCACTCGCACTCACACACACACGCACACACACTCATACACGGCCATTCACAGATGTTTATAGCCTGCATGCGGGCTGTCACATTTACATATGTGCCGCGACTTATGTTTTGTTCCTGTTTCTGTTTTGTGTTCCTCGCGCGCTGCAAAGTATGCAATGAAAAACGAAATTTATGCAATTTGCCTAATAGAACTACGCAAATGCGGCATATCAACTATTGCAACGGCTTTGTTGTGTGCCGAACGATAAACTCTTTAAATTTGTTTGCAATTGGCCATTGTTTCTGTTTTGAAATTAAAAATTGTGAATATTACAAAACTTAAATGAGAATCACTTTTGGTTCTTAAGTCTAAATTGCATTTTCTAAAACGCTTATCTAAAATTATTTCTCGGAATAAAGCTTAAATTTGCAATCAGCTTTAAATTTATTTATGAATCACACAAAATTTAATTGCGTTGCGCCGCAATTTCCTTTGCTTCATTTTCTTTATCTTCTGCTTGTTATTTTCATTTTGCTTTCGCACTTTCGTATTTCGACCAGGCTACATGGCAGCAGCACAATAAATAGTTTATTTAAGTATTGTTTCTGTTCTGACGAATAACTGCCCCAACAGCGGGGGTCTGAAGGCTGGGGATAGAAGCTGGTAAAGCTGGCGACGTGCGTCGAAATGAAGAAATGAAATTTTCATTGTTTTTGTGCCCCAAGTGTTTGAAAAAGTGTCGCATTTTGATTACGTTTTTCCTCACGTTAAACAGCGTCTGAGCATTTGCGCCACGCTTGGGTGCCCGCTGCTGGCGAGCCACGCCCCCTGCGCAACGCCACCTTTGACCTGGCCATGCTCCAGCACTTGACACCCAACGCCGCTTTCCACTTGACTCTTTTTCGCTTTGAAGTGGTGCCTGCTCTCACACTCGTACTCTGCACTTACACCTCGCATTGTAGTTGGCAATGCCACGCCCACAGCCCCTGTGTCGCGAATTCATCTTTAATTCATGATGCGCAATTTAAGCCTGCCTGCATTTCTTCGTTTTTTTTTTTGCGACTTTCACAGCGCACCGCAACATAAACCAAATCGGTAGAGAACGGGCGTTGAACCAAGTGACAAAAACCCGAGATGAGTTCTGGTTGAAGGTTTTTAATATTTTATACAGAAAACCTTTCATTGGATTAAGACAGAAAAGAGTACAGCTTACAGCTCGAATTGAAGTTAATTTAATACAATAAAATTAAGTTTAAAGCATAAGCTTATGAAATTCACAAAAGAAAAAAGGCGATTGGCAAAAAGAAAATTGGCCTTAAGTTAAGTGAAGATTGCCGATAGAATAAAACTTTCAAGCCCCACACGAGACATGATCTTAAACAAATTGCGCTTCTTAAGCTGCATTCGATTAACAGCTTCTTTATATTTAATCAAGCAGCCAATTCCATTAGAAATTAAGTTTGCAAACAAGAAGCCAACCCAAACTCGAATCACAGTGCAGTCCAACAACAGCTGCCTGCCCAAACTGACAATGAGTTTGCATTGTTAACGCGGCAGCGGCCAAGGTGTTGAAGCATCGTCGCCGACTCGCACTGCGCTCAGCTCGCAGTCAGGTAACTGGCGGGCAGGTCCTTGAACGCTTCAACGCCGGCTGCCGCGCCACAGTGGCTGCCCGCAGTTTGCTACCCAACAGCAGCTGCCTTGGCAGTTTAGTTTGCTTTTGGCTGCGGCAAACGAGTTGTAAATATTTATTTATACGCGCGCGGTTTATCCATGGCCACGTTAACGGACTGCCAACCGGAGCCGGAGCCGGAGCCCGAGTCGAGGCAGCTGCCTGGTAGGAATTTTGATTTACATTTCGCCGTCTAACCAACTACAGCGCCAGTTACCAGTTACCAGTTACCAGATACGAGTTAGCCGCAGCCAGGATTTCAGCTTTTTAGTTGTTCCCCGTCAAAATGTGTGGCACCTATTTTTGCACTTTGTTATTTTTTTTGCTGCTGCTGCCCGTCAAATTCGACTGCCTATTTTTGGTTGGAGTGTTGGCCGGAGACTCTAAACCAGGCTTATGCCGTTCGTCCGTCAACGGCAGCGTTTTTATTTGGCTTTTGCGGTTTTTTATGGCTGGGCTGGTTGCTTTCGTTTCCGTGCAGTCAGCAATTTTTGGCCAGCTAGTTTCAGGTTGACGCTTTTCCCGTCGATTCGGAGTGCTTTCTTTTTTCATTTTTCCGGCTTTCCTTTTTCTTTTACAACACAGCACAGCAGCTGCCAGAATCATCATCAGCCAACAGCAGCCACGTCATTTTTTTCTTTTTCCATCAAAACATAATCTAAAAATCTAAACGAGCAAAAAACCGCGCAGAGCTTTGGCTTCCTAAATGTGTGACAAGTCGCGCACTTTTATTATAAACATCGACAGCAGGCCCCAAACACACACACATACACACTGGCACACACATCCTGCTGCTGCTCAAGTTGAGCCTTTTTAGCTGTTTTTTGAATCCCAACGCGCGCCACATTCAAATGCAGTTTTACAGTTCGTTGAATGAAAACTTAAGCGGTTGCATGCATTGTGGTTGAAGCAACCACTTGACACCACCCACCTAGCCACATGTTCAGGTGATTTCGCCAGCATGCGGTGCGCCCATTTTATGTTGTGACAGCAATTTTTCCATCATGCTGCAGTCGCAATTGCAGTTTTGGTCACTTTGTCATCACATAAATGCAGTTCTAAGCTAAATTCACTGAGCGCAACAAATTTACTTTTTTTACAATATGCAAAACCGGACAACAACCACCGCTCTGAGCTGGTGGTTCCACCTTTCTTCCTTCTATTTTCTTTTTTTTTTTTTTTTTTTTTTTTTTTTTTTTTTTTTTTTTTTTTTTTTTTTTTTTT